>OZ005650.1:319464951-320064951 GCA_963930645.1 Salticus scenicus
TATGATTTAACAAGTTTTTATTTTATTTTATTTTATTCTATTTTATTTTTATACAATTCCGTGATAATTAAAGTATGAATAAATAAATGTATTTAAAATAACATTCAATAAATAAACAGATACTAAACTTTTTTTTTTTTTTTTTTTTTTTTTTTTTTTTAACCTTTATGCTTTTGTATGCATAAACTGATGGATAAGATAATTTACAGTAAAACAATAAATTCATTTCGAGATAAATTTAAAATAGATTTAAAGAAATGTGTAAAATATTCTTGAAAGTTTGAAATACACTTTAGAAAAATACAAACCATATTTAATTATCATAAATTAGAAAATGTGTTAAACAATATCTTGATAGAGTATATTTGCATCTCAAATATGCGTAATAAAAAAAATCATTGTTCTGTTAAATTATGGCTTATTTAGAAACACCTTTGTTTAATGTTAATCGATAAACACTTTACGAAATAAAGCAACATGTCATAATTATAGGTCATTGATCAGATGAAAATGAAATTGGAAAATAAACACCATTAACTGAGAAAAAAGAACACGAAACGGTTGTTTGCGGGAGTGCACCGGATTTCACTATTTTATGAATTTATTACACTATTACTAATGTCTTATTTAATTACTTCACAAAAACGTAAAAATAAAAATAAAAATAAATAAATGAACTTGATCATGCATGATTTTCCTTGTTATTCTAAAAAATAACTAAACTTTTTTCAGTATTTAAAACTAACACTTAAGTTACAAGGTGTACGATTCAATTTTGATTCGAAATTATTATTATCATTATTTTATACTTTAGAAATATACACAGAGAGAAGTTTCGTAATATTATGAATTTTTTATGCGTCTTAATAATTTTGCATTTCTATATCTTATACTTGGAAAAAAAAATATTTTTTTACTGACACGAATAAATAAATTAATTTATAACTAATTTTTTAAAGGTTATTTCGACTTTTTAAAGAAAATATGCAGTTGTGACTAAAAATTTAAATGTAACTACCTGTTAAGTATTAACTAGGCTCTTCTGTTATAAACATTAAAAACAGTAATTATCTTTTTTTTTTTTTTTTTTTTTTTTTTAAAGTTTTTATAGAGAGTTTTCGGAAATATAATAAGAAAGATAAATTCTTATGAATAATAATTTAGAAAAATCTATTTATATTGTTCAGTTGCTATTATATTTACAGTTTAAAAATATTTCACCATCAACTAAAATTAAGTTACATATAAAAATATGATCTCTTAAAAATATGAACTCAATCCAGTCATATTAATGTGAACAACATGTATCTTCTATGGGATCCCAAAATAACCACACACAGAAGGAAGATGGCAGCAGTTGAAGTAGAAGGTATATAAAGGATTTGTTGGTTGGTTGTAGTGTTTAATTATCATTGAATAGCTAGGATCCTAGGCCTAAAAGTGGATTAGCCTCCGTTGTGGTCTTTCTAAGTGTTCCTAGCTTCGAAGAACCATAGAAAACTCTGAATGGTTAGGTCGCTAGGTCGATTTGCGATCGGGGATCGAACTCAGGTTTTCCCATCTACCAGCTTTGAGCGCAGAAACACACGGCCGCTGGCAGGCCTGGTATGTAAATGTTATACGATGGAAATAGAAAGCACTGCAATCGTTGGCGTAGTGCAAAAACAAAGAGATTTGTCCAACGTCCAAAAGGACATGATCATTCGATTTTGTGCCATAGATAGAAGAATTTCCGATATGGCTTATTTTAAAAACTGTTCTGATGCCACCGGGGTAAAACGTAAAACCATACCGTTCATGTCGAAATGGAACAATTCAAAGACTTCGATGTAAGAAATTTAGTGCATTCCGGGCCAAAGATGACAGAAGTGAACGACGGCTGTGGGCATGTATTGGGCGAATAGACGTGCAACCGTTGGTCAACAAGACAACTTGATGATGAGTATCGCCTCAATGAGTTTAACGAACGTTCCTGAATATAAGATTAAACATTAAAGGCCTGGCTAATGCACATATGCTGACTGCTTTTTATCGTTGACAAGAGCTAGAATTCGCACGCCAGTCTTGTAACTGGAAATCCACCGAGTGGCAACAGGTGGTCTTTTAAAATATATGACGTTTTGTGATCCATTGAACTATGTGGTCCCAACGTTGGTATACATGACGTTAAATGTATGAAAGCAATCATTTTAAACAATTTCTAAAATAATCCGAGCTGAAGGATTGAGCATTATAGCCTATGCAATGTTGTCGTAGCAGTTTCTAAACTCACAAATCTTTCTGGAAAACACAATGCATCAATATAAGTGCAAATCTGTTCTTGGAGACCATGAATAACACCTACACATTCCTATTATTTATCCTCAGCGTTATGGCATCTTCCAACGACAGAATGCGGAGTACGAAATAAATCCCAGTTTATGTACATGGTTCGAAAAACACTAAGGCGAGTTTACGAGACTCCCCTGGCCACCAGACATCACAAAATAATACCAAATAAGTACAAACGTTTATATAAACACCATAAATTCAAGAATACTTATGCAATTTGAACATTTGAGCAGAATATTTTTCAAATAACGTTTATTCACATTTATGTACTTATTGCTTTTAAACGCTCTATGGTACTTTTTCATAACCACAGATATAATACAATCTAGAATTTATGGGACGATTTATATCGGATCGTTCGCTTCATGTATTATGAATCGCGTAAAGTAACGCAGCTATCCATGACACTTGAGTTGACATGGCTTTATATATATCTGATTACCAATTAGAACACCACTGATTCTCTTCCAGAACGTCTCATTGCAGTATACGCTGTAAAAAGTGGGTATTTTACATTTTGATAGTTGCTTACATTAATTCTGAATTGACTGTGTAATTTAACAATGGACTACTTTAAAAAAATAATAATGAAATTTTCGTGTTTCGTAGATGCTTTTCCTCAACGGTTTCGGAGAAGTGTAACCTGGGAGTTTTAAACCCATTTACAATATATTAAGAAATATAGAAGGTTAATTAAAACAGGAATAAACTACTACGTTACAAACGCCAAAGAAAAATTACTGAGGTGCATACAGCTGTTTCGGTAGCCTAAAGCGTACCGCATTCAGTGCAAAAAGAATTCTGAATCTGGAGAAGTGCTCGTATATATAGTAGAGGGACCGGATTTAGTTCAACCAATAGGATTACGGGAGAGGTGGAGAGTGAGGCCAATAGGAATTTAGGAATGTGTAGCTGTTTAAACAGTAGAAAAATTAAGAAAATGTGGACTGAATGTAAAATTTCCAACAATCAGACAAATAGGGAACAGCGAAATCACAATTTACAATGTTTTTAAAATTTTTATGAATGTGAATAGCTTCAAAGAAATCAAGTTCATGAATGGATTTAAGTCTGCAAATTATTTTAGCTGAATTAAATTTAAAATTATGATTTTCCTCCCAGCAATGTTTAGAAATAGCCGATTTATTGTTTTCTTGTTTGCGGACGTAATTCATATGTTCTTTTAGACGAAATTTAAGACTGCGTTTAGTTTGGCCAATATATGATAAACCACACTGACAGGAAATACTATAAATGCCTCAAGAAATATGCATATCAATAGGAACTTTTAAGTGAGATAAGGTGAGTTTATTGGAAGGCGAAAATATTCTTTTAAAATCATATTGTTTGAGAATTTTAGCTATGATTTGACTGGTTTTAGAAAAATAGGGTAAAACAATACTGATATTAGATGTGACTGATTTAGTAGACGAAATACGAGGGAGTTGCAATTTTTGTATAGCTTTGTCTATAATGGAAGGGTCATAACCTCTGTCAATTGCGATGGCTTTCAGGTATTTAATTTCAGATTTCAATAAAATAGGATTTGAACAAATATTAAGGGCACGGTTTACAAAAGTATAGAAAGCCGCCAGTTTTTGGTTGGGTGGGTGACATGAACGCGCATGGAGAGGAAGGGAGACTGCAAAATTTTTACGATAGACAGTGGTTGAAAATCCATTTACAGTGCGAGAGATAGGGTATCAAGAAATGGAAGGGAGCCATTATTTTCTATTTCATATGTAAACTGGATATTACTGTAAATTGAATTTAAGGTTTCAAGACATGGTCAATATTGTGAAGAGATATGTCGATAAGCGTGAAGGTGTCGTCAACGTAACGGGTCCAAAAAGGAAAAGATATTTTCTTAACAAGCTTGCTTTCGAAATAGTGCATGTAAATTTCTGCGAGAATTGGAGAGAGAGGGGAACCCATAGCTAAACCTTCAGACTGACGATAGAATTTATTTTGGAATAAAAAGTGGTTTGTGGCAAACAAATGCGGGTAAGAGAAATTAATTCTTGTATTTCAAAAGATGTGAAATGAAACTCTTTTAATCTATTTTCGAGACAGTAGAGGGCGCCGCCACTTATTGGAACACTAGTGAAAAGAGATTTTACATCAAAAGAAACCATAGTGAGATTAGTGTGAGGGCAGTTTTGAATATTTTTTGCAAAATTTATGGAATTCTTAACAGTATAACTATTAGCAGCAAGAAGTGGAGCAAAAATAGTGGTGAGAAATTTAGCTAAATTATAGGAAGCAGTACCGATATTAGAGACTATTGGACGAAATGGAATATTGGGTTTGTGAACCTTTGGTAAAGCATAAAATCTGACACAATTAGCAATAGAAGGGATAAGATGGGATTTAGATAGATAGAAGGGGTATAGGGATAGAAGGTAAATGTTCACGCAGTAAAAATTTTAATGAATTTTAAAAATATTTGAAAACTTTACATAGTTTATAATTTTAACGGGCATCTCATCGAGCATTTTACACGTAAAATGATATTTTAAACATTGTAAGAAAGCTTTAAAAAAAGAGCAAGGAAATACTATAAGGCAGGAAAAAAACACACACACAGACATATATATATATATATACATATTGCAACAAGTGAAATTAAATACCTGAAAGATATTGCAATTGACAGAGGTTATGACCCTTCCATTATAGACAAATCTATCCAAAAATTACAACTCCCTCGTATTTCGTCTACTAAATAAGTCTCTTCTAATATCAGTACTGTTTTGCCCTATTTTCCTAAATCCAGTCAAACGATAGCTAAAATTCTCAAACAATATGATTTTAAAATAATATTTTCGCCTTCCAATAAACTCACCTTTTCTCAGTTAAAATATCCCATTTATATGCATCATTCTTGGGGCATTTATAGTGTTTCCTGTCAGAGTGGTTTATCATATATTGGCTAAAGTAAACGCAGTCTTAAATTTTGTCTAAAAGAACATATGAATTACGTCCGCAAACAAGAAACCAATAAATCGGCTATTTCTAAACATTGCTGGGAGGATAATCATAATATTAAATTTAATTCAGCTAAAATAATTTGCAGACCTAAATCCGTTCATGAACACGGTTTCTTTAAAGCTTTTCATATTTATAAAAATGTTAAAAGACCTTGTAAATTGTGATTTCGCTGTTCCCTATTTGTCTGATTGTTGAAAATTTTACATTCAGTTCACATTTTCTTAATTTTTCTACTGTTTACACAGCTAACATTCCTAAATTCCTATTGGCCACACTCCCCACCTTTCCCGTAATCCTATTGGTTGAACTAAATTCGGTCCCTCTTTTATATATACGAGCACTTCTCCAGATTCAGAATTCTTTTTCACTGAAGACGGTACGCTTAAGGCTTCCGAAACAGCTGTATGTATCTCAAATATTTTTCTTTGGTGTTTCTGTCGTAGTAGTTTATCCGGGTTTTAATTTTTATACTCCTTAAGAATTTTTATGCTACAAAGAATTTCTTTTTCATTTTATTTATGAAGAACTTCTATTTTACTATTTAAAAGAAATTAAAATTGTTTAAATATTATGCAGTTAAATAGCATTTTCCTCCTAACAAAAAAAGAAAAATTAATTTGAGTTTCTGAAAAGAATTTTATTAATGTCTGCTGTTTACGCTTATGAGAAAAACATTTGAAAGTCATGATGCAATATATATATATATATATATATATGATATTGGTAGTTTAATAATGGTGAGAAATTGCCTTATTTAAAACTTGTTTGTTTGAAAAAAGCTATTTTTTTTTTCATGCACAGCATACTCCGAGTAAAGTTTTACAAAGTAATATATTTAGAGTTATACTTGTTCTTTAAAATTTTTCTATCTCAAGTAATATAAATTTTCAATACAGTTTATTTTTTTTTATACCTTATTTTATGACTTTCCATTAAATTTATATTTAAAATTCTGCTAAATGTTGTCTTAATTCGAATAGTAAATGTCTTACAAAATTACAAAGAAATCACAAAAAAAAAAATATTTCATATAATTTTACATAGAAAAATAGCTGATATATAGTAAAATTAATAATGATAATAATATATATATATATACCAATGTATATATCAATATATATATCAATAATATATATATATATATATATATATATATATATATATGTATTATTATTTATTTAATGAACAAACACTTATGAAATATTTCTAAACAATTCTACGCTGGTATTCATTAATACTTTTTTATTCTTTTATATTTCAGTATTCAGAAAAAAAAGCACTATATATATATACATATACTCAAATTTAAAAGCATATCTTCAGAAAGAATATGTTACTTATACCTAAGTTACTTATACCTAAGTTATATGTTTTAAGTAAATTATAACTAATTTATAGTGAAATATTAAGATTAATATATAACATAAAAATGTAGAATGTAAATGAATAAAAACTTAAATAGTTTATACTCAAAACGTTATATATATATTAGCAGCGAATTTCTTTAGTATAAAGTATTTGTTTTTTATTTGTCGAAAATTATTACACCAGAAATCACTAAACATATTGTATGTTTGCAGTTACTCTAAAATTTCAATTGTTTTACTTTTTCTATTGTTCTCAAGTAATTTCTACATTACTCATACATAGAAATCAATCAATCAATCAAGAAGATCTTCTGAATTAAGTAGTTTCAGTATTAAATAATACGTACGAAAAGATTAGCAGCATTTCTTTCGGATGGAATTTGTGGAAAAATTAATGACATCTTAAAGGTTCAACCGAATTTCTTAAACAGCATGTATATACACCCTGCGACAAAAAGAATAGCGACAAAGGGTTTTTTCTTTGATTTTTCATAAAATAACATTCTCTAAATTGTGCTTATCATTTATTATTATCATAAAATAATACTATTCCCGGACTCATTTTTGTTTTAAGATTAATTTAGAAAAATTTTAAGACTAACTTTATTCTAATTTAAGACTACACCGCTACAAAAATTTAGGAACAAAGTTTTTTTTTTTTAAATATGATTATTTTGAATATGATCCAAATATTTAATATGTTTTTTGATATGATAATATTTTGTTATGATAATAAATGATCAGCACAATTTAGATAATATTATTTTATGAAAAATTAAAGAAAATACCCTTTGGACCTATGTTTTTGTCGCGGGGTGTATTGAACATATAACAGGATAGACACACGCATTTATATATATATATATATATATGCGTGTGTGTGTGTGTGTGTGTGTGTGTGTGTGTGTGAAAATAAATTAAACAAATGAATTTCATAAATATGTGTGCGTCTGTGTCTGTTGTTTGTATTTGTTAATATGATTGATTATTTGTTTGATTATTTCACAACAATCTGGTTTTGTTTTTTTCTGTAGAGCTTATCTATTTAATTGCACTTTTTACTTTCTCTTAACCTGTATATGGTAGAGTAAGTATTGTTTTTTGGTCAAATTTTCGAAAGTGAGTTTTTGTTATATTTACACGCTATGAGTTCCCTTGAATCCGAAAAACATATTTTTAGTGGTTGGTTTGTGTTTGTATGTGTCAGTATGTGTGAATCGTATCAAAATATCTCGCGAACAATTAGTAGTAGGAAGTCCCAACTCTGCATTCTAAACCTATATCAGATAGGAATGCAACAGTAATCTTTTCGTTGAGACCAATCAATTGGTTTGTGTACATGGTCATCCAAAAAAATTAAAATATCTTGCGTCTACATGCAAAATTTTTGGTACATACACTTTATTATCAATAGGCCATTCTAAGCAAAATGTAACCTTAATATATTTTATTTACATAAAATTCAGTTTCGTGAAAAATATGATACGATAATCATTCACAATTGGTTTACAGGACAACTCAAATATTCTAGAATGTAGTGGCATTAAATTTCGAAAATTGTGTAACCTCCTTTTAGATTCTGTTGCGTATTATTAATAAATGATTATATATATTTAAGCAAGAATGTGGTATGCATAATTTACAGAATGAAATACAGGACTATTTATAAATAAATTAAAACGTTCTTTTTTCAATGAATGTAATTCATGGAAATGTTTTACTTTATTTTACTTTGTCCAATGAAACTTCCCGAGAATGTGTACTATTTCCTCATACCTTGCGATAATTAAGTTTTGTTTTAGTTAGATTTTAAAAGCTTCTTATTTTTTTACAGATAAGCATTTTAAGTTTCCCTGAATGCTAAAGGGTAGTTTTTAACGGTTGGTATTTGTGCGTATCTGTCACCAGCGTATAACGTAAAAACAAATGATTTATTGTAAGTAATCGAAATGTCGTATTTTGAAGTTCGTTAAAACTTGCTACTTAAAAAGTCTCATAAGTTTCAAAAAATGGTGCTTGTGAGAAATGTCTGAATAATTTAGAATAAACATTTAAAATTTATATTATCCTAGAATTCTTTATAAATGAAAATTCTATAATAATAATGATAATAATAATAATAATAATAAAAAAACGATGATTTCAGGGGAAAAGCTGTAGCCCACCCGCAATTTTATATGCCAAATACAACTGTTAATAACCCAATTAAATAATATTTATCATAGATTTATGTATATAGTATATGTTATATTACACCTAATCTGCGATCTGTTTTTTTTTTTAAGCGTAATGCACCAGATTATTTTCCTTTTGTTACTAAAGCTCAAATTTCGAATTAGGGAGATGAATTATATTTTATATTCGTAGATATATTTGATATGGCGTTTATATAAATATGAAAAATATATCTTTTTTTTTTTTTCAGCTATTGCTTCACTATTAACTTTCCGAAAAACAAATAATTTTCAGATTCCTATTAATCCGATCCGATTGTTAAATTTACACAGTAATAAAATAAAACGCATCATTTACATTTTGTTAAATGTTTCTTCTACCAGTTCTCTCACACTATGCACGAAAACTATGTAAGTTGACAAGAACATGCTTATATTTCAATTATATCAAATATATCTGAAAAGATCATTTAAACAAACAAAAAATAGTAGATAAAATAATTAATGCATATACTTTGATATTAATAAATGAGAATAAATTAACTTTGCATAGAAATTTCAAAATATTTCATCTAATAAATAACTACAAGTACAATATATCTCTCATAAATTATTAAAAGTGGGAATATCATTTTTGTATATGAATACATTTTTTTTTTAATTATTGTTATAACTATTTTTTTTAAGTGCTGAAATTTGCAATATAGAAATGTTTTATTTTAAAAAAACTTAAATATTTTCTAAAATAAATTAAATTTAAATAAGATTTATTAAATTATACCGTTGTCATATGTGTTTAATCAAAGAATATTTATAATAATATCATCTGTATAATATATCACAATCTCATTTATATAATGCTACTATTTCTACAAAAACCTATATAATATCTGATTTTATTCCGACTATAACATATTATAACTAAAAAAAGTAATGTTGTTCAGATTTAATCTTATATAATTTAATTACTAAACCAACAGTATAAATTTTTAGATTAAAACTTTTATACACAGGAGAATATTTGAAGCACAAAAAAAGAAAAAAAATTAAATATTATTTTATGGAGCTTATAAACAAAAAATCATACCAATAACTCATTTTTTTTTTTTTTTTAATGTGTGATGAAATCTATATTCTGTGTAACTTAAATGTATAGTGAACAATCAAATTTGGTCTTTAAAAAACACACGAAAAAAAGTACGGAAAAAAAAAAAAAAAAAAAAAAAATGAATAGAGTTGAAAGGAAAAGCAATTATCCTAATGGCCCTGATGTTCTTACTCAGAGAAAAAGAAAGTCATCGAAACTTTTATAATTTAAAAACGGTTATTACCACCATTATATACGTCTAGTACATTTGGTGAATTATATGAAACCTTTACACTTCAGATAACGCAAGAATAAAATTGTTACAGATTTATTACACTTTGACTGATTAGTCAAAATAAAACTTTTTTTTTTTTTTTTTTTTTTCAACATAAAAAAAAAAAAAAAAAAAAAGATAAAGAAAAATAAGGTTATGAAAATGTCAATGAAAAATAAGGTTACACTAATATTTTAATATGCATTCTAAATTCGGAATTCAAATTAATATTTAAAATAAAATTCTCAAAAATAAAATAAATAAATAAAATAAAATAGGATTTCTAGGGCCTTTATTTTTATTTTATTTTTTTCGCATTTTATTTAATAACACTGTTCTGCATGAAAATCAACCTCAACACCATTTCTGCAAATTCTTATGTAGAATGACCTCCGGAATCCGAATATGATGCACTCTTTGTACCATCACCACCGTTTTTTTAGGGACGCAGTCCTAATTTTATCACGGTTCAGTAATTTTATGGATATTAATTTGATTTGGAGGAGGTAAAAGATTATATTAACTGTTTAATTATCTTCTGAGGGACTACAGACGTGAAAAAATTCTAAAACATGAAAGTTTATAGCAAGGGGGTAATTTTGAGGAGGATATGCCACTGAAATTATAAATTACATTTATTATATTTTATTAATCTATTATTATTATTATTTATTATACATTATGACTTTTGTTTTTAAGTGCTAACATATACCTTTTTCATTCACCAAATCAAATTCATCGCCATAAAATTTCCAAGTAGAGATAAAAATTAGAAGCGTAGGAGGCGTAAAGACAAAACGGTGGGTGATTGGGCAAAATCGGGGTCATATTCAGATTCGTTCACATAAGAATCGGCAAAAAGGGCATTTTTTTTCATTTGCAGCGCAATGCAATTTAATTAGCAAATATGTTAAAAGTAAAGACTTGCTTACAGTTGATCTTTCAGACTGGGTCTAATTAAGACAGGATACGCTCTCACTATAACTTGAACCCTTTGAAGTGCGGAGGTATTTTAATTCACACATAACTGAAAAATCTCGCCCCACATTTTTTTTTTAAACTTTTATTTTCTTACTTAGTGGTAATCCTTCATTTATTCTTTTTATTCTAACATTGTTCGTGAATTTTTGCGGTATTTGATTTTAAATGAACGAAATTTCCTTGCCCCTCAAAGGATTAACAATCCCTATGTTTTTTTTTTTTTTTTTTTTTTTTTTTTTTTTAATAATAATGGAGTATTCTTAAAAAGATTAGCAATAAAAAATGTGCCAATTATTACAAAAATTATTTACATACTTTTCCAATGCTCAAATTTTATTCGGAGGGACTTCTAATTATTTATCACGTCATGGAAAAATCTTACAATTTCTATCAAGAACATATCACAAAGTTTTGCTTTCCAAAAATACTGGTGTTAGTGTGTCCCTGCAATAATCACCTTTTTTAAAGTGCAACACATTAAATAAATGCATTGTAAAAACTATATTAGTTGTGTTCATATTTCGCATTTTGAATTTTTATCTTTGTAAGAATTATTAAGCAAACTTTTTAATAAATTGCAAAGCCTTTTACTTTCATATTGTCCATTACTACATATACTACAATTAACATTTGTTATCCATACACAAATGTCAGTAACATAATGATACGCGTGGTACGTTACTTTTAATTACGACATTTTGCTAATAAAAAAGTTTTTCAGTTTGAAATATTATTGCTTAGAATTGTTTATAGAGATGATTTTTTTTAATTATTGTTAAAATTATATTGTTTAAATTTATTTAAAATTATGAAAAACGTTTTAAATTTAAGAACAATATTAAAATTTTAAAATGTATTAATAGTAATATTTCTAACAAGGAACACTCATGGACTGTGACACACCGATCGTAACTAAACTTTACAAGTAGTTAAAGGGTATTAAGTACAAAACTCTGAATAAACACTATAAAATGTAATAAATTTTTTGTTGATTGCATTTTATGGTGTTTATTCAAAGTTTTGTACTTATTACTTTAAAACGCCAGTAATGTGGTGCTTTCTTATTATAGTAAGGCACCCATACCAATTAATATCGGCAAACGTTACTTCGTAACAGAGGTATTTGTATTCAAAGATGGAACATTTTTTTTCCCCAATATTATAACATCATTCAATTTATCTGTTTGACATTTACTAGTTTCCACCCCCAAACACGCCCTGTTAATTTATTTATTTGAATTGTATTTTTTAATCGTCTGCACGTGCATATTTTTCTTGCTTTAGAATTCATTTAAAAATAAAAATTTAAGTAAAAAGTATTTTTAACAGTAGAAGCTTTTTATTGTGAAACCCTGAAAAACATTAAAAAAAAAAAAATATATATATATATATATATTCTTGCAAAGACATCCTATAAATAAATGAAAGTTTCAACACTTAGAAAATTTTAGAGAAAAATATAGATATTTCACTTTTGCTAGAGATGAAATTTTTTAAATATTCAAAATATTTTTAAAAGCTATTGGGACTAATATTCTTAGACATTAGTTTCTGCATAAGTTTTTTTTAAGCCATAAATTTCAAAGGTTTCGAAATATTTTTAAAATAGCTAATATTAATGAGATGATTATGATTACATAGCTGGAATGAAAATCGTTTGCTATCTTCATCTTAATCACATTTATTAAAAAAATTATGAGTGAATTTTTGTAGTACAATATAAGAGAATGTTTTGTGGCAGCCATAACATTCTACTTTCAAATAGCCAAGTGTGAGTATGTACATTCAGGTCTATTTTGGTAGAATTTTGGAAACATATACGTTTACATTCTTCTGCCACGCTCTTTCTTGCAATCAGTCTTAAATACAATATAAATAAATAAATCACCAGCACATGTGGGGTGAGGGGAAGGGATACAAAAGTCAAAAAGATAAACTGAATGGTGCTCAAAAATATTTAGTGATAATGTTAAGAATGTTTGGGTGCCAGCACTGAACTGAGAAAACTACATAAATTAGTCAAACATCCAGAAGAAACATTGGCTATTTTTCTTTTTCTTTTTAGGTGAAAATATTGATTGGAAATTTATCCCTCCAAAATCACCTAACTTTCGAGGCCTTTGGGAATCTCGTGTTAAGTCTTTTAAACACCATTTTAAAAGTGTCATAGGGAACGCTCATTTATCTTTCGAAGAATTTCTAACTATAATATTAGAGATAGTGAGTTTTTTGAATTCCAGACCTATCACCCCTCTTTCATCTGACTTTGATAACTTCGAAATCTTATCACCTGGTCATTTTATGATAGGAAGACCTTTTACCTCAATTCCCGAACCCCAAATTGTAGAAATTCCTGAAAATCGACTCACCAAATCGAAAAAAAAAAAAAAAAAATTACCAGGTATAGTCAACAAATTTGGATATTGTGGAAAAGAGATTATCTGAACAATCTTCCACAACGTGCAAAATGGAGATTCCAAAAAAATAATGTAAAGGTGGGTTCGCTCGTGTTCATTAAAGATGATAATATACCTAGTACAAAATGGATGGCTGGTAGAATTTCAGAAATAATTTTGGGACAGGATGACAGAGTTAGGGTTATTAATGTCATGCTGCCAAATAAGAAAATACTTAAAATAAATGTTAGATATGTATGTGTTCTTCCTGTAAAAGATAATTATAGATCCTATGTAAATTTGACTTTCAATAATGTGGACATAAATTCAAATGTTATTGTTATGTTTATAGGAAAAAATTGTATTTAATGTTTAATAATACTGTTTTATATATTGAACAGGATTGAACAGGGCGCAGCTCCCGCTCACCGCTCAAAGAGCGGTGTTGAGCGCTTCCAGAACTAAGTTCACGTGGACTGCGCCAAGATGTTTATTGAAAGACAAAAAAAAAAAAAAAAATACAAGAATCATCGCCAGGCAGAGCCTACTCGCGACAATGGGCGATGTGAAACAAGTTCAATTTACATAGTCTTTTGTTGGTCGGCATGCCGAGCCTAGCCGGCTCCTCGCGACAGAAGGCATGCTGACATGCTGTAATGTTATGTTGAAGTCCGAGAGGAATGGAGATGATCATTGTAGTATAGGTGTAGGTCATGTCAGCCTCTTGCCGGGTAAAACCCTTCGCCACAGAGGGCAAGAGGTGCAGGACTGACTCTTGATGTGATTAAACAGCTTTTGTTGTTTTCCAAATTGACCAAGCTCAAGGGAAGTGGGAAAGATTAATCTGTTAAGTTTGAAATTTCATTTAATAGGAAATAAATTTTATATAGTTTAAATAATAGGGGTTTACGCGTGAGAATATTTTCTAGCCAATTATGGGGTCTAGGAGATGGGTTTCTAAGATGATAGGGAGCAGCTAGGGGGCAAGAGTAATAATAGTGATTAGGAGCGCCCTTCTCGCCACAAGGACATAGGGACGACCGACGACAATGAAATTTATGCAGGCAGGAGGGGAAAGGCCCGTGGCCTGTCAAAAAAGCCGCAACCGGAGGAGAAATGTTCCAGGAGACATTTGAGACTATTGGGATTAGGTTGTGGGTATGTCTCCTTTCGAGGATCCATCCCACAGTGTTTGCCAATTTTGGTGCAGTAGTACCTTCAATTTACTTTTTACGTAGGATGGGGGTGCTGGAAGAGAGTGAAGAATATCCTCCCCTTCAGTTGCAGCCTTCGCCAATGAGTCCGCAAGTTCATTGCCGACGACGCCTCTATGGGCAGAAACGTGTGCCAGGGAAATTAAGTGTTTTAATTTGGCGATTTTACGTTTTATGTCTAAGACTTGGGGGTGTTTAGTCTTGTGGCTAGGGATGGCCTGCAGACTCGAGAGGCTGTCGCTGTAGATGTTTATTAGTGACAGCTGCGGGTTGCCTTCTGCCCAATCAAGAGCCTTTTGAATCGCAAAAAGTTCCGCTTGGAAAACGGTGTTAAAATTCTCAAGCCTGCATGCCCACCGATGAGCCTCAAGTCCGTTGACCATGACGCAGAGCGCTGCTGCTACGCCAGAGTCCGTCTTTGAGCCATCCGTGTACACCGCCACAGGGACTGAGGGATCAAAGCTATTTTTTTGAGTGTTTACTACGAAGGATGCTGCGTCCTCTGCCGGGTGCAAGCCCCAGCTACGGATATGAAGTTGCAGTGGGGTGTTGGGGAAGATAGAATTAGTTATTGGCAGATCGTGTAGTTGGAGGATGTTGGTTTTTAAGTAATTGATAAATAGTTGTAGGTGGGCATGAGGGATTCCCGTAATGACAGTGAGGGCGTCAGTAGAGATCGTCCTGTAACCTCTCGAAATTTGGAGGAGGAAGGGACGTTGGATGGAGTCTAATTTGGCCTGATTTTGTTTCGACAGGTAACCACCCCAAATACCTGCACCATATGTTAGGATTTTGTCCACAATTGTTAAGTACCATGTTTTCAGGAAGGAGGTGGAGATGCCCCACCACCTCCCTGCTAGTTTTATGGAGTTGTGGTTAATTGTCATAAGTTTCAGTTTTAGTTCGTGCAGGTGGGCGGTCCAGCTAAGTTTCCAGTCGATGGTCAGGCCAAGAAGTTTTAGGTGGGGTACATGATGGACACTGACGCCGTCTATTCTCACCACGGGAGATCTTTGAAGTAATTTGGGGAAGCCTAAAGTTATCGCTTGGGTTTTTGAGGGGGAGAGGCATAGATCTAAGTCTTTTAAGAGTTTGCTAAAGAGAGGGAGGGCCTCCTTGGCCTGGTTCTCCAGGTCCTTCCTGGTTCTTCCCGAGAGAATGACTGAGAAATCATCAGCATACGCGTAGGTAGTGTGACCCTCAGAGTTCATGCGGACGAGGATCGAGTTGGCTATGATGTTCCATAAAATAGGTCCCAGGCATGAGCCCTGAGGGCACCCCTTTAGTTTGAGGGAGCTCTGTAGAGCCACTACCCCAGTTGACAATGATTTTCCTTTTTGAGAGATAAGTGCTGATGACCCACGCCAGGTTTCTCGGGCAGTTGAGTTCGTGTAGTGCTTGTAATATGTGGGGCCACTCTACGTTGTCAAAAGCTCCTTTGATGTCGAGTGAGACTAAGGTGGTATATTCCAAGGACTTTGAGTTAGAGGCGCAGGAGCTTTTAATTACCTGTAATGCTTGTTCACATGATCTGCCCTCTCTGAACCCGAATTGGTTTGAATGTAGGAGGTTGTTAGATTCCAGATGGAAGTTCAATCTGGTTACAACCAGTTTTTCTAAAAGTTTGCCTAAGGTTGGCAACAAGCAGATCGGACGATATGATGCAGGGTCAGAGGGGAGCTTCCCTTTCTTTAGGAAGTACACCACCTTGCCTCTTCGAAGGATTTCTGGAAAGTAACTATGCTCCAGGCATAGGTTGGCACAGTCGCGTAGTATGTGTGGTACTGTGTTGTAGGTGTGTCTTAGTATTAGAAAGTCCAGATTGTCTGGGCCAGGAGCCTTTTTAACGTTGAAGCTGAAAAGAGTGGCTTTGACTTCAGTCTCCGTGAAGGGGACATCCGAGGGAGCTGAGAAAGTGGGCGCTTGATAGTTGGGATATTTGCTTGGTGCAAAGAGTGTTGTTGTGATGTGTTCAAGGTTATTGCGTTTCGAGGAAAGAGCTGGAGGTCGCTCTAGCTTCAGCTCCGTTGGGGTGAAAAACTTGTTGCTGTAGAATTTTTGTGCACTGCCGAAAACTTTTGTTTCTGTTGAGCAGAATTTTCTCCATGCGTCGTTTTTTGCCATGTTAAGTTGTTTTTTGAAGAGAGCCGAAAGTTGTTTGATTTTTTGTTTTTGTTGGGGTAACATCGCGGGGTCCGGAAATCTTTGTTGGCGTTTTAGTGCTGTTAATTTGTTGCGCATGGAGCGTAGCTGGGGAGACCAGAAGTTGTAGGTGAATTGCCGACCGCATTTCTTGAGCCTGAAGGAGGAGGTGGCTACTGAGTGGATTGTTTGTATTAGTTTTACTGTGAGTTGTTCTAATTGTGTTTTGTTTTTAACTGTGTGCAATTCTTGGATTAGGTTTGTTAGAGGTGGTTTGATTAGTGAATTGAACTTTTTAAAATTTTTGTTCTTGGTTGCAAATCTTTTGGAGTATGTGATTACCGGTTTTGTTTCTAGTGTATATGTTATGTAGTTGTGGTCTGTGCTATTGAGTACATCTAGAACTGACTAGGCGGAGATTCTTGCCGTGGTCTTTGGATTTACCAAGGTAAAATCCGGCCAACCCTTGGCTCCGTCCTTTTGGAATGTTGGATGTGAGTTTTCTATATTAGCTAAGTTTAGGTTGTTCGAGGCTATGAATTCTATGAGACTGCGACCTCTTACGTCCTCACGTGGAGAACACCAAAGTGGGGAGTTGGCATTGAGATCACAGCCGCAGATGAAAAGTGTTTTCTGTGATATTAGGTGTTGCCATTCCTCCAGGCAAAACTCAAGATCCACGGACGGGGCTGCGTATGCACTGCCAAGGATCAACTCACCTTCCCTTGTGGTGAGTGTAATGAATACACAGTGTTCCCCTGTGTATAGATGGGTGTAGTTGAGATTTTGTGTGTTTATGACGATGTGAGCTGTGTTCTGCTTGGAGCTGAATCTAGGCCAGGAGGTTGGGAAGCCATACAGAACTCCCCCCACGGTGCAGTAAGCGTCCTGTAGCAGCCCGAAGTCGTAGGAGTTCTTTTCCATATAAGTTCGTGCTGCCAAGTTAGCTGCCATGCAACCGTTGAGGTTAATCTGCAGGAACCGTAGGCTGTTGAAATTTGGTCTGGGTTGGGGAGGTGAAGAGGCTGCATCTTGGGGAGACGAGGAGAGAGCTCTTTTTCTGTGCTTCTTTTTAATTTTGTGTAAATTTAAGGGGTTGAGCTATTGGGCAGAATAGGAAGAAAGAAAACACCCTCTTACTTGGTCTCGTTCTCGTTGGGCGTAGTGTGATGAGGTTGGAGGGTGGTAATAGGCCTCGTCACATTCCATTTGGTAGTCGTAATCGAACTGTGCTGGTCCTGAGTAGTAGATCTGAGGGGGGCCGTACAGATAAGGGTTGTACGACCAGTCAGGTGGGTTACTCATGTGGTTTCTTTGTTGTCTTGGGCGTGATTGTGATCTGGTGTATGATGGTGGCCTTTGGTTGTTTCCTGATGATTCGTTGTGCCTGTGTTGTTGTCTTGATATGCTCTGGTTACGTTGGTGGAATTTCTCAGGAGTAGGTTGGTGACTTGTTTGGTCTGGAGAGTTTGGTCTTCTGGATGAAGATCTGCGGGAGGAGGAACGGTTCTGCTGCCTGCCTCTAGATCTTCCTGTGCGTCTGGTGTTGTTGCTCTGGTGTGTGTTGTTGGTCTTGTGTTGCTGTGTTTGGGTGTTGGCTTGTTGGGCTGTTTGTGTCGTGTCTTTGTTGGTGGGATATTTCTTGTTTAGATATTCTCTTTTGCGAGAGTAACTTTTCTTCAGTATTGGGCAGCTGAAGGAGTAAGCTGTGTGGTTAGAGGGAAAGGGAAGTAGCCCCTGTGTGCGTCTGACGCTATTTTGTCGTTGGCAATTGATACAGCTGGGCCTCAGGCTGCAGTTTTCATTTTTATGCCCGCCAGAGCAGTGCGAGCAGAAGATGTTGCTTGTGCAGGTGTGGATGGTGTGGTCTAGAGCTTGGCAGTTCGAGAATCTGCTTATTTCTGTATAGGGCCTAACATAGCATTTGAAGAGACCCAGCTGCACCGCTTGTAGCGCCAGGAAGGCCTCCGCGTAAGGAGTAGAATCCAATTGTTGGCTTGTGGTAGTCTTGACTTTTGTTTCCTCAGGATCTGTATTATTTGGTCTTTGTTAGCATTTGTTCTTGTGATTTCATTGAGTCTGTGTTGTATTGTGTCCGCGTCCATTTCATCTGGAACTCCCATGAGCAGGATCCTCATTGGTGGGCAGGGCCTTTGTTTGAAATTGAGAGTATTTTCTAGTTCTGTGTTATTTTGGAGCTCTTGCATTAGGATTTTTGCGTCGGCTTCAGTTTTGCAGTGGATATCTACAGATGTACGGAGGATCTTAGTGAAATCTATTTTTGCTTGTGTAGATACGTGATGCGTTCTGAGGGCGTCCATAATATGCCTGCCGCTGTCTTTTTGTGTTTTTGCTGTGACATGAATGGTTTTTCTTGTTTGTTGGGTGGCTATTGAAGCTTGTGCAAATATATTTTCTGGTCGGCGTTGATGACTGGTTGTACTGTGTGCTGTGTTCGGTGGACTTGCTGTTATCTGTGAAAATGTTGGTGCGTCTTTGGATGTACTTGATGTGGATGGTGGGCAATCTTGGTGGCTGTTCTCTTGCTGCACTGTTTCGTTTTGGGGCTCATGAGTATGGGGCTTGAGGTTATCCTTGATGAAGGCTTCCTGCCTTCCCAGTGTTGTATTCATGTCTGTTTGGATATCTTTGAGTTCTTGTAGTCTTGTTTTAAGTAGGGCGAACTCTGTTTGGAGATCGATCTTCAGGTTGACAGAAGGGGAGCTTTGTTGGTGGTTGCTTGTTTCATGTGGTTTTGGTGAGGACTGTTCTGAGAGTCTTGGTGGGAGAGGTGATGGTACTAAAGCTGGAAATGGAGAGGCTCCGTCGATGGCATTGTTTGTTCCGGTGTCGTTTGTTGTGAGGTGGGTGTAGGAAGGTCCTGTGTGGCTTGGCTTTCTGCCTTGGCCTTTGCTTTCGCTGCCCTATTCAGGAGCTTTATCTTTAGAAATGCTTTGTTAAGAGCCTTCATTAGGCTTTTGTTTGGTCTAGATTTAACTATGAGATCCATTGCTACTACTGTTACGCCTTTAATTGTATTGTAGGTGGAGAAGTCCTCATAAACTATACTCCCTTTTGTGGGATCTTTCAAATAGTCTTTGTCTTTTGGCTTTGTATTTATTGTGGATGTCTTTGATCTCGTGGAGATACTTGATTTTATTGGTTGGTTTGAAGAGGAGCTTGTGGTCGAAGCGTCTGAGGAGGCGTCTTCATCCTCTTCCTGGTGGTGGTTATTCTCTGTATTGGACATGGTCCTATATCGATTTGGAGCTTTGAGAAAAGCTGTTGGATTTTACTTGAGTAAGAGCTGTGTTTATGAAGGAGTTTTTAAATTACCTCAGTAATTGGAGGGGGCTCGCCAGAGCGTCTACACCATACCATTTGAGAGAGAGAGAGAAAAAAAAAAGGCAAAAACCAGGAGCCTAGACTCCCGTAAATAGTCAAGAGAGAATTTAATAAAAGAAAGTGAATTTTAATTTGATACCATTCGAGAAAGCTAGGGACGATAGGGAAAAAAAAAAAAAACTTCTTTTACTTTGTAAAATGGCTGGGAGGGAGACCCATGTGGTAGCGATACTGAGGGAGAAAGCTGGAGCTGTTTGAACTTTGTGTTGGTGCGTTGGGCGAGAGAAGAAAAAATATATATTTATATTTAAATAAGTAAAAAGAATTTTTATTTTCTAAGTTCTCAAAAGGCGAGAGCAGTGGGCTTTGTAACAACAAAAAAAAAAGGTAGTAATAAAAAAATAAAATAAAATAAAATAAAATAAATAAATAAAAATAAATAAATAAATAAATAAATAAATAAATGGGGGAGGGGGGAGGGGGGAGGATAAAAGTGGAGTTGCACTTGGGGAGGAGGCAGGGGAGCCAGGAGGCTTCCTGAGCCCAGAAATGTGAAGAGTAGTTGCCTTGCGCGCCGAGGAGAGGGACAAAAGGTAAAAAGTGGAGGTGAGCCTATGGGGTGGGGCAGGCCTGTGGACCGAGCCAAAATCACTTAATGCAAGGTTGAAGCTGGTAGGTAGTCACTGACTGTAACCAGGGACAAGATTTGGGGAAGGCTAGCTGGGATGGTTAGCCTAGGGGATGGGGTAGTTGAAGGAAACCTCGAGGGAGAAGCAATGTTAATCTATAAGTTTAATTTCCTTAGCTAAAGGGGGGTTGCGGACCTTTAAGAAGGTATAAAATGCTGTAGATGGGAAAGATACGGGATGGGAAGCCTAGTGGGTGGGGGAGAGGCACAGCTTAACAAAGTTAAGAAAAGGTAACTTGGGGACTCTAACCACTGAGTTATCTGAGATTGGGAGGGAAAAAAAAAATTCTGAAAATTTCTAAGTCCAGAAAATTAGAATTTATTTTAATTAAATTTGATTTTGTTGTTAATTGGGCAAGTACCTTGAATAAAAAAGGTTTAATTAACCACCAGAGGCAAATTGATGATGATTTGGAGCGTGCGGACATTATTCCCGCATTAAATAGGTGCGCTACTCGGCGAAAGCGCTTTTCACATCCCTTAAAACTAAGGGACGGGATTGCGTTCGCCGAGAGAACGTCAGAGTTAAAGAGTGCTAGGGAGCAGGATAGAAAACTTTCATCTTATATGTAGAGAGCACTGTTGCTGATGAGAACTGCAAAAAGGCTCTCGTAACACAGAAACCTACCCCAGAGCAGCATGCTAAGGGAGGGGGGGCAACCCCCCCTCCCCCCCCCCCCGAAACTTGAAAAAAATTGAAATTTGGCTGTGGAGAAGTGGAAAGTGGATTTATTGGCTCTGGAGAAGTGGAAAGTGGATTTATTGGAGGTTAGTTGGTAAATCCTGCTCCCGAGACTTGCAAAAGGGACAATTGAAGATAGAATTGAACGTGGTTGGCTCTGAGAAAATGACTTAGAAGATTTTGGGATTTATTTATGAAAATGACTAAGTCCCTACAAACGGCGGGCCTTAGAAGAAATTTGGGTTATTTAAGAAAATGACAAAGTCCCTTCGAACGACGGGACTTGGAGGAAATTAAGTGGTAGGTATGAAAATAAAGCTAAGTCCAACAGAACGTCGGGACTTGGGAGAAGTTGGGGTTCTGCTTGGAAAAACGACTAAATCCCCTCGAACGGCTGGACTTGAAGAAAATTGAATTTTAATTTAGAAAATGACTAAGTCCCTACGAACGGAGGGACATAGAAAAAATTAGGTGGATGGCTTGAAAATAAAGCTGTCAAGACTAAGTCCCCTCGGACGGCGGGACTTAGAAGAAATTTTGGGGTTTTATTTAACTCAATTGGAATAATTATAAGTTTGGAGAAAAACAATTAAAGGTAATAGATGCAAATGAGCAAGAGAACTGGAGAGCCATTCAGGAACAATTTAGTAATTGCAGTTATAATCAATGTGAGAGAGCAATGGACAAGAGGGGATCTTTAACAAGTAATTAATATAAAGTTGGATAAATACGAGTGGATGGATAATTACTATTAAGTGGGAAATTATTAATGGATGGACAGCAGTTACCGGAAAAAAAAAAAAAAATCTGGAGTGACTCCACTCGACTTTCCGAACATTGAGTAACTAACAGTTTTGTAGATAAAATAAAGAAAGAGGAGTTGCTAAACAAACAAAAAAGAGAAAACCATAACAGAGTGTTTGAGTATTTTTCTCCATATATCACACGAGGTTTTATTTAACGCTACTGAACTTTGAGCCCTTAGATCATAATGATAAAGAATT
Source organism: Salticus scenicus (assembly GCA_963930645.1). NCBI lineage: Eukaryota > Metazoa > Arthropoda > Arachnida > Araneae > Salticidae > Salticus > Salticus scenicus. Next base: position 319,487,628 of record OZ005650.1, read on the forward strand.
TTTCGTTATATCCCTGTAAAAATCTATAAATGCTAGATTCACCAAAATGCTTATAGTTAGTGCGACAGTGATTTATAATATTCATACAAATTTTCAGCTCAATTGAATAAGGCGTTTAGATGCTATCGCTGGTTTCATAGGCCATAAAGATAAAGAATTTTTCTTTGTGTCCGTGTAAAAAAACTGTAAGTGCTAGATTCACCAAAATCTATACAGTTGGTTCAAATGTGACCTATAACATGTGTACAAATTCTTTGCTGAGATTAATAAGGCATTTAGACGCTATCACACTTTTAAAAATTTGGCAAAGAATTTTTCTTTGTGTCCCTGTAAAAACACTATAAGTGCTAGATTCTCCAAAATCTATACAGATTGAGTATCTGTGACCTATAATATGTGTATAAAGTTTTTGCTCAATTGAATAAGGCGTTTAGATGCTATCACACTTTTAAGATTTTGGTCCCTTGGCCATAATGATAAAAATTTTTCTTTGTGTCCCTGTAAAAAAACTATAAGTGCTAGATTCACCAAAATCTATAGGGTTCGTACTATGGTGACTTACAATATACGTACCAACTTTCAGCTTATTCGAACAAAGCGTTTAGACGCTGGTGTGTTCACTCACAGACATACACACATACATACACACATACATACATACATCATTGTAAAAATAGTGAAAACGGACTCTTTGGACCTCGAAACGTATAGAAACATCAAAATCTCGAATTCGAATTTTTGACATGATTACAATACTTTCCTCACTATAGTGTTCGGAAAGTAAAAAAAAAGGAACGACACTCAGAAAGAGAGGGGTAATTAGAACAAATAATGACTGGGATGACTAAGTCCAGGGACCCTGACCACAGAGAGCCAGAGCCCAACAATAATAAACAGACAGCTGTGAGGGGCTAATTAAAGAGACAATTAGGGATAAATACTAAAGTTGAAATTTAATTAATAATCAATATTAAAGTGGGCAATTACGAGGGGTCCTTGAGAAGATTAAGTGACTTGGCCAAATAAAACTCGTTAGGCACCCGACAACCCCCGATTCTGCCATCATGGCAGGATCGAACACCCCTAAAAAACGGGGTGGGAGCGCTCCATGACGACATCCGGGGATTGGCAAGTACCCGTACAAGGACGCTGACTTAGGAAAAAGGCCTAGAGCACATGGTGATTACATTACGGAATTAAAACTTTTGAAGGATGGATAAAATAATTGATAATTAATAAAATATATATATGAGGGTCAGCAATGGTCGTCAGGTCATGTTTGTGGATTGGAAAATATTCCGTAATTAGGTTTTTAGAGAGAGTTTAAGAGCAAAAGCGAGCTAAATTTTAGTTAGTTTTAGAAAAAGCAAACAACCATGTTGAACACCATTGCTGAGGGAAGCACAAGTTATTAAAAATAATTATACATATTATTAATGAACCACTTGGGTTAGGATTTAATGAATGGTATCATAAGATAGGTAAAAACTTTATAATGTATCAAGATTTATGTTGAAACCCTTGTGATTTCAATGCCGGGAGTATGTTTAGGCGCCTTTGTATTCAGTAGATGGCGCTACTAGCGCGCTCCTTATTTTTTGCTAGGGACCCTCGATAGAGAGAGACTGGACATTGTCGCGCCGGCTTTTTGACGAAATTCTCCATTTTAGTGCCAGTTGCTCCATTGCTTATCATTACGCTGAGAAGAAATTTGATTATTTTACGACATAATCGAAAAAGAACTTATTTATTACATTTTTACTTTGTTGGGAGATAAATTGCTTTAATTTTGGAATACTTTTAAAAGATAAAAATGCATAATTATTTATTTTATACCATGCTTTAAATACTGTGAATTCTCTTATTGCATGCTGTTTTACGTATTTATTTCCTAACATATGAGATAATTACATTATTTATTTGCTAGCTATTAGTTTTTAAGTTCTGTTGTGCAATATATTAATATGTTAGATCTCAATGTATTTTTCTGATATATTTTAAAATACATATTTAAAATAATTATATAAAAATATATTTTTTGAGTTTTTATTAGTACGCAAAATGTATCGGATTTCTTAAAATAAATTAATAAAAATAAAGAAAATAAGGTGTATATTATTTGCAAACATATGAAATATAAATTTCTTTTAAGTAATAATTGCCATAGTAAATTTTATAAATAATATTTAAATAAGTAATTATTTTCATTTACATAATATTAAAAAAAAAAAAAAAAAAAAAAAAAAATCAATGAAATAAGCAAATGTAAATAAAATAAATAAAAACATTTTTTTTTTTTAATTCTAAAGATATTAGTGAATATTTTTACAAATTATTATTAATAAAATTTTTATTTTTAATATTTAACTAAGTCATTATTATTAATAATGCGTAATTGAAATAAATAAAATATGTATTTTTAGCTTGTAAACATATTACGTAAATATTTTTATAAAATAATAAAAAATAATTTCTGTTTTCCAGCCATAGTTTTACATTTATTCATGAATTACTTGACAAAAACTAAGATTTCCATATTTTTGTTAAAAATTTTCTAACTTTTTATATATAAAATGTATATCCTCAGAAAAAATAAGGTAGAATTACTTTCACTAAGGTAGAATTGCTTTCACAATCAACGTATTTTGCTTAATATAGAAATATACAACAAAAAATTCCTCTGTTTTCCGATAGGAATTGAAAAAGTAACCATGTCGAAGGTTAAAACAAAATTCTTTTTTTCTTCAAATTCTTTTTCCCTTAATAAATAATTTCCCTATATAAATATATAATCCCTGAATAAAAAAATTACACATTTATATTCTGCATTACTTTCTGCACAAATTAACACAATTTCCTTTCATTTATGTTGTATAGCAAAACGTCAAGAAAAAGCATTACGTTCTACGGGGATCACTCCGAATTGGCACAAAGATGGCCGACTTTCGGTCAATGTCCAGTCTCTCTATATATAGGGTCCCTAGCAAAAAAAAAAAGAGAGAGAGTATATGTTTACGTTTTTCATCGGCGATCGCCGGAGAAAGTAAATAAAAAAAGTTTCTGCGAAGTAAGGCCATGTGTGCTTGTGTTATTTAACCAACTTAAAACAAAACAGAGTTTTATTAATCCAGTGATTATAGTAATTATAGTGTGTTATGAGAAAATTTATCTAAGTGTATTCATCTAATAAGAAAAGAAAAACCAGCAATACAGCCCAACATAAATATTATTATTTTTTTTTTTTTTTTAATTATTCTTCCCAAATTGATGATGCCAATGTACAACTTTTTTTTGCTATAAGATATAGTAATATAGTTTCTGAGATATCCATTTTCCGGCCCACATTAATGTACGCGAACCATTTTCTTGATCTAAACGAAAAGCTAAGGATAGCATCCTTATATGTTGCATATTTAGAATTCGAGTTTGGACTTTCTGCTGCTATATTTCTTCAGATATGCTGATAACAGGCAGACGCACACGCAGAATCATACACACACACATGCACACACAGGCCAACCGCTAAAAACATGATATTCGGATTCAGGGGACCTCAAAACCTATAAATACAACACAAAATCAATTTTGAAAATTTGACACAAAGACAATACTTTCTGTACCATATGGGTAAAAGAAAGTAAAAAGTTATTATTATAGAAATTTATCGTTTGCAGCGTTATGTTTATTAAACCAGAGAATTTTATGCCCCAAATCTACCATTTTACATAATTCTTTCGGCAAAATGTTGTGTTGAAAAGCAATTTATACCATATTTGATAAAAACTTATAATCACATTTCGCTGGTTTATATAGCTGATTTAAAAAAAAAAAAAAAAAAAAAAAACTAACATCAAATGTATGGGGAAAAAAATCCCCTCAATATACTTTACGAAATTCATTGCCAGAATATCAGGGATTATTAAAAATGCAGTAACATTATATTTATTGCGTCATATCATAACTAATATTCCTTTAATATGATATTGTATTTTTCTTGTATTTTCTATCTGAGTGAATGCTGTACAATCTAAGTTATATAATGAAATACTTTTATACATATAAAATGAAAAAACAAAAAGGAAGAAAGCAATTATCTTAATGATACTGGTATTCTCTTCGTAAGAAAAATAATCTCCCTGAAACTTTTTTATCTTTAAAGGCAGTTATTACAGTCATTTTATGTGTCTACTGCATTTCGCTGATTGTATGAAATCTTCAACCGTAATCTTAAGTAAATACACAACGTAAATTTTAAATTTATTTTTACTTGTGTCTCTTACGCTCGGAGTTTATTTTATTTTATTTATTTTTTATACCACATGCTTAAATATCTACAATAAAAAAATATATATAATATCCGGATAAGGCGTTGTTTTTTGGATGGGTAATTTTTGAATTATTATCATTTACTTTTTTTTTTTTTTTTTTTTTTTTTTTTTATAAAATTATATTCGATTGGTAATTTTCTAAACTGATATTTAAAATGATCTCGATAACACGAGAAACAATTCTTTAATATTACGTGTAATTTCCAGAAAGTTATAAAATAATAATTAAATAAAATTTACACGTTACATATTTAAATAAATAACATAACTTTAAAAATTAAGGCAAAATATTTAATTATACTTTTATAGTATAGATACATTTGTGACACATCACTACACTAAATGACTATTAAAATTTGAAATATGGGTTTTAAAAAACTTGATTTATTCAAATTTTGAATGACATTGTGTTATTAATTAATATGTACATATAGATTATATTTTCTTCATTTGTTATTCTGTTCTTTTATATTCACAGTGTAAACATTTAATTTTTAACATATAAAATTATATAACATTTCTGACACATTTTCAATCATAATCCTTATAATCAATCAGTGTGTTTTAAAAGAAATCCTTTCAAAATTACAGTGATGCTTTGATGTTAGTACATTAAATGATTTGCTTTTAAATTATATTTCAATTAATTTGTTCTGGCTAATAAAGTATATTTTAAAATTCAAACATTACTTTTAAATTTCGAACACGTTATCAAATATATCGCAATTTTAGTAAACATGTAGTATGTGTTCAGATATATTTATTTCAATATTTTATTTTTTGCGCCATAATGTACAAAACTACTAGAAATATTTGCGTAAATGTCTCTTTTGCATCACACTACCTATTTGCATACATTTTAAATTAACTTGGATAACACGAAACAAAATAGAGTAGTCAGGCGGTAATTGGTCAGCACGTTAGCCTAGATGCAATATTTTTAGAACTTTCCATTGGAAAACATTTTCACTCCAGTCAAGTATATGTTGCCCCATTTTCTTTCTCCCACATCACTGTCATTGAAGAAAAATTATCCATTAAGAACCAGCATTTTTTTTTTTTTTTTTTTTTTTTTTTTTTTTTTAATTTGGTAAAGCGAGTAAATGTCTCCGTTCAGAAGTACTCGTTTTTTATTTATCTGTAAATTACATTTTAGATTCTAATAAATAGTCTTCAGAAAGGTAATTGTTTTTAGTTATAGGAGGAGCCTTTTTAGTGAAATTCTTTGAAAATAATTACTTGCACTCATAAAAAAAAAAAAAAAAAGCGATATAAGGTACGTTTGTCCCGCGGGCCTAATTAGGAATTCGAATGGCTAATTTTAACGGAGAAATTTAAATATATATATATATACACTTTAGAAAAAACAGATTTTGGGTCTGGGTGGAAGAGACGTAGATATTTTAATTTTGGAAGCTTTATAATTGGTGCAGCTTATTTGAATTCCTGGCTTTTCGAATCAGCGTTTTTTATTTTTATTTAAGTGGAATTATATTGTTATTTGTACCCATTTTACGTTAATTCAGTTGCTGTGTTATACAAAAATATTATAATATTTGATGATTTCAGAACATTTAGGCGTCCTTGGGTGTCCCCAATTTTTATTATTTACTGTTCTGTACTCCTGTTGTTCAAAATATTGATGTTTAAAATTCATGACATCATACTTTGTCGTTTACACTTCTCGGTAGCCTTAAGCTATAATCTTCAAATTGAAATGTGTATGGCGTTTTTAGAGGTAAATTTATTCAGCCTACGATTATTGTATAACTATAAATAAATGTCCAATGATATGATATTGTGTTGCATTAGTAATAAAATCTGCCCTTCCGAATGCAGTAACAACATTTAATATATTGTCTGGGTATAGAGAGTGAGGTATTTCTTGCTCAATAAAGCTATTTTTACAGATACCGATTTATGCCCTCGAATTCACATATTGATCTAACGCAGAATTTACTGCGTAATCCGCTGCAGCTACAATTCTTCATTTGCGCCTATTTAAAAGTGTCCTCTTCCAGGATCACCTGGGATCAATCAGTCCTGAAATATAACCTTTGAGAGATTTCTTTTTCCCTTCTACAAACGATTTGAGACCTTTTTCGAAAGACAGAACCCAGAAAAAAAATTGCTGTGAAAGTGAACAAGCTCCTACAAAAACAAAAACTAAAAACTCTACAAAAGAGAAGATTTTTTTTTTCAAAACTATTTTTCCGAAAAATAGCCATCAGGATAGCCAAACGACAACGCAAGAAATATGCAGTGAGCGAAAATTGGGAGGATCAAGACAATTGTGTCTTTGCTATCTTAAATCACATGAGAGCAGTAAAATAAAGGACTCATTGTACCATCTCCAAATGCTGAGAACATGCATCACATGTTACTCCTGAAAAAAAAAAAAAAAAAAAAAAAAAACGAAATGTTATGTTAGTCTTCATTTAAAATTATATCAATAAAAAAAAATTAATTCTTTTTATAATAATTCTTTATTTGATACTTTATTACTTTATTTTATTTTATTTGAATAAGTCTTTTTTACTCCTCGCGCAAAATTTTACATTTTTATAATTTTTTTGCTTCTTTAAGGATTGATGTATAAATGATTTTCTGTAGATTATATTGTGTTTCTTTCGCATGGCATAAAAAATAAAATTTTATGTACATTTTGAACATTTCTTTAACTTTTACACTATCGCAACCGTAAACAGGTGACATAGGCTGAAGTACTCCAATATAAGCGCGGGTTGGCCCAAGCGACTTAGTGTCAGTTTGAGCTTCTAAACTAATACGCATAGTTAATACTTTCGGGTTTTACGTGGTTACGTCTTCCTGAAGGTACACTGATGCTTTTAAGTGAAAAAGAAAATTAAATGACGAGTTGTAATATAAAAAAAAAAGAAGAAGAAGAAGAAGGGTGGAGAGGAGTTAAAAAACTGGCCAACTCCTCAACATCTGCTCTAAACATTTACATAAATTTCATTTACAGTTTTTAAACGATTTTTTATTTATTTATTTATTTTTTGACAATATACTTTTGCAGAAATCTATTATTTTGATCGAATAAAGTATTATAATTCTAAGAAAATAAATTGATATGTTTGTAAATATATTATTATAGGTTTAAATCAAGTCAAAATATTATTTATTTATTTATTTTACACATTGTTTGCGTACTTGGGGGTTCGTAAGTTGTGCGAGAATGAAAGGCGAATCGTGCAGTGGCAGGAAACTTTATTTACAGAAAATTCGAGAAGGTCTATAAACCAAGTATAAATTTAACTTTCACCAGTAAACACAGCTTAAATAACAGCTGTGAACAGCAAATTCACAGTTTAGTACCCCCCCCCCCCGGCCTAATTTTGCGATAAATTATCGTAAAAACATAGGGCTGGCACTGATCGATTTGTAATAACGTATTGTTTATAACGGTATCGTTAGATTTTGTTTAAGGGGTCGTCTACATATTAAAACTGATATCAACTTCATTTTTTTCATTGCTAACCCCTATTTTACACACACACATATATATATATATATATATATATATATATATATATAAGTTGTCAAAATATGGGGAGCCTAATGTTAAATGAATATGACAAACATTAATTCATATCTTCCCGAAAATTTATTATATTCAAATTTTCTTTTTTACATATACGATAGAATGACGTGACCCAAGCGTATTCTATGCATATATTTGATGAAAAAACATTTTATGAATTACGAAAATTATCAAAGAATTCATATTCGAAAAAATTATGAATTATGATCTTTATTAACTTTTGCACGAATAGAACAATCATCATCAAAAACATGTGTTTCCAAATTTACAGCTTGTTCCTAATATTATTTTTCGAGTTACAGTGATATTTCATTTTATATTGCTGTTAGGTAGGGGGCCATCATAATAATTTGTATTATTTTCATAATTTGTACAATAATTATTTTCATAAAGTGACTTTTAAATAGAAAATGCCACCAGATATTAAACTCCTCATCCCGTACCGGAACAAAATTCTGGTTATGTCACTGAATTAGTTTTTCTTAAAAACGTCAGTTTTCAATAATTCAAAGTCGCCAATTGTTGCTAACTGAAAAGTTCTGGTAATCCCTATTCAATTTACAGCATCGTTGCTAATGAACTTAAGCAGCTAATTTTCGGAGTATGAATTTCCTATAAGTTTTTCTTACATTTATACCAATTTCATCGAATTCTATGAGTTTACCTAAAGAACGTTCCCTTACTTTCCTTCGGTAGTAATGCAAGAATTGGCGAAAACTCAACTGAGACTGACTCATCTGGCGTAAAGCAACTTCTTAAATACACATGTAGAAAAATGTGAAAAATTCCAGAAATTTTTCAGTCAATCAAATTAGAGATTCATATTTGGTATGTCGATAACAAGGACCCAAAGTCGACAAAAAAAAAAAAAAAAAAAAGTCAATGACCTAAAAACTCGCGAAATTTGGCACCAAAGCAATTGCCAGCCTTAAAGATTTTTTTAACGTATTTTTTAACGGGGAATGTGCTATTTTAATGCGAAAACAAGAAAGAAATGAGGAAAATTAACATTTTATTACCTGACTAAGGCTCTTTGAATTAATTTACATAAAAGTAACTACGAATTATTTACAAATTCGTAACAATATTTTATGAATATTAATTCAGTTTTTAGAGTATTTTTCAATGCGTTTAAGTGATCGATCACTTAGTCATTGTTATTTTAAATAAATTAAAAAGGATTGTCATTTGATTAATATGTTAATAATTATTTTATAATTATAAAAAAAAAAAAAAAAAAAAAAAATGTCACTGTCACTTATTGTTATGATTATTATGATTTCTTTAAAACACATTTACATACTACACAACAGAAAATTTTATATATATATATATATATATATATATATATATATATATTAAAGCTATACAAAAACTTCAAACAGCCCATAGAAGTATGGAGAAATGCATGATAGGATTCACCCGCAGAGACAGAAAATGAAACGCTTAGATTAGGAAACAAACGAAAGTTACTGATGTTATTTCTAGAGCCAAGAAGTTAAAATGGAGCTGGACTGGGCGCCATGCGAGAAGATATGATGATAGATGGATCACCAAAGTCTTGTTTTGGATACAAAGAGATAAGAAAAGACCAAGAACAAGACCACTGTGTCGTTGAAGAGATGAAAATATGAAGTTTCGAAGCGGAGAATGGAGAAGAATTGCAGAAAACAAGCCAATTCGAAATCAACTGGGAGAGGCCTTCATCATTGCAGTGACCTGGTAAAGTCTGAAATTGATGATGATGATATATACTCGCATATATTGCCTTGCAGATTTGTGCGGTTTTAAAAATATACTTTTCTATAAACCAAAAAATATATAAATAAATATCCCATTAATTTTAAAAAAAACGTTAAAAAAAATAATAATAATAATTGTTAATTTTTGGAAGTGTATGCGTTTTACATTAGTAGTTTAAAGGTAGCGCCAAAACTCCCATATTGTGAATAAGATATATTTCAGCTGGAAGCAATATCCTACGCATGTTCATTTTGTTGTTTTCTCTAATACATACGTAGCATTGCAAACAGTATTACTCTTCTTTTTTCAGAGGCTGTCGTAAAATAACATGTAATATGCAATGTAAAGTAGTCACGTGTTTAAATCGAATGATGATCGTATACATTTGTGGAATTTTTTAAAATGTATCTTTTCATAAACCTGAAAAAAAAAAAAAAAAAAAAAAAAAAAAAACCCTCTGAGATAAAAATAAAAGGGGAAGAAAGAAAGAATCATAATTTTTAATTTATGGAAATGTATATGTTTTAGATTAATAGCTAATTGTTGGCACCAAATCTCCAATAATATAGTTTAAATATTTTTCAGCCGGAAACAATGTCCTACGCATGGTCAGTTTGCGTTTTTCCCCATACATACGCTAAAATTACGCCTTTTTCTTTATAGACTACCATAAAATAACGTGTAATCTGCAAAATATTGTAGTCATTTTTTTTTAACTCTATTATATAAAAACAAGTGTTTTCTTGGGGGAAAAGAAGACTTCAGTCTCTCCTCAGATGAAAGTGATTAAAAACATGTATTAATTTTTAAATCCCTAGCTGTTCTCGAGAAAAATATCTTACACATCTAGACTGTCCCTTTTATCTCTAATAATACATGTCAGATCTCAAAACACAATGTAGAATTGCAGAAATTTCAGGATAGGGCCAGACAGCTTATAAAAGACTGTTGTATATTATCAAATAAAATCATAAAAAATCAGACCAATATTCTACACATTTGCCGAGATATTATATGGCGCCGTTTTCTTTGATTTCAAATTACCGGTACTTATAGTATCGTGGCTAAGTTTCGTTTAAGCTTCGCTGCGTCTTTGACGACAATGTCGCATCTTATTATAAATTTAATATCTCCTTTAACGTAAGTTGATGACAGTAAGTTCTGTCAGGTAACGGTTCTGACGTTAACGGCCTATACTTCCATAACATATGTATTTCCATGAAATTTGTCAAATGTTATAGAAATTCTATATTTCTTCATTAATTTTTACGTAAGAAAAGAAAACAAATCGTAAACCCCTGTAGTCGGATTTTGAAATTAATTTTTCTTTTTGATGCTATCTTCTGTCAGAATTGATTTAAATCTGAAGAGCATACATCAAAGCCTTTTAAATTCTAATATGAAAAAATTACACTAATATTGAAATTGACATAAACAAGACTATTTGTGTTATATAAAATATTGGTTATACCTCTTTCTACTTCAATGTATAAGAGGCTAAACAGTTCGAACAATAGTTAAATTTCTTTTATTATATAATTTTTATATTTAGTTGTTTTATGAGTTAAATAATATTTACATTGAATCGCTTATTTATAATACGAATTTAGAAAAACACATACTGCTAATGCATGGACATTTTAATTGGTTTTGTATAAAGCTAATGATTCCGCGCATGTCATTCTTTTTAGTTCATTGATTTTATAATTCTATTTCCTTTTCTTTTCTTTCAGAAAAATATAAAACAATTGGATATATTTAAAAAACTATTTACTATGAATCAGTAAATTTAGCTCTCATTTTTTATAAGATGATGCGGTACGTTATATGTTATCTTAATGGTGAAAGTTGTTAATACTTTTTGCTCTGCATTATAGCGTTTTATACATTATGTTGATTTTCAAATATTCATATCGGTATAAAGACGTGTTATCACACCTTTATACAGGAAATGTATTTTCTACAATTATTAGATAAAAAATGTCATCTGTATCCTCCGATGATTACATGTTTTTATATCGTTTGAAATCATACTTTTTTTCTCTTACAGACATTATATTATGCATACACACACACACTGATATATGCATGAAATATTTAAAGATATACTTGGAATTTCAGCTGAAAAGGGCGTTATGTAGCTTATATAGTCTTTCGGAAATTTTATACTGATATCAAAATGGGGATGAGTTGCAAATTAAAGACAAAAAAAAAAAAAAAAAAAACGTTTGGGATTACACAGCAAAAAAGAATATTTTAAATGCAATGTAGCTGTAGTATATGATTATGGGGCTTCTTTTAATTAAATTGAACCACTGTATACCACTAGCACTTATATTCATGAAGATATAAAGGTTTTCTTAACATCCACAACTTTTCAACAGTTTACGAATATCATGCAGGCTTCGCAGTCAAAAAGAATGTTGTTCAAGAAACTTCACATTACACAGAATTTACTACATTCATTATATAAAAGTACAATATAACTAATGAAACATGATCAACTTTACTAAATGCTTCTTTTAACTGCACATTCGGTTTTCAAATAAAATAATAAAATAATATTAAATTAATATATTTTTTTCTACTACATGCGTATAAAAATAACGGATAATTCCTCTAAAGTATGAATAATTATTCTGTAATGTAAATCTTTTTTCACAAAACTAACATTCATGTTTCTTAGTTTCACTACTCATGCATATGCAAATTAATCTGACTTTCTTCTAAAATCTATACATACAGATGACTTAGGAAGATAAATTTCTTTTTATTTTTCTTTGTATCTTTTACAAAATTTCAGTTCGATTTTCAGTTTCAAGATATTACCATACATTCTATTCTTCTTATGTATAAATTTTCCTCTGTGTGAGATCTAAAATGAAACTTATATATATGGAAATTTGATTTTGCTTATTTGAGTATGAGTGCTGCCCGATAGCTGAAAAGATAAAATATGATTAACGCTATTGTTATCATTTAGAAATAATTTACATTTTGAATGAAAAAAAAAGTATATATATACAAAATATAACATTTTTACTTCTAAGTCTTTAACAAGTGTTTTTTTTTTTTCTTTTTTTTTTTTTTTTTTCTTTTTTATGTGATTTATTCAAAGGAAAAACTTATAAATATATAATGATGCATCGATTAGTTAAATGTTTAAGCAGAGAAATTTAAACAAAATCATTTTATATATATATAAACAGTATATTACAGAACGTTTACAGGACATCGTTGTATTTGGACATCAGGTGCGTGTCTAAATGCTTTGATGGATAATGCTGTGATTTGTGATAATCATGAAAGTTTTATGAATCAAGTCATAGGCCTATTATTATCATTGACGGAGCATTGCTTTGTTACAGGAAAATAGGAAAGTTTAGCAAAGATGAGACAGCTAATATTAAGCAAACAGTTAGCTTTTTAGCAATTATCGCGTTAATGGTGATTATTATTATTATTATTTTTTTTTGAATGTCTTATTTATTTATTTATTTATTTATTTTTTCATTTAATACAATCATTGAGAGGTAAATATAATTCACGTGTGAATTATTTACAATATAAAAACAATGTTGCTTTTTTTTTTTTTTTTTCAGATACTACATTCAATTGTTATTATTATTATTTAAGAAGTAAATGTAGCATGTATAAGTATTTTACAAAAATAATGACTAAAAATGCACTAAATAATGAAATGTAAAAAGTCTTACCAACGAAATATATAGATCCTCCTGTGACACAAATTTCTTTACAATTATTTAAAGAAAATCTAACCAATATTGCATGCGATAAAATTTGTTTTATGTTCAAAACAAGCTAATCTTTAAAGGAAAATATAAATTTTAAATATAATTTTCAAAAATAAGGAAATATATCGTCTAAAATTACAGAGTTTACAGATTATTTCGCGCCTTTTATGAGAATTTTAATGAAAATATTTAATTGTTGAACGAATAATAATAATAATAATAATAATAATAATAATTATTATTATTATAGCTTGTAGTATTTAGGTATTATATTGTTTGTAATGCAAAATAAATAAATAAATAAATCGGTGCATTAGTTCCAGTAATTGCCCTATACATACAAACAAACTTTACCTCTTTTAATATTAATATAGAAAAACTTTTCCTTTTTATATAGAATTAATATAATAAAGTATTTAATATTCCGTTATAGCACATAGTTCAGTAAGTCCCGGGACTAATCCTCAGACAGCGCCGCGAATGAAATATCTCTGTATGGGTAAAGTAACCTAACTTTCAAAGATACACGTTAAAGTTTCATGATATTTCGATCGTTTGTTGCCGATATATCAAAGTTTTAGTGACCCTACATTTGATGTTTTAAAAATTAGGGATAAATCTGAATTTCATTTCTTGTTTAAACAATGTTTTTTGATGGACAAAAATACTGCGAAAATTGTTAAGCCATTGCTAAATTTTATACATATTTTTGCCTATCACAAAGCAATGATTAATCAACTCATGAAATTCAACTTTGTCCCTCATTTTGAAAGCATCAAAAGTAGAGTCACTAAAACTTTGATATCTCGGCAACAAACGATCGAAATATCATGAAATTTTAACGTGTATCTTTTGAAATTTAGGTTTATTTTACCTACACAGAAATATTTAATTTGTGATGCTATCTGGGGGGTTCGTCCCGGGACTTGTTGAACAATGTGTTATACTTTAAATGCGCAAATCTGCAGCCCATTGTAAAGTTATAAAACGTCAATTTTTAAGTAATATATTAATACATAAAAAAAAATCAGTGTAATATATGTAATATATGAGGTTGCCCCTAATACTTTTATTTAAAAAAGAAATATTGCTTTTTTAATGTGGTATAATATATATATATATATATATATATATATTATATTGAATTCAGAACTTTCGTAAATGAAGAAAATATTATTTTAGAAATAGTCTTAGTTTATTTTTAATAATAGAAATTCTTGCTTTTTTCCCCTAAAAAACTCTCATAAGAAAAATGAAAAGAAAAAAAAAAAAAAAAAAAAAAAAAAAACGATTTACGTAGGAATTACATCAACCACTAAATAGATTCTTAAATGTAACTATCATTTATCTGTTATTTCAAATTAGTCTTTAACTTTTCTTTTACAAAGTTAAAAAGCTAAATTTATCTCAATATATTTATCCCAAAATAACAAAACTAAAACAGACAAAAAAATGTCATTTGTCTTTCTTTTACTTTCTTATCCTTTTTCTTCTTTCTTTCTTTCTTTCTTTTTTTTTTTTTTTTTTTTTTAATGGATGTCCACAATTTATTTTTAGGAAACTCTCACTAGTTAAAAAAAAAAAAAAAAAAAAAAAAAAAAAAAAACAATCATCCTTAAAATTTACTTTGATAAATGGCCTGCAAGTTAAAGACGATAAGTCTGTTAACGTCACTCAACTTTTGTTAATTTTAATTTACATTTTACATTTTACATTTTAACGTTAATCTTTAATAGAAGTCATATACATATATATATATATATATATAATGCCTATATTTAGATATATACCTTCACCAGACAAAAAATTGCTTACAAATGCAGTAAGGAAGCTGCATCGCACTCATTTGCTTTCTTACTAAAACCTTTATTATTATTATTTTTATTATTATTATTATTATTTGTATGATAAAGGAACGTGTTTTTACAATCTAGAAACGAAAAAGTATAATTAGTTTAGTCCTTTATTTATCTATTTATTATTTATTTACTTACTTATTTATTTATTATTATTATTAATATTATTATTGCTTACAACTGTTTCATACATATTATGCCTTATTATAAATTTTGTTTTTAATATAATTTTTATTCTTTTAAAGTTTTTTTTTCAAAGTACTTATTATGTTTATAGTAGAGTATCATTATTATTTATATATTTATTTATTACACTATTTGTATATTTACAATAGTCAAACATATTTTTACACTTTTCCTTGTATCCGCAGAAATTATTATTATTATTATTATTTTGAAACTTTTGTTATATTATTTTGATTTAGACAGGGTTCTTTATCCATGAAATGCCCAGAAGAAGACGTAGATCAGTCAGATTGAGAGGCAAATAGATATCGAAACTCACAGAGATTGCATCGTCGTGTACGTAAAAAATTCTGATACTAATTCTTCTTATTATTATTTTAAATAGAGTAATCACTAAAGACACTGTTAATGTGAAAATTTTTAATTTTTCACTATTTTTTTTTTTTTTTTTTTTTAAATGCTTATGTTAAAAAAAAAAAAAAATCGTTTCACTTTTGGCCACTGTGCGATATTACCTAATCACTACTAATATTAAGTAGTAATAAAACTGAAACAGTTAATACATTAAAAAAAAAAAAAAAACTAAATATAGAATTTATGTCTTTGAGCTTTGAGCTGTAATATATTATATACATATATATATATATTTTTTTTTAAGCATATACTTTCTGACGTATATTTCAATTTCCTATAGTTGACGAAACGCCAGTGGAGGTATCACTGTTGAGACTCAAAAAGGTTTTGGGTTCTGTCTGTATGTTTGTCTGTCTGTCGCGTGATAATGGCCGCAAAAATCACGCAATTGACTTGAAATATGGTACACATGTTTAAGAGCCCCACTGAATTAGCTGTATAGTTTTGGGTTTGCATTCCATTTGTAGTTCATGTAGAGGGATACGCCAAAGTTTTTCTTATCATTACAGCTTAAGGGAAAAATTTGTATGTACCGCGATAGCTGCCGCAAAAATCAAGCTATTGACTTGAAATTCTTTTACACATGTTTATGAGCCACATGGGATTAGCTGCATAGTTTTGGGTGTGTATTTCATTTCTAGTTTTTGTACAGCGATATACCTAAAATCTTCTTAACATCACGGCCTATGGGCAGGGTCTGTATATACCGGAATAGCGGCCGAAAAATTCCTGCTATTGACTTGCAAAGAATTGGTAATTAGTTTACAGGATTACATAAAATAATTACGATATGCTATGTAATATTTTTGCATGAAATTTGGTACAAATATTTTTTAATTTCTGGGAAATAATGCAAGATTTTCAGTTATTAAGAATATATATGTATGATATACAGATAGGTATTGAAAGAGAGATACAGCGGGGGGGGGGGGGGGGGCTGTTGAAGGGGACGAAGGCCCTGCTCAGGAACGGTACTGTTTAGCAAGTCAATCGAACCAATGTATGTATAATATAATAAGGAATAAAGAAAAATGACCTGTTGAATAATGTGTGATGCAAATGGGACGTTGAGGCTCATGATCTGCAGATCCGCTAGTAAATTAATAGGAACTGTTGTAGATGTTTATTATGTGAATCATTATCATCAAATTATTAAGATTTCATGTATACTCGTTTGTGTAGAAAATAAATAGTTCTGTTATAAAAACACGAAGCGATATTGAAAGTTAGCACAAAATATGCATAGACAGTTTCAATAATTATAATTGCAGTATCTATAATGATAAAAGGAAAGGTTTGTATGTCTGTCTGTCTGTCTGTCCGCCTGTTCTTCTATACGTTCAGCCCCTATTGAGCGCAGAAATACAAGAATTGACATACGGATGCTCTGGAGCCTTTGCGAGGTCCTCCTGAAAACAGAATTTAAAAATCTTAATTAGTTTCGGAGATATTAATTAAAACGTCGACCCATGTCGATTGAAAAATGACCAAAAATCACAGTTTATTTCTTAAAAAGAGGCATTCTGTCAGCAGACGATTTTAACCGTTGTCTGGAATGGAAATAAAACATCTTAAAGTAATTAATGTCACATGATCTTGAACTGGGGTTAAAAATTGCTAATTTCAAAGTGCTTCAAATATTCTTTTTCGCACACAACACTTAATATACAACCTATTCAGCACAAAACCAACCTGCAGTTAAAATTTCATCAATTTTCATTAATAAACAAAGCAGTTACATTTTAATTGCAAATTAAATTTTATTCTAACACGTAATCTATCTTTCAATAGACGATAGGAGTTTCCATAGCAACAAAATACATTCGAAGGAACTAAAAAAATACTTTTTCTTTTTACTTCCATTACCCGACTACCGTGGTATATATAGGTTTTGGGGACCTAAAAAATATTTATTTTTCTTTTTACTTCCAATAACCGACTACCGTAGATAATGGAATTAGAGATTTCATGTGATTTACATGTTTTAGAATGTCCTGATTAGGTTTTCTTTTGTATCTCAGCTACTAATTAAAATAATTTCATAAGTAACACATTATTTGAAAGCTTTGTTGATTTGGAATTGAACAGTAGATTACAGAAATTTCTACCGCCAGATATTTTAAAATTTCAATATTTAAAATTCTAATTAAATTATTTTTAATGCATCATTCGAAAGTACTTTTATATTATCGAAAGTGGGATTCAAGATTTCACACGATTTACACGTTTTGAGGTCTCATGATTAGGTTTTCATTTGTATCTCAGCTACTAATTAAAATAATTTCATAAGTAATACATCATTGAACGGTAGATTACAAAAATTTCTACCGCTAGATGGCGCTGTAATATTTTTAAATTTCAATATTTCAAATTCTAATTATGATTAATTTATTTCTAATACATCATTCGAAAGATATTTTAAAGTTCTTTTGTATTATAGAAAGTGGAATTCGAGATTTCACCTGATTTACAATTTTAAGGTGTCCTGATTAGGTTTGCTTTTGCATCTCAGCTAATTGAGTTAGACCGTTCAAAATTGGTATATGTAGGTTAATTAGGAGGGGCTGGAAGGGTGGGGAAGAAATAGGTGCGCGCAGCGCGCTCGAGACTGCGCTGCCGAATGCAGTGGGGACCCGGTCCGACTTTTTACCTGATGAGAAATGATTTTTTTATTTTTTTTTCCTTAAGAATAAAATTGATTTCAGAATTCTGAATTGATTTCAGAAGGAATGTGTGCGCGCACCGCACGCATATCTTAACACGTGCGCGCGCAGCGCGCATGGGACGCGGTGCGAGTTTTTACCCGATGATAAAAGATTTGTTTTTAATTTTATTTTCTTAATAATAAAAGTTTGAGTTGAGAAAGAATATGCGTGCACAGCGCACGTACATCCTCACATGTGCGCGCACAGCGCGCATGGGTCTGCGCTGCCGAAGGCAGTGCGGTCTCGGTCCGAATTCTTATCCGATGCTAAATGATATTTTCCCTTAATTCCTTTTCTTAAGAATGGAGGTTTATGAGTAATAACATGGAATTTTGAGAAATCATAAGGATGGTGAAGGAATACGTGCGCCCAGCGCACGGGTCTACGCTGCCGAAGGCAGTGGGGACCGGGTGCGACATTTTTCCCGATCAGAATTTATTTGTTTTTTTCTTTTTTTTATCACATGATAAAAATTAATGCAATTTTGAGAATTCATTAATTATTGTGATTCATTTAAAAATAGTGACCAGCGAAGCGGGCGCAGCCTGCTAGTTCAGCAATAATGCTTAAATGACACATTTTTGTGGGAAATAAACAGAAGTAAATATTTCATTATACATTTTTTTCCTTTATTCTGAGATAACATAATAATATCTTTTTTTTTTTTTTTTTTAAGTATAATCAGTGCACCTTTACTGACAAATCATTTGATTTTTCACTGAAGTATAAATTTTCATTTATCGTTCTTTATTTTCATAAATCTAAATTTTTTACAGCCTCGATCATATATTTAAATCATATCTATGCAAATGATTCGATTCTGACTTTACTTCTTTCATATATAAACTCCAGTAACTTATTTCGATAACATCTTTTAATACGAGTTCCCAAAATATTCATTTCAGTTTCATATTAGAGTAAAAACTATTATACAATGTTTGAATTAATCTTGAATTTTAAATCGGTGTTGCGTATGATATTGACAGAAACTCGTATATATGTAATTTTAATTTCGCTCGTTTAAGTATGCGTGTCTTCTAATGATCTGAAGAGATAAAACGCGTCATAATGGGATTAAAAATAATGTATTCTTTTCCGATATTTTTTTTTTCACTCTTTGAGGATTCATTTAGTAGGTAGTGATATATATATGTATATTCTAAATGTACCATAGTTTCTATATTATACAATGACACATTTTAAGACATTTCTGTATAACAAGAAATAAGTTTAATTTCTGGACACGTATTGCAATAAGAACAATACAAATTAAAGAAAATAGGATAATTATTTTGTCATGCACTAGAATTAGGGTTTAATTAACCATTAACCAGTATATAATCACTACCATCATTTACGGAATATGCGACATAATGTAAGTAATTCGCTGATTTGAAAACTTTATACGAAGTGATAGAATATTAAATGAACAATTTAACAAAACGGTAAAATTTCCTTTTTCCCCCCCAATAATATTATTACCACTAATATCAATAATAATAATAATACCGATAATAGTAATTATATATGTTATTTATCAAAATTCATTTAGAAAAGATATCAATTATGTAAGGAAGCGTGGGGCTAGTTGTAATAGGGGTAAGAAGTAACACGCAATTTGCGAATTATTTGCAATTAGCTATTTGTTTTGCATGTGTGTTAAATTATAAAATGCATGTTTAATTTTTTTGTATAAATCATTAGATATATTCTTATAAATAAACAAAATGTTCAAAACCATTCGATGGGGCAAGTTGTAACATTCATGTAATTAGACATTCTATTTTTAATATGAACAAATAAATTATTTTTTCTATGCTTTATTTTAAGAATTTGTCTATTTCTTGTTTTACAATGAGGAACTATAAAAAGAAGTCTGTAAAAGCTTAAAAGCATCATAAATGATTTGGCTACAGCTGGGATCTTTGAGAAAGGTATAAATATTAGACACCATCAACCGAAAATAAAGCATTTGGAAAATATTTTGAAGAGACAATTAAAAAGTAACTCAAACATAAAGAGAAAAAATAGAAAGAAAAATATTAAAGGAAGAAATAAATAATAAAAACGAAAGGATAAAAATATAAATAAAATGATTTTAACTCCAGATATAAATTCTGAATGAAAGGAGTGGTTTGACGTAGCTCCTGGAGTCTACAGCCAGGGATCGTAGTCCCCACCTTTGTTTTACGACACTTTCATAAGTGAGAAATGTATGCCTTTTTTGCTACCACTATTTTTATTGAATAATTTCTACACTGTTTACTCGCGACATATCACTTTAAAAATACAATAAAAAGGTCTCTAATAATAATAATAATAATAATAATAATAATAAATGGCTCAAAACAGGCGGAATTTTTTCATCCCTAAAAGTGACCTGGAAAAAAAAAAATAAAAATAAATAAAGAAGGGGACTAAAACCCTTGCTACAGCCTCTCTGAGGCAGAAGAAAGGGTATAATGCTTAATTTGCAAACTGTGGGCACAAATTAAAATGTGTGAGAGGGAACATGAATAATATATCTTTGTTTTGTATTAAGTTCAGTTCTGACAAAGAGTGACTTCTATATTGATTAGATATTTAATTTTCTCTTTATTTTATCATAATTCATTTGGTATAATTCATTGTTACTATAACAAGAGAATATAATTTAATATTACATATTTATTTCCTTTTTTCATTAAATTAATAAATGGTTGGAAGCAAAAATATTTTGAAATATTCGTCGTTTTATTATTAGTATTTCTCTCATAATTGTTACAATTTGCCCCGGATTGGGGGCAAATTGTTAAAGGCAAAATATTTTGAAAAAAATGTTTTTTGCGCTAAAATTAGCAAAATTAAAGAAAAAAAGTTATTATTATTATTATTATTATTATTATTAATATGATAGATGAATATGCATCCTATGCAAAACAGCAACTGTAAACAGGAAAACGTAAGTACATTTCAAAATATATTTAATTTTCTAAAAGCTGTTAGAACCAGCCCCACGCTTCCCTACTTAGATTAAAACAGTAAATGTACTATAGATAAATACTAAATATTTATTATACTGAAAACCAAATTATATAAATAATACGAGCGAGCTTTTAATTAAAAAAAAATAATTTCAAACTATTTCAATCCATTTCACTGTAAATGTATGCTGTAAATGTTTCCCTGCTATGTATAAAGGTGGAAAATGTCAGATATAATAAAAAAAAGAAGCATTATTAACTAACGCATTTATTAAATAAATAAAAAATTTAATGTAATGGATATTAATATTCTCTTAAAACCGTTTTTACAAACGTAGAACACATGCTTAAAGGATTATAATGTTAAATGTATAAATGCTCAATAAATTCTTTGTACTGCAGATTCTGTATGAATGGTAGAGACATGCGTTTCAATTTACATTAAGCAGGGGATTACGAAACTTGTTCTTAATTTACATTTAGTTAATATTTGTTTTATGTAAAAATATTTGCACAGTGTTAAAGTTGGAAATCTGATTCTCTTTCAGACGAGCAACAAAAGACGATTGAAAAGGAGATAACTAAGATTATCTTACATCTTGCTAATTATGTTGCTTTTGAGGTCAATGAATATCCATAAGAAATTATATTAATCAAATAATATAATTTTTGATCTACATAGATGTATTTAAATATTTAACTTTTTCCTAGATAATAAAAAGCGTTACTGTCAATGGAATTTTTTTTTCTTCGCTAAAGGTGTGTCCTCATTGTCGTCACATGTATCAATGCTTGCTGAATACTCCAAGAAAAAAAAATATTTTTATTATAAATTCCATCGCCTTAATTACGAAGTTATCAATTAAGAATACCGCGTTAAGAAAGGAATTTCATTTGCCTATTTACAAATAATTTCTCTTATTACGATGTTTTCCTGCTTCTAACTTCACACTTCCAGGAAAATTAAAATGAGATCAACGGTGTAAAACGAAATAAAAAGAAATGTCAATGTTGCTATTACTAACAAAGAAACTATTCGACTGACAATAAATAAATAGCGTTTGCAGATATGTTTCTATTTCTACTTTTAAAATAATTAAATGCAATGACAAACAAAAAAAAAAAGGAAAGGAACTGAAAAATTTGAATCTTCGAGATGCTCCAGAGAAGAAAAAATATTTAGAATAGTGAAAATATTTAAAAAAATATTAAGCAAAAATTTATTCCATAAGAAATAAAAGTTTGTTTATATTTCATTAATTTAAGTTTAACATTAGATGAAAAAGATTTAGAAATGAATATCCTGATTATGTTAAACAAATATTAATGTAGAGTTTTAAATTAAGCCCAAAAATTTTTAAAAAGAAATTTATGAGACAATAACTTGGATTAGTTTAAATAAAGATTTTTTTTTTTACTGAAAACATATTTAAACGATTGTCTAATTGAGAGCATCTTTAGTATGACCAATTTTTTTTAAATTTAGAGATGAAATTGATCGAGCGTTTTTCTCCAAAGCATTGATTTCTGCAACCATGATATCCATTTTGCTTCTACCTATATCATAAATATATAGATAAATTATAAAATAGTGCAATAATAATAATAATAACAATGAAATAATTAAAATATTTAGAATAATCACATAAATTAATTATTTTCCATGTGTCTTACTAAGTCGTATTTTAGAAAAAAAGGCACTTAAAAAGTTACAATTTTATTGCTATAAGCACCGTTTCAAACCTAGCAGTACATTGGATATAATTATACAGCATTATATATTGTCCTACTTTAACTAAAAATTGCAGTAGTTAAAAATATAGGCATTATAAAAAAAAAAAAAAAAAATTCTTAATTCCCTTAAACAAGCCATTATACCCAAATATTCATCACCAAATCGCGATAAAAATTTAAAAGTCTCTAAAGGTTTCATGCTCTAAAGCTGTTACTCTAATAATAAAGTTTAATTATTACAACGGATTTCCCTTTGTTTAAAATAATAATAATAATAAACTGCTGATGTTTTTTATTTTATTCGTCTATTTTTTTCGCACAAAATAATGGTAATTATTTACTAAGTTGTCGAACGTTAAAACAGATTTAGGGCATATTATACACCATAAAATATTGTGTATTTCAATTTGATATCAAATATTGGATTTTACCTATATTGTTCTGCTTTTCTCTTGCATTACGTATTGTAAATATTCCTATTCAATTAAAAACAAAGCTGTGAATAGACGGGTAGATCAAAGCAGATATTAATGAACGAAACAAATCGAGGGGAATGAGTCGTTGGAGCTAGGTGAGCGGAGGACCAGGAGCAGACACCCCCCTCCCCCCCCACACACACCTGAGGTTTTTAAATAAAAGTAAGTAATATATATATATATATATATATATATATATATATATATATATATATAAGTTTCATATTCTAAATCATTAAAAAAAGCGTTTAATCCAAAAAAAAAAAAAAAAAAAAGGAATATTCTGCGAATATCAAGACAATAATATTATTAATAGTATTATTATTATCATTATCATCATCATTATTATTATTGACAAAAAAAAAGTGCAGAAGATTTCACTTTCTAAAAATGTTCTTGTAATGCTCGGAATCTTTATATCTAAGTTAATGTATTATAATATAGCTCTAACAATTATTTTAATATCGAATGATATTGAGAAAGCAAATTGACTGCATTTTATTCATTTGGATTAAAAAAAAAAAAAAAAAAAAAAAAAAAACTTTATTTCTTTTTGTGATGAGCAAAACAATGCGACCGCCAGTTGCAGTTAACTACTCACAATAAAGATGCCTCTGAATACATATTGATTGGTAAACATTAAATTTGAACTCCTTTTTAACACACACAGCAATGGCTAGACTTTGTTATTAACTACTAATAAGGCATTAAAAAAAAAAAAAAAAAAGTATAATTATGATGAACTTAATAGTTAAAATGCCAAAAAAAAAAAAAAAAAAAAAAAAATCACTTGACATGGACAGCAAAAGTTGGTAGTAACTCTTGAAATATTTATATTACTTACATGGGCAAAAACTCTTGAAATATTTATATTACATACGTGGTTAAAAACTCTTGAAATATTTATACTACAGCCGACAAATATGCAATTGCTGCACACATCTAGCGCTCATTCTGTCACAAACACCGTAGCATCATTGTATTTTTTACATGACATTTCAACATACAGTTATCCAAAACTTTAGTCTGATGTTCACTAGATTAGCTTCAAATCATTTAGAGAAATGTAAAGAATAATAATAAGTAATACTAATAGAAGTGAAATTGTGATCTGAGAAATTAACATAGGAAATTTTTTTATAGATGACATAATCTAATTTACTTCTTCAATGATGATTCCATTTTCGTAGGAAAAATTACCTGAGTTTAATTTTTTTCTAGAATTACGAATATGATTTATATTAGTTAAACAATTAATTTCTAGCAATAAATGATATTCTCTGAATACCTTTCACGATGTACAGCATCTATTGTACAAATTCCTCAACATTAAGAAAACCATTTTGTAGTCGTAATGGGTTTTTCCTACTATTTCTAAATCTTCTGCACCAGGGTAACACTTGTTAAAATCTCAGAAATGAAAAACAGTCGTCGATTATATCTATACATAGTGACTCTTACCTCTGGACTAATCTAGATTGTTCATTGTTTGGTACTTTCTTTCGTTCCTTGAAATACAAATAATTTGTATCGACATATGCCGCATTAGAGAAATTAATTTATGCATCTTGGTTCAAGAAAATTGGCCCAAACCACCACAGATTCCCCTGATGAATTTTGTTTGTATCAAGAGCTCTGGTGGTGACACTGACTGTATTATCTCGGGAGTTAACGTGGAATTAGTAATCAGGCATAGTGAATTGATGAATGTTACTCCGACGATTTTATAAAAAATTTTGATTTGAGAAAGATTATTTATAATCTACGCTGGCACTTTACTTTTGTCGAATCACAAGAAAATTCACTGATATGTATCTTTACAGAAGTGATTACGTTTGAAATTAATTTCGTTCATAGGCCATCATCACAAAGATGTAGTATGAGAAGAGAAACTTCTTTAATAGAGATACTCTGGATTTGCTACATAAAAGACTAACTTTAATTTGATGTCGTTTAGACAACGCAGATAAACAACAGCTTTGTGTGTGCCACTGGCGTAATCCAAGAAAACCTGAATCTCGATAATAGAGTACAATATTTCCGCTGTTAATGAGAAATTTCTCCAGCATTACCGTAACAGCAGAAAATGTTTCAGAAACGTAACAGTCATATAACTTGGAAACATTTTAAATATTACAGAAACGT
The DNA here is from genome assembly GCA_963930645.1 of Salticus scenicus. Lineage (NCBI taxonomy): Eukaryota > Metazoa > Arthropoda > Arachnida > Araneae > Salticidae > Salticus > Salticus scenicus. Next base: position 319,513,498 of record OZ005650.1, read on the forward strand.
TCAGTTTGCTTTCCGATTAGAAATGTCCGCGATCGTGACAAAAAAAATCAGATACGTAACAGAAACGTTTCAATCACATAACAGAGAGAAAATTGAAAAGGCCGAATATTCAGAAAGGTATCAGAGAGCATATTAAAATGTGTTACGTTTTTGAAAGTTTGTAAGCATTTTAAAACATAACTGAAATATTCTGTGCTGTATGGGTAATGATTAGTTGTGTAAAGGCGGGCGCCTGTGTAAGGGTGGTCGGTCGTTTAATTTTCTTCCTGCTATGTAGTGAAGCAATAAAACACAGATTCAATTGTAAAACTTAATTATATGCTTTAATTGAAACTCATTTTGATGGAAAACGACACTACTTTTACTAATGATATTCTGAAACATAAATACCCTGTATTTATGATTAAAACACTGGATTGCAAACTGGATTTCCAATATGAATGTTATTACTTTCTTATTCACAACCTCCCCTCCTGGTTTGTACTATAAATTTGAAATCAACATGTCTATCTATCATTGCAGATTCGAATAATTTGATTTTCAAACGTCTGTGGTCCTTGATATTTTATATAAATAATTAGAAAATAATTAATAATTTACATATAAATGCTACATAAATTTGCATAATAACTAAGATGTAAAAGGACATAACGTTATTTTTTAAATCACAGAATATGTGATTTTTAAGGAATAGTTTAAATGGTCTCTTAATGAAATCTGATATTTTTTAAATTTAATGAATAATTTCTATACAGGATTTAGTAGACCCGGCCACGCGTCTCTGTGGCTAAGTTATACGTTGAATTATATTTTAGTAAACTATTCAATACAGTCAAATTATTATTTATGAATAAAGACGAAAACGTTGTAGTCGATGTAAAATCCCGCGAGACTGAGATTTGAACCTTAGGTCAAAATTTAGAAGTGATTGATAAAAAAATTTCATAGAGTTCATATTAAGCACAAATAAAGATAAAGTTTTGAATTTTATGTTTTATTCATCTCATATATTCAAGTACAGTTTGTAATAATTGTGTAATTTACAAAGTTCTTAGTTGATAACATACAGCAATTATTTTATAAAAGAGGTAGGTAGCGTATAATTTGAATTATAAAAAATTTCAATTTAATTTAATTCAGCGCTAACCGGTTCAGAATATTTTTGGTTAACCTGTCTCTGACTAACACTATAGATTCGATGGTTTTCCCACACGCGATCATGCAACATACGGGAGCCCATGGGAAAAACACGAGTTTTCCAAGTCTAAGATGCAAATGGACATGGTTTTGCTTTGAGACTTGCTAATGGTCATAAGCTATTTTGGATCAAAATGCTAAAATGACTAATATATAATTTAAGTTTTATTAAAATTCTATTAAAATAAAAGTATAAAAAAAAGCAGACGATTATAAAAAATATTTTTATGGAGGAGTGAAATATAATGCTATATTATGTCTAATGTTATTATGGATAATTTTATTATAAAATGATCTCATCAATTTAAATATTTTACAGATAGCAACAGCTGTAGTTCTAAAAAGGAAAACAATATGGCTAAAGCAGAAAAATAAGTAAATATCATAAATATTTTAAAACTTTAATATAGGATATTTTATGAAATATTGGGCATTTAAAGTAAAAAAAAAAAGTATCATTTTAACTACAAAAAGATTTTGGAAAAGATTAATATATTTTGAAAAAGTGATGAGAAGATTTTGAGTATGTTAAAAATTTATTAGTAAATTCAAGTCAATCAAGATGAAAACATTGAGGAATAAGATAAGAAAATAGCAAGATTTTAAGATAAATTTTTAGCAAGAAATATGAATCAAAATTTAAAGTTAAATACATGTATAAATTACAAAATTAATAAGGAACAGTAAATTGATAAGTTATTAAAGAAAAGTGAAAAAAGATTAAGAGAAATAATTACTTAAAATTTCGAACATGGATCATATAGATTAGCTTTACAAAACAAATAAATAGACTTAAAATCTTCCCATTTTAAATAAGTTCTAAAATATTGTAACAGTTACTTTTTGTTTAGAAATTTATATGTATAGATCACAAATTTCTTAAAGAAAAAAAAAAAATAAATAAGGGCAATTATTAGATAATATAAGAGAAAAGATACAAAATAAATAAATAAAATTTCGAACATCATTCATTTTAATAGTAGTTCAATGCTGATTAATGGACTGACATTAATTTTAATTTTAACATTTAATTAATAAGAAAAAAAATCTATCAAAATAAAAATTAATTTAAAATCAACTAACGAAATGATTCAGACAAAAATTAAAATGAATTAAAATAATTATAAGATAAAAAGAACTTTTTATGCACCACGTTTCTTAATTTTCTGTTGAATTATGTATGTTATTTTGTTATTATGTTATCAACGTGTATAAATTTTTTAAAGGGATAATGACGTCAATTTTTTTAAGGCATAATTTAAATTTTTCCAATTTTTTATTCTTTACTTTTAAGTAAACGTATTTATTTTTCTGTCGAAAACTAAATAAAGAAATAAATAAATAAATAAATAAATAAAAATAACTCGTAAATATTTTTGGCAACAATTAAATTATAAATGAAATAAAAAATAATATTTAAGCAATATTTAAGCACGCGGACTCAGTTCAATGAACTAATAATAATGAAAAAAAAAAAAAAAAAGATTTAAAAAATGAAGTATTAATTCTTTCAGAACAACTTATATTAGCATTATGAACTACATTAGCACTTTATCAATGTGTAGAAAATTTTTTAAAGTTATAATGACGTCAGTTTTTGTGAGATGCCAAATTTAACTATTTATAATTTTTTAATGTTCACGTTTAATAAAATGTATTTATTTATTTATTTTTTTTTTCGAAAGAAAATGAACTCGTATTTCTTTTTTTTCCCCCAACAATTAAATTATAGCTAATATTTAAATGGTTTATTTAAAGCTATTTTTTGTCAGATAGTAGATAAATAATTTGCAATAAAAAATATTGTGACTATATAAATTCAGATAAAAATTTATCCTATCTCTCAAGTTGGACCAAATTGCACACAGTGTACTAAATTTCATTAAAATCGGTTCATTAGTTTAGGAGTTCGTCGCGGACAGACATCGTGACACGAAATTTATATGTATAAAGGTAGCATTATTTTATGTAAAAATATGCAATTTAAACGATGATACTACAAAATAAAACGACTGTATCTAAAGTGAAAGACATTCATATATATTAAATTATATTTCATATAATTGTATTAAAATGCTAATTAAACTTTATGTAATAAAAAAAAAAAATCAGGAAAGAAATATAAAAAATAATCATATATAAGTAATAAAATTTTATAATAACAACGTGATTATTTTTATTTAGCCCTACTCCAATAATGAGTTTTCATCGCATTTGTTGATATCACTGATTATCATATGAATGCAGAAGAAAAATATATGCTCACTGCATAATAGTAAAAAGAAAAAAAAAAAATCACGAATTCCATTATATATATCTATAAATATTTAAGGTAATTAGACAAAGTAAAACGCATCATATATTTGTTTTGTCTTTCAATGAGAATCACAATTCTATTGTTTAACTAAACCCTTCACTTTTACAAATTTTGGTTCTTTACATATTCATTAATTCTTTCTTTGTCTTTTATTATAAGTTTTTGTTCTGTAAATTTTCAAATTAAACGGTATGTTGATTAAACAAGTTTTTTTCTTTCTTTCTCTCTTTTGATTTAATTCGAGGATAATTATAATATAAAGGACGAAATTCTTTAAAAAACGAGCATTCAACAAATAAAAAAGAAATCAGGATTTTTATCTTTAATTATTTATCTTTACAGACTAATCAATAAGTTAATTTACTGTAAAACAATAATTTCTTTCTCACTGATTTGAATACTTAATTGCGTGAAATTTAAATAGTACATTAAAAAAATAGTTCTTAATTATTATAAAGAATGCATTTAATTTAAAAAGGTAAATGCTGTCTCTGATGGGAAAGTTTATATGAAAATAAATTTGTAAAGTATTTATGCTTTAGGCTTTATTAATTTTCTGCGAAATAATTAATGATTTCGCTCTAAAGAAAACTTTGTATATATATATATATATATATATATATATATATATATATATATATATATATACACTGGTTCTCAAAATTATAAGGACACCTGTTTTTCTATATTTACTAAACACTGAACACTATTATTTAAACAAATATATTTTTTATTAATTTCAATTTCATTAATAGACTATATTTAAAAAGTTTTATCGGTTTTCTATGTTAAAATACTTTAAATACGTTCAAAAAGATTATTTTTAGGTGTTCACAATTATAAGGACAGTTTGAATCTTAGTATTTTTTTTTTTTTCAGTTATTCTTTAAATTAATATTTTATGGGGTCTCTTCTTAGGGTGAAACAGTCAGACGTTCTCTCTGGTATATATATATATATATATATATATATATATACATTTTTTTAATATTCATTTTCAATACCCTTTCATATAGCACAGATGATATTCTGAATACATTTAATCTATTTAAAATTGCTTTCCACTTGCATGCAATTTTCTAATATGATAAGTTAAGGGTTTTTTTTTTCAACTTTTAGGCCACAGGAAAGGCAAAAACACAGAAGTTTCTTTCTTCAAACTATTTCCTAGTACTCTAGAAGTAAAGTCTTGTTGAAAAAAATATTATTACCCCCAAAATCTAACAAAAATCTGAGAATTCCACGTTTAAGATTTACGGGTGTTCTCTTGATGTTCATAATAATAGAAAAAAAATTACTAAATTCATTCTGCCTTCAGTAGAAACAGCTCCCCAGAGCACCATAGATCCACCTTTAAAATGTCCAATTCATATCTGCCTTTAAAATTCTGCTCTGTCTTTTGCTATCTTCCGATCGTGTCAGTAACTGTTAAAACCAGGTTAATCAAGAATAAAATGTTTTTCATCCAAAAATGCAACATTTTACCATTTAATATTGTCTTTATTCAATTATAACACAGACGTTCTTTCCCCCATTAAATGCTCATTGATTATTGCAGGTTTTTTATTCATTTTAACATATTTTTAATTATTTTAAACATGCATAATTGTGGACCCCAACCTTTCGTTAAAAATTACGAGCAAATTCAGCAACAGTCATTATGAGTAGAACAGTAAGAGGAATTATGAGTCTTCGATCTCTGTAAAATAACTCTGATTTTGCATGAGATTTCTCTCCTATCGAACCAGCAGTTCAACGTTTCATCACATTTCCTTCGGCAATGTTGGATCTTCGAATTTCATTAGAAATTCGGCGGATTGAAATTATCTTTCCACTTAAAAAACACATTTATCATACTTCACTACATGGGCGTTCTTTTTTTTCGAGGAATTATCAGTAATGTCCGTCCAAGAAAAATTGAAGGATTATATTTGAATTAATCTAGCCAGTAGTTAACAAATTCGCATGTCAACTGTAATTTATCCGCTAGTAAGTTAAATAAAACGGAAAAATCTTGATTGTCCCTTTAATTATGAACATCTAAAAACGTGGAGAAAAAAATATATTGCATTATTTTTTATTAATTTTGTTTCATATAAAAAATATTATAGCAGTTTTGGTTTTTAGATTACTAGATATATTAAGTGCACAGTATAAACTTGCTCACAATTATTTTTACATTAGTTATTTCAAAACATAAAGTGTCCTTATAAATATGAGAAGGTGTGTATATATATATATATACACAGAGAGAGAGAGAGAGATTGATTTCTTGTTAAGAAATTGTGTTTGACGGGTACGTCCATTAAAAATATAATAAATAGAAATTTAATTTCAGACTATAATATGAATCTTTCAGAATTGCATGTTGATTATAGATTTATATTAAACTTCTAGTTTTCAATATTAAGTATATGCATTTAGAGATGTTATTTAATTTGCTTGGTTTTTACGTCATCTTCAAATGTTTTGTTGAATAAATTTTATTGTCGTTTATTTTTTCATTTAGATTTTATTTTTTAATATTACTTATTTTCATTTAATATTTGTACACTATATAACGAAAAACAATGCATGATTCCAATGATAAGATTCGATTGATCAACTTAAATAAGAAGCTTTTTTTTTCTCATTTAACTTTTGTGAAACGTAAATATTATATGTATAAAAAACATTTTAAACGCTGTACAAGAAGAAAATGAAATATCAAAAGAATTGGAAGATTAAAAAAAAAAAAAAAGAAAAAAAAAATCAAAATCACAGGCTGAAAGCATAGTCTAATTATACATAATAGCATTGAATGATGCATGAAAATAATAAATAAATTTCTGAATATACATGTGCATGCAGAAAAACAAAATTTGCAGATATTACTGTCCAATTCACCTATACAGAATGAAACTAATTTAAGCAGTAATAATAAAGAAATCCATTAAAGCAATAAATAAATATTAATAAATGATAATAAATGTCTTAAAGCAAATAGCATTTATAAACTATGCAAGCCTGTGAGACTGTTATCAAACGAGCAGTGAAAGAAAAATGAATTCACGCTAATACGAAATTTATTTTTTAGAAGCAAAAACCGAAGAGTGTTGCCAACTGCAGATATTCAAGTAATGTATTCGTAAACATAGTTCTTGAAGAAAAGGAATCGTCAAATAAGGGAATCTAAAATAATATTATTGAATACAAAAATGCATTAAAGATATAGAATGATATAAGATTATATATATATATATATATATATATATATATATATATATATATATATATATATATATATATATAATTTAACGAATGAAATGAAATAAAACCCCAAGAAACACAGAAGTCTTCATTAGGGAGGCCCTTCCGTGTAGGGGTTAAAGAGATGTTTCTGAAAGGATAGTAGCAATTAGCTAATAACTATTCTTAGCCCCCAACTTCTCACCAAACAGAAAACCATCTTTAACAGAATAGAAATCTAACAGATCTGAAATAGATCGAAAGAGGAAAACACTGGAACATTCGGTTAAAAGTTAAAACGTAACAGTTAATTTGCAAGGATTTTAAAAGCTATTTTTAAATCACAATCATCATTACATAAAATGCGAATTATTTTAAACACTGCGAACATATGAAAAGACAAAATATTAGTAAAGAAATCCTACAGTCAATGTCGTCTTTGCCAAACAAAGATTTTTAATGAGAAATGTTTTTTTTTTTTAAGCGAATATGTGTACAATATAAAATTATATAAAATTAAAGATTATTATAATAAAACGTAATACAGAGAAAGATAGCGCTAGTTCGCATTTTATGCAATAATAATTGTGATTAAAATTTGCATTTTATGCAATAATGATTGTCATCCTCTGCAAATTTGTTTTTGCAACTATAAAAATCATTCATATATAACTAGATATAATATAAAAAAATTGTGCAAAGAAAAATTGCAACCTAAAGCAGTTTATTTGACCTTTTATAAACTGAAACAATAAAATAACATAAAGGAATATTTTCGATGTAATTAAAAGAATGACTCTTGTATAAATCCTTATTTTGTAGAATAATTTAAACCAAAATCAATTACACATTTTCATTGCCAAGACATAAAAAACAAATTTTATCAAACAATTTCGAAATTTATTTATTTTAATACTTTTCTTTAAAAAAAAAAAAAAAAAAAAAACTAAGGGATATATATATATATATATATATATATATATATATATATATATATATATATATATATTGCGTTATCTGCTAATTTCTAATGCAATTTTCCGTATTTTTTTTATACAACATATTTATATTTTCTCTGAATATGTTAATAATATCTCTAAATATCTGATTTGTTAGTGTAAACCCAAAAGCAGTATTTGTTGTAAATTCAAGTGATTTCTAGAATATCAATTTTCAATTTTTTCTATCAATTTTGTATATTAATCAAATTAGAATACTTTCAGCTATAAATGTTAATGAAATAAAACACATATGTACTACAAAAATTAACTGTAAAAAGTTTCTTTTATAATTAATAAAAGACACCATTATAATTAAAACTTTTATAATTAATAAACTACTCATTTTTAAATCATAATAAAAATAAGTCAGTTTATTTAAAAAAAAAAATAATAATAATAATAATAATTACAAGAAAGGTAATATCAAAAATGAAAAATATAATTTCTTTAAACGCAATCTCACAGCTCATTAGCTTGTTAAAGTAATTGCTTTATATCAAAATTCATTAGAGAAAAAAATAAATATTATTATGTTTATCATTATTGTATATTTTGTTACTTTCAATGCATTGATTTTTAATATTGAGATTCCTGAAACATCATTCCTGTAAGATAATACCTTTTTTTCAATTATTATGTTTTCTAATGTTTAAGCTGATTAGAATATTTATTTAATAGATTAAGAGAACCATAGATTTTCATGTTTTTTATCAGTATTAGGCTGTACGTAACATCGTGTCACTTTTCAAATCTGTGTGTATCTACGTAAGTTAACCAAGGATTTAATAAACTTGATCTGCTTGCTTGTTTATGTAACATTAATTGAATACAAGCGAATTCACATTCGGATATAGCTGAATAGTTGGATTATTTAATGCAAACAAATATCCTGTAAATCCGATTACATTTCATGTATGTAAGAAAAGGCGATTAACGAAGTGACAGCTACAAACATATTGGACGGCATTAATTATAGCTCAGTAAAATATTTATCACTTGAAGAAATATTTATTTAATATATCGTAACAATTTAAACAAATAAATCCCCAATACCAAAACATTTTATTTGCATTTCATAAATCATTATGGATATTTTTTAAACGCATAGTTTCAAATCAAAACTATCATGTGTTGATTGTTAATCAATTTTTTTTTTTTTTTTTTTACTTAATATATATATATATATATATATATATATATATATATATATATATATATATATACTAGCAGGCTTTGCCCGTTTCGCTGGTCACTATTTTTAAATGAATCACTATAATTACTGAATTCTCAAAATTGCATTAATTTTTATCACGTGAAAAAAAAAAAAAACGAAACAAAATCTGATTAGGAAAAATGTCGCACCGGGTTCTCACTGACTTCCGAAAAAATTCCCAAAATGCTCTAACTCTTATTTCCCCCTTCGACCCCCCCTCCCGTCTATCCTAATAATTTTACAAATTCAAAAATATCCGCAATCGATTTGTAAATATCAAAAACCTCTATGCACCAGTTTTGAACGATCTATCTCTATTTTTATTTTTTTGCCCCACCACTCTCCCCCTTCCCAATAATTTTAAAAATTCGAAAATATCCGCAATCCATTTGTAAGTATCTAAATCCTCTATGTACCAATTTTGAATGATCTAACTCTATTTTATTTTGTTTGCCCCTCCGCCCCCCTTCCGTCCGTCCTAATAACGTTACACTTTCGAAAATATCCCCATTCGACTTGCAGGCATCTAAAACCAATCTGTACCAATTTTGAACGGCCTAACTGCATTTCTATTTGTTTTTGCCCATAGCCCCCCCTTACCGCCCCTCCTAATAATTTTAGAAATTCAAAAATATCCGCATTCGATTTTAAGTATCGAAAACCATTTCAGTACCAATTTTGAACGATCTAACTCTATTTTTATTTTTTTGCCCCCCCATCCCATCCCCCCTTCTCACCCCTCCTAATAACTTTACACTTTCGAAAATATCCCCATTCGACTTGCAGGGCTTTAAAACCTATCTGTACCAATTTTGAATGCCCTAACTGTATTTCTATTTGTTTTTGCCCATAGCCCCCCCTTCCCGCCCCTCCTAATAATTTTACAAATTCGAAAATATCCGCAATCGATTTGTAAGTATCGAAAACCTCTATATACCAAATTTGAACGATCTAACTCTATTTTTATTTTTTTGCCCCCCCCTCTCCCCTCCCCCCTTCTCTCCCCTCCTAATAACTTTACACTTTCGAAAATATCCCCATTCGACTTGCAGGCTATTGAAACCTATCTGTACCAATTTTGAAAGGCCTAACTGTATTTCTAATTGTTTTTGCCCCCCCCCCCCCCTTGGGGATCAAATTTAGAAAATTCCAGGAATTGGTTTTTAGACATTTATATTATCTATATTTTAAAGCAAAAATTTTACGGATATCTGTTTCTTTGTTTGAGCTATGAAGGATATTTTGAATTCACGTTTTGCCCCCTCCCCCCCCCTTGGGGGCCGAATTTTTTCAATTTTTTTCTTTCCTAAACCATCCCTGACCTATAAGGAAAAAAACAAAAAAAGAATGATCGAAATCGGTCAAGCCGTTTACAATTTGATAATGGACATACAGACAAACATTCATTTATATATATATATATATATATATATATAGATTATAAGAAAAAAAACTTTTTATAAACTGTGTTTTTAAATTTTCTGTTGAATCATAGAACTAACTACATTAGCACTTTATCAATGCGTATGAAATCTTTAAACCGATAGTGACGTCAATTTTTGTGTGATACATAATTTAATTTTTTACAATTTTTTAAAGCCCACGTTTAATTAAATTATTTATTTAATCACGTTTATTTATTTTTATGTCGAAAGAAAATGAACTCGTAAATTTTTTTTGGCAACAATTAAATTATAGCTAATATTTTAATGGCTATTTATAAGGTATTAGGAGGTTATTATTTTCATATTTTAATTAATAATAAGAAAACTATTCGAATTTTTTCGAATTTTTTTTTCCTAAACCATCCCTGACCTATAAGGAAAAAAACAAAAAAAGAATGATCGAAATCCGTTCAGCCGTTCTCGAGTTTTAGTGAGACTAACGAACAGCAATTCATTTATATATATATAGATATATATATGAAATATGCATATGTGTATATTTTAAATATATTAAATTTACTACCAGCATCAAATAATTATGACAAAAATCTTATTTTAAGCAAATTCACTGCATTTAATTTTGTTCTATTTATAAAATCACGATGTATAACGAGTGTGTATATATATATATATATATATATATATATATACATAGTTTCATAATTATAAAGATAGAAAACAAGGAAGAAAAAATTTCATTTAACAAAATTTAATAAGTTATTAACAAAATATTACACAAGCAATAAAGAAAAATCAATGTAAGAACTGTTAGAAATGTAAAATACATTACTAAAAAATAGCTCTGAAACTTCCGAAAAAACTGCTATATAGTTTTACTATTATTCCAGAATATTTTATTTCGTTTCTGAAACATGTTACAAAATATTTCGCAAGTGAAACAGATTTAATAATTTATTTCGGTATAAAATTAGTAAAAATAAAATATAATAAAATGATAAAATGCGTAAAATTTCTCATATTAATTATAGATGCTGCGACACTTTTTAAATAAAAAATATTAAGAATATTCATTATTGGAGATAGTATTCATAGCGTAAAAAAAATGAAAGATTTAATCGGCTAATTAAAAAGAGAACAATAAAATGAATTCTTTATACGCGGGTATCTTAAATGACGTCAAAATTTCACGGCTCAGTCTCATTCATCCTTTTTGAAAGGAAACAATGAACCATTGTTTAAGTAAATCTTTCATTTGTTCATTTTTGTTTCTTTATAAAGGTTTTTTCTGACTACCATTTTTTTTTTTTCACTTCTTTCCCGGGAAACCTTCTAATTCAATCCGTTCGCTGATTTTACAATTTTCCTTAAATAAGAATAAATAAGTTAATTATTTTATGAAAGACTTATTTCTACAGAAAACATACATTTTTATTTGAAAAACAAATCTCCATTTAAATATCTAAAATATTAAATATGATTTAATGGAACAATGTCCAGATTTCGCATTCATTACTGTTTAGATTATTAAAATTTGCAAAAGATAATATTAAAACATGATCTATTAAATGTAAACATTGTATATCACAAAGAACGAAGTATATTTTATATAATTCTTGTACAAAACAAAACACGTTATAACATAACTGCCAACCTTTCTAATTTTTATATAAGATTTATCACCACTATTTTTGGAGACTTTTTCGTATGTAGTTTCAACGATTAAGTAAACTGAAAACCATTATAAATTTTTTTCGGTATAAAGTCTCCCTTTAAAAACGAGAAACTTGACCCTTAATATTATAATATATTTGTGATATACAAATTCTTGTATTTCACAAAGTTTAATATTTTCTAATGTAAAAGAAAATATTGTTCCAGTTTAAAATATTGATCAAAAAATTTATGTGCTCAATATTGAGAGAGTTAATTTTTTTCTTACACTCTAATAATTGTTTATGCAGTTTTAAATATTTTTCTCTAATAAATCAAACGCAAAATTTAAATAAGTTATAATATTTTATAACCATATATTTTATTCCCAAATAAAAAAGTTATGTTTATTATAAAGTAACAATACAATACAAAAATTTGAACATACAAACATACAAAACTAATTAATAAATTTTAAAAGCCATTCCTAAGTCTTTTAAGTTGTTTCCAATATACTTGAATAGAAACTAGATTACCGGACGGTCTAACGTTTTTATAGTTTTACTATTGTTGACACAAGCAACAGCTTACAACATAACTTCCTCATTTTCAGGAAGTAAAAGGTTTCCATGAGTCCATTATATTTCTTCCTAATCCCTAGTTGACCAATCGTAAAACTGAAAAATTATGGCTTTGCAAAGTGACTTGGGAATTGGAACACATTATTCACTGTTAAATGATAATAAACTAAAATAAAACAGTTATCTATCTACTAATCTCTGTGACCAGTTCATTGCTATCGCCAATTCAAGAGTTGTAACTCAATCAGGATCATTTAAATATCTATACAATTTAAAAAAATTTCGATCCTTACGTTTCTCAAATTTTAATTCCTCTCTTGAGTTTTAAACTGACGTTAGGATTATTGCTACAGCAACATTTTCATTAGAACTCTCACTTTGAGAAATTTTTGTTTATTTGACTTTTTTTTTTTTTTCGGAAACACAGTTATTAAGAAGGGTTTTGGAAAGAAAATCAGCGACTGTATTTTCGGATTTTATGGTCTATGTTCTTTTTTTTTATTATAATCTACTAATTTTAAAGCCCATTGTATAGTTTTGGGCGAAAGGTTTTTCCCGTTAGTTAACGGGTTAGTGCTACATGATCTGTTAGTACAATTACGGGAAGTTGATTAAAATACACTGATGGAAAAAAAAAATCCCATCACCAGGAAGGAGCTTTGATAGATAAACGAAATTTGGTAGGCGTGTTTATACATCTGAAAGATGACGTCAATTCAAATTTCGAGCTACGCGCATAAGTGTGGCGCTGGTAGCGACACTATGAACATGCAAATGAGGTTTGCTTTAAATAAGCGCTGTAAGGTTCGTGATCGTTATTTACAGTTGAGATTTGACGTAGTGGGTTAATGTTAGTCAAGGATGCCTCTAAGAAGACGAAGAAGCCATTATCAACAGCTCACTGAGTTTGAACGAGGTCGTGTAGTAGGGCTACGAGAAGGTGGGTTTTCTTTCCGCGATATTGCAGAAAGACTTGGCAGGAATGTATCCACTGTGCATGAGTGTTGGCAGCAGTGGTCAAGGGAAGGTACTGCCTCAAGAAGACCGGGTTCCGGGTGGCCACGTGGCACTACTGAGAGGGAAGACCGCCGTGTTCGGCGTATGGCTGTTGCTAATCGTACTGCGTATACAGCTGAAATTCGAGCTGCAGTTGGCACCACAGTGACACAACGAACTGTTACAAATCGGTTACTTCAAGGACGAGCCAGACGCCCTGTAGCGTGCATTCCACTGACTCCAAACCACTGCCGTTTGCGACGTGAGTGGTGTCAAGCTAGAGCTCGTTAGAGGACGGAGTGGAGATCTGTTGTGTTTTCTGATGAAAGCCGGTTCTGCCTTGGTCGCAGTGATAGCCGTGTGTTGGTTAGAAGGAGGCCAGGTGAACGCCTGCTAGCGACCTGTCTGCGGCCTAGACACACAGGGCCTACTCCTGGAGTTATGGTTTGGGGAGCAATTTCGTATGACAGCAGGAGCACTCTCGTGGTTATCCCACGCACCCTGACTGCAAATTTGTACGTCAGTCTAGTGATACAACCTGTTGTGCTGCCATTCAAGAACAGCATTTAAGGGGTGTTTTCCAACAGGATAATGCTCGCCCTCATACCGCTGTTGTAACCCAACATGCTCTACAGAGTGTCGACATGTTGTCTTGGCCTGTTAGATCACCAGATCTTTCTCCAATCGAGCACGTATGGGACATCATTGGACGACAACTCCAGCGTCATCCACAAACAGCATTAACCGTTCCTGCATTGACCGCCCAAGTGCAACAGGCATGGAACTCCATCCCACAAACTGATATCCGACACCTGTACGACACAATGCATGCACGTTTGCATGCTTGCATTCAAAATTCTGGCGGTTACACCGGTTACTAATGTACCAACATTTCACATTTGAAATGGCTCTACCTGTGATCTTGAAACTTTAATCAATTAATTATGTTACCTAGACAAATGTATTGCTGAAATTTCATCAATGTACAATAATTTTTTCTTGGTGTTGGGAATTTTTTTTCCATCAGTGTATATTTAAAGCTTTTGTTGCCGCCACAGCATGGCTAAACATTCTATTTTATTTACAGTATAACTTATGTCTGAGGTATTCAAATTACGGGATGCATAAGCGATTGACCTTCCATTTTTTACATAAACACGGCTCCAGTACCCCTCGACTAAGCGTCTGTGGACAGTTCAAATGGAATATCAAAATTTGCATAAGCCAGAACGTCGGAGAGACAACCCAAAAACAGTTTTAATCCTGCAAAAGCAACTTTTTTTTTTTTTTTTTTTTTTTTGAAAAGCCATTTTTTTTTCTCTTTCATTTTTACGTAAAATGTGGTTCACAAATATGCGCAAAATGAGGAATAAACTTTCCATACCAAGCACACATACTCAAAAATCTCGATTTTTTTTTTTTTTTTTTTTTCAAATTTGCAGGAGGAATCACGCTTATGACTATTCCGACTGTTTCCTTGTCTATAGAAATTCCAGCAAGTGTTATATGGACTCATAAGTATTTTCTTTGTTTGAAATGACATTTTGATAAAGTTAAAATTAGTCCCATTTTGCAATAAGGTGAAAAGTTAGTCTGAATACGCAAGATGTTCCTCAAATGAAAACGAAGTAATTATTATGCTGGTCATATCTATAAAGCTTGCTAAATATTGAATCATGGTCACCAGTACTAGTTTTATGATATACTACATGCGCAAGTCCAGGCTTATTTAAAGAAAAATCCTTAACATGAGCTAGAAACTGAAAAAATTCTAACTTTTAATTTTTGCTGAGGGCACACGTCCCTAAAAATTAACTTTTGACTGTGTCAACTCGGCAGGTTCTGATTGATGAATTTATTGATAAATACTTAAATTTTTCATTAATATAAAAAGGTTTAATATACAAATTAATTTCTACTTTATTTTAACGCATAAAGTTTAACCCAATAATGAATGAATACTCTATATATTGAATTACGAAAAATGGCCAAAGAGTGTCTGACTGGCGAAATTCAACTTTTAAAAACATTTTTCCTCTGTTTACACAAGCATTTCCCTGGGATGTAGTTACGTTTAAATCTATTCTGTTTTGTGGTTTAACGGAGAAAAATATATGGTAAGTTTCATAAGCTGGAAAACAGCGTTCTATCCAAGTTTTAAAAAATAACAAGGTAACGATATCATGTAAAATATTTTTTAACTTGGGTAAGTTCACTAGAGTGAGACAAATTGTATTTAAACATGTAGAGAGAATTAAAAACTCCTGTAGATATTACCCCTCCGCACAAAAGCCATTACAATTCTCAGCGTAACATAGCCTTGTCGGCAAAATTTGAAAAATTGTCTTTAATCCTACTCTCTAACACAGCATAAATTGGGTTTGGGCCGCAGCAACCACAAGTCACAAGTTTGCATCCATTTTCAAAGTAGCACATTTGTCTTCTTCGGTGTTTTACTAAGTTCAAAAAAATATTTGACTTATGAAAAAAAAATCATTCATCTCTCTGGATCCTATGAAATAGACTCCAGCAGTGGATCGGAAGTGTGAGAATAGTCGGGCACCTCTGTAAGATCTGATTTACATCCTCTTGATTTCTCCCATGTTAATGAATGGAATGTCTAATGACTTCTAACTACAATGAAGACCACATTACTGAAAGCTTAATATCAATTTATTGTGTACTTAAACGAACAGGGCTAAAGGATCATTACCCAGGAACTTAAATATTCTTAAAATATTAAAATCCTTAAGAAACTATAAAGTTAGTAATTCACCAAACTTGTATTAAGTCGTATATCCTCAATCTTGTTTGATTTAGTCTGATTTAGTCTGCACTAATTCATATTAGGAATAAATTTACTCCAAAGGCTTTACAAAGTACCATTATAAATTCAATCGAAAAATTTGATTATTAGCACCGTATAAAATGTCAATCCACAAAGTACACTTTCTTAATTCGGAAGATTCACTTATAAAAATATAAACTGAAGAACGATTCACTTTATATTCAATAAAACATCCATCCTAAAATTACGAATATTAAACTGAACGCAAAAGGCATTGCAACTTCCCTTTAACAATTTCATATCTTCAATGTAAGAAAACGACAAAATAAGTTAAACAAACAGGCAAACTTCTTAACTTTCCCAACATACTTAAATAAAATAAAAGTCCTACCAAATGACAAATGTAAATTTGATAATAAAAGCCTGGGATCACCTTTTCACTATATCTTCCAAAAATGTAAATTTACCCCAAACAATTTAACTTTTAATAAAAATTTTAATAGAAACCTAACTTTCAGAAAAAGCTTACAATAACTCCTTTTAAATCCAAACAATTATAATCAATTAAAATCAATCTTCAATATTTTAATCAAACATTATTCAACTATTCCTCACGCGTATTAGCATCATTCATTTATTGTTGGCTTCTCTCTATATTATTTTATTTTCTTGTAGACAATTTTATTTATGATAAAAAAGAAAAAAAAAAGTCTAACACCACTATTAGATCACACTTACCATGGACATGAAATGCCTACAAAATCTTGTTTAACAACCCACAATAATGCAAATTTTCATATTATGTCCATGAAAATCACAAATAATTGTATAATTTAAATCTTTTGTAATCATGAAAGATTTTTAAAATTAAGATCTGCTAATTAAACTCTCCCTGCTGATTCCCGGGCTTGCTGCCGGGGTTGTGAAATCGCTGGATGGTAGGTATTTGGCTCGTACGACCCCGTATAGGATTTGCCCTGGGGGCCCTGCTTGCAGGTCCACACTCTAAACCGAAAGGTGCACTGTAAAAAATAGATTCTTAAAAATAAGTATATATTGTCTCAAAATAGCCCAGAAACAATATACACTTAAATTTGAAAACCCATGTACTCTTTTTGAGTGTATTGGCATGCTCAAAAATGGGATTGACCAATAAGAATCCCAATAGCCACGTGTTTGACAAGTCAATATACTCAAAAATGAGTACATGGGGTTTTAAATTTCAGTATACCTTGTTTCGGGGCTATTTTGAGACAATATATTCTTATTTTTAAGAACCTATTTTTTTACAGTGCGGGTGGCCTCCAAATGACGGTGTTCTGTTCCTATATTTCAAATAAGTATGTAAGCATATGTATAAAAATGAAGATTTTTTAAAAATTTTAATTTTATAAATCAGTCACAATTTATCTTCCTTATTTAATGAAATTTAATATCTTTTGTGTGCTCTACTAAATATTTCCTTTAAATAGAAAACTAAAAATGCGTTTCAAAAAGGGAAAATCTGAACGAGGTTTGTTCTTTATTTTCCGAAAACCTCAAGAAATTCGGAATAGACTGTCAGGATCTGTATCAAACTTTATGTATATATAGAATATATATGCATTTATTTACATGAAAAATGGAAACTAATTTATTCTGATAAATACAAAGCATCGGTAAAACATTACTTTCAGAAATAAATATCCATATATTTTTTCGTTAATAATATTGTCTCTAGATATTTTTGTCTCTAGTTATTTTTTTCCATTGAACTTGCGCTTCGAATATTTCCTATTCAAGCACAATGGTTAATTATATCAACCTGAAACGACTACTGTGCATTTTTTTTTTTTTCTTTTTTTCAATGTACGGTTTTGTTTACGTTTTTCATCTTCCGTCACCATTATTCTCGTACATTTTAATGGAAAACATTAAAAACTTGTTTGGTTTGAATTATATGTTGAATAAATTTGTAAAATGTACTTTCTACTTTTACCGGAATTAAAAGTAATAATAAATAAATAAATAAATAATAAAATAAAGCGTTTATGTTTAATGTAGCAAAGAAAATGCTTGCGTTGTATTCGCATAAAAACATTAATATTCTCAGAAAGTTATGTATACAAATTGGGCCCATACGTATGTCTTTTTTTTTTTTTTTTTTTTGTGTGTGTGTGTGTACAATATAGTAATATGCATTAATATACAATACATTAATATATCTTCAAATCAAATACGCATGTGCGTCCATTTTACTGGTTTAATGGAAAATGATTGAAGTTACTTGTATATTGTTGAGCATTGCGTCGGCTGCATTGTTATGATTTCTCATCCGCTTTCTGAATGCTGACGACATTAAGCCAATCGAAATTCAGAGATGTGTATTATACGGACTAAACGTGATATGCGATTCGATGTTGTTGTTTCGAATAAAATCATAACTATTCCCAGAAAATAACGTATAAAAAATTTGCACATGTATATGTGTTTTGTGTACTATCCTATATTTTATAACCAAATACGCAAGCGCGTCCATTTTACTGACACTTTCGTAAAAGATATTTGTAGATGGCTGAGTATTTCATCGACTTCATTTTAACGCTTAAAAATTTTAAGAAGAAATTGAACATCATGCCGCATGCGGCTTATGGTTTATCATCCGCTTTCTGTATGCTGTGAACATTAAAACAATTAAAATTCATAGAAACCTTTGTGAAGTTTACGGACAAAAGACAATGTGTAATTCAGTGATGAGGAGATGAGTGTGAAGTTTGAATAAAAGACGTGATTACGTTCTCGATGAAGAATGAAGTGAGGCTGTTCATGATGATTTTCTTACAGAAATTAAAGAGAAAATTAGGGAAAGTCGTAGATTTACGATGACGACAGGGTCAATGCATTTTCTTCAAACATTCAGTTCATTTCTTCATCAAATTGTCTTTCACTCCTTTATGTGAAATTGCAAAGATTAATTAAGATGAGGGTATTCTAAATCTCTTGCCCCTCTATGACAAATACTTTATCAATGGTGGAAACTATGTTAAAAAATCTTCTAGTCATTGTATTTTATTATACAGCAAAAATCTTTTCTTTTAATGGTTTTTACTTGTTTAATTTTTTTTTTACTTATTTTTGGATCTCTCTTGTATATAGTAGGTCTTTGTACTTTTGTACTTCACTTTTCGTTATAGACGAACCTTGAGATATCTCATGATAATCTTAAAATAATGATCAGTCCCTAAATGACGTTTAATTATTTTTTTCTTTTTTGTACTAGATATTAAGAAAAGTATTTAGCTATTAATTTTAAGTAACAAACAATTACATTTTTTCCATTTCTATAGCATTTTATTATCTTTGTGTGTAGACCCTCAAAATGTTTTTCAAACATTCGGAAACTGAGCATTCTTCTTACTCAATTAAAAAAAAAAAAATCTTGCTATTAGATTTTGAAATTTAATAAAGGTATTTTTCTTCACTGCGGTACAGTATCGTTTAGCCATAACTAGAAATTATTCAAATTAACTATCATGCAGAAGCATTATGTAAGAATGCAACACTCGCATGAACTGTGACATGTATATAAATTTAAAAAAAAATGATTTATTAAGTGATGGGCATATACAACTGCATTTATTGCTGGTATACACAAAATTGACACGAAAAATTACTATAAAGCTTAACCGAAGGAGTTACATGTGGTCTAACATTAAGATTCATTTTTCCAATCAATTAACTTTTATCTCTGAAGGATCATATGCCTCAGAAATAACCGTTGTACTATCGGCATAGATACGGGACAAATAAGTGTTTATAGCTGCCAAACGTTCCGATTTTTGCATACTAGTATTAGAAAGAAAAAAATCTTTATTTATTCATACAAAACTGGTACGAAAACGTCGAAAAACTTCCTTAAAAAACACCGACTATCAAAAATCGGAACATTTGGCAGCTATATATATAGTAACTGAGCATTATTAAAACCCGTTTCGTAAAATTAGAATGACGTAATTGCAGTAAGATTTTTTTTTCACATTAGAGCTTAATAGACTAGGAGATGTGGCTTAAATTGGATTCCGAATCACAACGACTGCAATGTGATTCGAACCCGACCCAATAAGAGGGCAGCGAGAGTGCTAAACATTTCTCCCCCAGTTGGGATGACTGAAAGATTCCACACTTAGACCTTACGTTGGCTAAGGCTTTTTCTGGAGAACAATGCTCGGAAACCTTACGCAACCGAGAAAATAATTATATTTGCTCCAGTTTGCGTATCTGTGTACATCTGTTTCAGTAATTTAATTTTGCTTGGAATCAAATATAGAATAAAAAGGTAAGATAGCGAATATCATATGCATCTTTCATTTATTTATTTAATTTATTTATTTTTAACGTTCTTATGAGGTCAGTTTATACATAAACATGTATAATAAAACATTGTATAGGAATATTAACGTACTGAATGTAAACTAACTCCTTATAAACGTGTCTTTACAGCATATATTATTTTTTGTTATGGGAAAATGTTTTAGTCAATTCTGCATTTAAATATATACACAGGATGATTATAAAAAAAAAAAAAAAAAGAAAAAAAAAAATCTATCCCGTTATATGAGACCATAGCTATCATACCGTTCACAGAAACTAAATAAAAATTTGATGGACGGTATTTTGAGGTATGCGCTCAAGAATCATATAAAAACAACAGTTAAACTCTAACAGTTACGGTTACAGTGACAAAATTTCAAAAATTTCAAATGGCAACACCTATTTTTTTTTAATTGGAATTTGATGTCAGAAGCAAAAAATAATACATAGCGTTGGAACGGTACCTGTAGCACGAAAATCTCCAACGCTAGGCACACTAAGAAGAAAAGAGAAAACAATTGTGATGTTTATACCAGAGCGCAACTTTCATTTTTTTAATGACGTCTCATTTCGCACTGAGTCTTCGGCTCTGACTAAAGTCTACTGTTTGTACTTCGAAACGATAAGAACAGACCATGTTATTCTTAATTTCCTATAAGGCTATTGAATAAGGACTCTAATTTCGTGGTTAGTCATGAGATACCATCATGACTGACGTCATCGCACTAGTTGAAAATCACGGGCTTCAGCGTTGCCCATGGTGTCTGTGATATACATCCAAAGACGCAATGTCTCTGTGGCATTTTTTCCGTTCAAGTAATAAATCTTTACAATTTCCCCACGCTGTTTTCCTGTAAGCGATATATTCTTCACAGAGCGAGAAAGCAAGATACACATCACGCATTTAACAATGTCTTATTTTTCAACTAGGGCTATGACGTCAGTCATGACGGTCTCTTACGACTAACCACGAAATTAGAGCCCTTATTCAGTATCCCTTAAAATATCTTATAATATATTTTAAGGAAATGGTATTTCATACTTCCTTTCAGAACTGTTTCATAATACCAGCTTAATCCATACTACTCGACAAAAAAAAAAAATATATATATATATATATATATATATATATATATATATATATAATTTATTTAATTAAAAATGTTGCACATAAACTCCATTTTTTTATTTATTTATTTATTTATTTTTTACATAAAACCATCAAAATACGTTTACAACACTGTACATTTTGCAATAGTCGAATCCGCAATGATCCAAAATACTTCAAGTTATTAAGGTACAGATAAGGTGATGCAGAAAGGTTATTCATATTTATCTACTTTCTCCTACATATATTTTACTTTCAAAAATCTCTTTATTATATTTCTAAAAATAATCAGTAATTGTTCTTATCATAAATGTTGCTGTGAATGATTTCAGCTAATTCTATAAAAAAAGTACTATAACTTTTACCTTATTTTGTGCTAAAATATGGCTGCATATATTTCCTAGAATCTATTTGATGATTAGCATGTGATTTATTAAACAATCAGCGTCGATTTTATGTATCTAACTAATGTATCCGTCATAAAATGCGTTCTTTAAAAGTGTTGGAGAGATACAGAAAAGTCTATAAAAAAAATAGGTATGTTATTTAGATAGTTCGAAAAGAAAAGAATAACTATTTTTTATTAGCATCAAATATGCTCGTATATACATGAAAAAATAAAACAGATTACATAAAAATGTGAATTTTTTTTAAGCAAATCCTTTATTATTATTATTATTATTATCATTATTTCTGAACTCGCTTTTAATTATTTGAAAAATAGCACTGATTATTATTAGATAAACATATCTGCATAAAAATATAATTAAAATGTACTATATAAAATATATATCTGTTTGTTAATTACATTTTTTTTGCAGTTTTTTCACCAGAAATAAGTTTACATTATATGACGCATTTGCACATTCATTTTTTAGAAGATACATGGGAAAAATCGTTAACTTACATTAACTTTATTTATTATAAATATATTTTTCTTATTTCTGTATATTTATTATCAATTTCTTTTTCCTCTATTCTCTACTCTATATATTTATATAGTCTGTAATTTTTTATTTATTTCGTAATATTGTATTTTATTCTTTATTTTTATTCAATACAGAAATATCCTACTTTCTTCCTATTTTTCATTTTTTTCCCTCTGCAAGTCAATTGATTCCCCCTTTTTTCACGCACAATTTTTATTGATTTGTGGGGGATTTCTCCTTCACTCTTCTACTGTATATCATAAATGAGTATTTTTCTTTTTCCATTAAGTAAAATAATAATGAATATGGTTTTAAAAATAAATTTCTTAGTGTAATAAACAATATGAATAGTTTCATTAACTATAAAATCACACTAGGAAAAAATATATACGAGTTTTATCTAGAACGAATAAGTAGCCATTTTCTGAATTCCGGAACTAGAATTAATCACTTCCGATTTATGCGTATAAGGTAAACAAATAACTTAGACAGACAAAATGATCGAGAATTATCTGTACCTTTCTAGGTGGTGAAACATTATAACGAATGATATGGAAATTATCAATTATATATATATATTGATAAAATTATCAATTATCAATATATATTTTGAGAAATTCTCACTTGATTTCTTAGAACTGGGTCATAAACCAAAATGATATTTACTAAAACTAGCCTCTTGTATTCCCTTGTATTATCAGAGGATTTAATTACTATTGACCAAAATTATATGGGAAAGTGCTCTAGAATTCTAATAGGGGTTTTTAGGGCTCGCTAGCAGAGGGAACTAGAATTTATAAGGATAACATGGAAATATTTTACTTTATCCATAATTAGTCTCTATATGTCAGTCACACAAAAATTTTTCGTGCAATTATTTAGAGTAGTTAAAGGTATATTAATTACGAAATTTTCTTGGAAGTACTCGTGTTGCTTCTTTTAAGATTGACTTTAATTTTTATCGCTTCTTTTATCCGATTACCTTAGAGGACGAAAGTATTGTATTTCGTTAGAAATTTCAGTATGTAGTTTTTTGCCTAATTTAGATGTTTAAGATCTTCTGGGTCCATAAAAGTACTTTTTAGCAATTGATCGCTATGTTTGTGTGTAAAAAATGCCTTGACTAACATATCTCCAAAATAACAATATGATAATGATAAAACTTCATATTTAAGATATTACTGGTGCACAGATGATTTTGCCAATTTTTGCTGAAAATCGGAAAACTCAAAATGAGACTCGAAAGGCAGGAAGGGGGACTGTAACTCCGTATCTTATAAACAGTTCTATCGATTTTCTTCAAAGTTGCTCTATAACCCCTTTTTAGATGTCCTTTCGTATGTATTAGTCAGTTACTCCAGGAAACTTGATAGGCGTCCTGAATAAATTTGTCAATTTTAGTTCTTACAAGAAGGTTCCTTAAAAAATATATATATATTTAAAAGATTTTTTTCAAACTCGTCATATTAGATTCTTTTTAGATGACCGTTCGAAGGTAATTTCGAAGGTTACCGTTATTTAGGTGACCGTTCGAATGTCATACTTATCGTATGACACCTTTCGCCTAAGAAATTTCAGTTTTATTTTCACTTTCCTCCCCAGCTTCTGCATCTGCTTTATAACGCTGGACTACTTCCTATCACATGACACAAACTCGGTGTACTTATTGTTATTATTATTCGTAGTAGACGTCACACAAAAATGGATTTACAACTTATTACTACACTCATCACATAGCTATGGAAGTTTTATAACGTTTACTTTTATGATGTTTATTATAATATTTAGTTTTTATTAATTTATTTCATTTTAATCCATTTTATTTCATGTTATTTATTTACTTTTGTTTACACAAACATTCTTATTTTCAATGTTCTCTACCATATGCAAATTTTTTCTCTAAATTGATAACAAATAGCATAGATTTAAAATTTCTTTTTCAAAAAACAACATTAAAATATATTTTTGAAGTAATTCAATCGAACAACGGAACGATAGAACGAGCGTGTCATGAATGGCAATCTTTCGAAGACAGCATTAGAAAGCTGCATTAGTTTTTGTTTATCCATGCATGATTTCAAATGTAATTGCTCAGAAAACATCAGAAAAAGTTCTTTTGAATAATAATTTATAAAAAAGAAAGACGTTTGCATGAAGTAGATTAAAACAAATACATATTGAAAATAATGTACAAACACGTGTATGCTTTTTTTTTTTTTTTTTTTTTTTTTTGAGTTATTTATTTATGTGACTTATTCACTTCCTTTTACATCTTTTATGCAATTAGTTAGTTCATTGTGTTTATTAATAAAACTATTCTCCTTTATTAACTCGAATTTATATTACTTAACATTAGAAAGGGGCTCATTTAAAATCCTATAGTAAAACCACACAAATGCTGCAACAACCCCTACCTATAAATGTTAAGTTTGAACTATGCAAATAGAAAAAAAACATATATATCTTTGTCAATCAGATTATGCATTACAATGAAACCTCTCTCTTAAAATTAACATCTATCTAAACATCATCTTTCTTTAAGGGCCAGATTTCAGGCCGCAAACGTTTCTGAAATGATTAAATGGTAATACGCCTCCCTTTAAGGCCTAGGTTCAGTTGTATACTACTTTTAGGGGTCACATTTTGTGAGAGCAAGTTATATTATTTTTCCCTCGAACTGACCACAGTTCACTGTATGAAAGAAGTTAATCTCGATATGTTTAATATTGACGTATATGTAGAAAAAATATGTTAGAGGCAAAATATTTCATATTTCTGAATTTGCCTACATAGACATGGAGCTCTAATAAGTAACTTTTTCGTCATCCTATTATTTTGCTATTAAATTTTAATGCAATGACTTCTAAATTATTAGCGGTAAATTTAATTAGAAAAATAAAAATATTAAACAAAGATTAGTTTAAAAAGTAAAAGTTAAAATTGTTATTTCCTTCCAGAAAATTTTAGTGTAAATAAAAAATAAAAAATAAATAAATAAATAAAAATAATACTAATAATAGGCATGTATTGTCTACGTCAGAAACGGCGAAGAAAAATATTTGAGATGCATACAGCTCTTTCGGTAGCCTTAAGCGTACCGTCTTCGGTGCAAAAAGAATTCTGAATCTGGAGAAGTGATCGTATATATAGGAGAGGTACCGAATTTAGTTCAACCAATAGGATTACGGAAAAGGTGGGGAGTGTGGCCAATAGGAATTTAGGAATGTGCAGCTGTTTAAACAGTAGAAAAATTAAGAAAATGTGGACTGAATGTAAAATCTCCAACAATCAGGCAAATAGGGAACAGCGAAATCACAATTTACAAGGTTTTTAAAATTTTTATAAATGTGAAAAGCTTCAAAGAAATCAATTTCAAGAATATATTTAGGCCTGCAAATTATTTTAGCTGAATTAAATTTAAAATTATGGTTTTCCTCTCAACAATGTTTAGAAATAGCCGATTTATTGGTTTCTTGTTTGCGGACGTAATTCATATGTTCTTTTAGACGAAATTTAAGACTGCGTTTAGTTTGGCCAATATATGATAAACCACACTGACAGAAAGTACTATAAATGCCCCAAGCATTATGCATATCAATAGGATCTTTTAACTGAGAAAAGGTGAGTTTACTGGAAGGCCAAAAATTATTTTAAAATCATATTGTTTGAGAATTTTAGCTATGACTGGATTTAGTAAAATAGGGTAAAACAATACTGATATTAGAACATAATGATTTAGTAGACGTAATACGAGGTAGCTTTGTCTACAATGGAAGGGTCATTTATTAACTAACACTGATATTAAGAAGCAAAACTCTGCGCAGTTGAAATGTGCAAAAAAAATTGTTTAAAGTACAACTTTTATGATGTAGTATTTACCATTTTATAATTTAACACTAGAATTACGGCAATAGTCATTTTATTTATTTATTTATTTATCTAAAGAAAAGCGCACAACAGAAACATACAATTAAAGAGTTGCTTGAATAAAACTATAATACAATACATCAAACATCGGAAAAAAAAAAAATGTTATGAATTTAAAAGTTCAAAACACTTAGCCTTAAAAACAGTAAAAGACATGTTAAAAATATCCAAATTCACGGAAAACTCATTAAAAATTTTGTAAAATTTATATCATGAAAAATTACCAATATAATTATTTTACAAATGGAGTGACAAATAAATGATTATTTCTAAGAGACTTGGTTGGCACATTAATTTGAATCACACAATAATTGTAGTGATATTATTATCACAGTTAATAATATCACTACAATCAATCATATTATTCATAAATTTATAAAAAAAATTAATAAGCAAAAAAGGTCATGACGAGATTTTAAACTAGGAAGAAATCTTGACCAGAAATAAAATTTAGTTGTATACAGCATAATTAGTTCGCTATCTACAATTTTGACATATCTTGCATTTTAATAAGAGAATTAGACTGTAAAAGATGTGTTTGGGGGAAAATGCACTGATAAAAATCGGAAATTTATAGTGTATATACAATGCCAAACTCAATGATATAAAAAAATTATTTACTTTTTAATAAATTTATGTAATAATGAATATTTTTGTGTTGTAAATTATTCAATTAATATAAGTATGAAAGCATATAGATTTATTTTTATTTATTTTTTTATTTATTTTTTTAATTTTAGCTATAAATTATGTTGAGAGGACCTTTGTGTGAATATATTTGTATACTAATTACCTTATGCTTTCTTAGTTTGTTAACATAAAAAAAAAAAAAAAAAAAAATAATTTTGTTTGCTTATTAAACAAGCAAACTGCATTATTATAATCATTACTCTCTTAAAATGTGTGACTCGATTTACTTACTCGAAAGAGGACGCAATATTTTTAGCCATAATTTGAGAGGAATTTTCTAGGATTTTCCGATCAAAAATCTTTTTAGTCAAAATGATCGTTCAAGTACCAGCTCAGATCTGATCGAATTTCGATCATTTTTCATTTGGTGCAACAAAAATGCATAATGGTGGCGCCATCTATCGATCACATTTTAAATGACACATGGAAAATATTATATATATATATATAATTTATTAATTTATATACAGTTTAAAAATTATGTTGGCGCTTTTAGTGATTGGAAAAGTAAAATGTCAGAGCTAAATTTTTATTTTGCTAAATATAACAAATGTTTTATGTACAACTGACAAAAACTAGCAGAGTTCTCAAATCACAAGTGTTAGTCATTAAAAAAAACTGAAAATAAGAAGTGAATATCTTTTTAAAAACTGTTTCTTAAAGAAATATGCGAAATATAAAGAAAAAGAACAATGCATTTATTTAATGTAAAAATTTATTTATGTCTAAAGTTATTTAATATTTTTACTATATTCATTAAAACTAATTTATTAAAATACAAGTAAAACGTTAAAAAAATGTGTTATAATATTTTATTTATAATTCAACTCAACATTGGTAATAATATGGATAAACAAAATAGTACATGCTTTTTCTTCAATTTATAGTTATTCAAGTAAATCTGCAACGCTGCGTGGGAGAATTTTTTTTTTTTTTTTTTTTTTTTTTTTTTTTTTTTTTTAAACGTGCTAAATTATATAGAATTTATTTGCAAGTTTCTAAAATTTTTTCTTGTCATAGTGGTCCTGTTTTCAAGAACTTTTCTTCAATTTTAAATCAATAGTTTTATTTTTAGGGAGTTTCTTCGGTTTCCCCTAGCTTTATGCTATGTATGAAGCAGTTAAAATTTGATAAATAACATTTTCTCCACTTGAGAATGAGAATAATTGAGAACAGCTATACAACCACATTTAGCATGAAAACGTAGCATAGTGGTAGCGCGTTCGTCTGCTAGGAATAGGGATCCGACTTCGATACCAGCGGAGGGAATTTGTTATATTTTCCAGCATCAAACAGTTTCCCTCAAATCTGGTCCGATTTCTCTCAAAAATAAACTGTTTCAATTGGTTCAAATCTGAGCCGCTTTCAGTAGCTCAATGGTTTGAGAGGATTTCTCTCAGCGTGAGAAGTTACCTTTCGTCATGTCGAATGAGTGAAAAATGACTCAGTTTGAGAGAATTTTCCCTTTCCATTTTTAGAGAGTAACTTTCCATAATAGGGACAAGAAATTTGCTTTTCATGACCGTTGTTCATAGTTGCAGGTGTACAGAAAACTCCGTAATGCTACTTTTAAAATATGAAAAATTTTCTTTATTACAAAAAATAAAATAAAATAAAAATAAATAAATAATAAAAAATAAATAATAGTAGTTACTCAACTACTCTCGAAAAAAATAATAAAAAACTGTAAAATAACAAATTAAATTTAAGTACGGGACAAATTCAAATCCGATTTCTAAAATATTCGATATCCTTTATTAATCTTATTTAATACGTAATATATAAAACTTCTGATCTGATATTTTTATTCTTAGTCAGTGCACATATGAAAAAAAAAATCTCAAATAACCCTAGTATTCCAATATTGATTTATTGGCTGTATTTTCTACATGGTTGATAACACAGTTCTCGTAAATCAAATTCTGTAAAGATCTCCATTGATTTTTTTTTTTTTTTTATTCTAGACGATATTTATGAACTATATAGACTGTATTTATAGACTATTTATATTAGATATAAAATGAAAGTTAACTGGGTTTATGATTTCGTGATAAATTACGAAAAAAAAATGTATTTCAAATAAATGTATGATACTTTCATATTTTTAGGACAGATTATTATTATTATTATTATTATTATTATTTTAAGAAAATTGTTTCCTTTAAAAATGCATATTTAATAAATTTCGCAGAATTTACTTCCATTTATTTAAAGATTTATATAAAAGTTTAGTTTAAATATAGGTTTAAGCTTAATGAAGAAGTTTGATAACTTTAATTTCCATTTTCTTTTTCCATAAGAATCCTTTTACCTCCGGGTCCGGCACTTTTCCAGATATGTCTTTTGTCCTGAGATACTGCAGACATTTTTCATATTGTTACATTAATCGTTAGATGTCTTGACTATAGAAATTCGCTCCTTGGGTCTGGAGTCAGGCTTCAATCTTTTAATTTTTAATCTATATATATTTTTTAATATAACTTATTTTCTAAACAAGCTTAGTATTTATACATTTTACTTATATTAAATAGTTTTTAGTCGAAAGATTTATTTAAAAAATCATTTTTAAATTTGAAACAAAACTTGCTCTATTAATTATTTTTAACATAAACTTGAAAAAATGTAAGACTACTATGTTGGAAAAAATATACAAAAAAATGTATTACCATTCATTTCGATATCTAGAAGTAATATTTCTTTTCATATCGAAACAGAAATGCACGCTATATTGCGTGAGAATTTTGTCGTATATATTTTTCTTTGGAAGACTGATTTATGATGCAAGATATATGATTTAAACATATTCGCTTTATTTATCAATGGGTTGTAATTACATTGACATAATTTATTCAAATAAAAAGCTATTTATTTTTAAATTCACACAATTTTAACATTAATAAATGAAATAATTGATATTTTCTTATATGCATTTACGTATATAAAACGCTTTTTCATAAATACATTTTCTTCTAAAAAATTCACTGAAGTGAAACAAATAAAAATATATACATAAAATATTTTTTTATTTATATTATTAAAAAGAGATTTTTAACTAGAGAAATATTATTTATTTATCTATATAAGTAACTTAAGTTTTAATCCTTGTAAAATGTTTGTTTCATTTAGAAAAATTTCCTTTTTTGGTGCAGATTAGGCAGAAAAAATAAAAAAATAAATAAATTTATAAAACCTACCTTATATATATATATACATATATATATAATAAATAAAAAAAAATAAAAATAAAAAATAAAGACTACAAAAACAATATGGCATCTATGTTTGTGTTAAAAAAAGAGTAATAAAACAGTCTGATACTGATTTCATGTACGAAATATGGACTTTTTCCTCCATGAATGACCTTCTGCTATCTCTGAATCATTCGTAACTATTTGTAAAATTTGAATATGGATACTTTTTTTCAGTACAGTTTATTTTAAATAATAACTTCAAACTCTATTCTTTACATTTCAGTTATTCAAGATTTTTTGTAGAAAAAACTACCCAATTTCATATTACCCCCCCCCCTCACGTCTATAGAAGTTGTCTACCATATTTCCCTTTATAAATACGCCATATTACTCGTTATGTCCATATTGCCCAAAAATAACTCCCCCCCCCCACACACACACTTTTATTTCTTATTTTAAAATTTTACATGTAAATTCTACATTTTGTAAGATAAAATCATCAAAACACATTAACAACACTTAAAAATTTGCAATAACCGAATTCAAAATGATCCAAATTACTTCAGTTTATTATGGTAAAATTAAATAGAAATGACATTCCATATCCATCTTCTTTCTTTTATTTGTTAGAAAAATAGAGTATATTTTCTGTAAAATATTTTATTTAGTAAACTTTTTTTATCATACAATAAAAACTTAATTCTAATTTTTTTATGAGTATAAAAAAAATATTTTTTTCCTTATAAAAATGAAAGATGTTCCTTATGTTTAGATTTATACTTAAAATCAAACACTGCAGTATAATTAGCTATGTTTGTAATTAAATATTAAATTTAATTAATATTATGCATAAAATCGTTCACTTAGACACATTTTGATCAAAATTTTTATGTATTTTCCCTCTATTCTTAAGAATGACCTTTAAATGACCTTTAAATCCCTTAGGATTTTCTGGGATTTACAACCACGTAATGTCGCGTGATTTTGGTAGTACTCTCGTTTCAAACTTTTGTGATTTGTTCCCTTGTCAGAATAATTTTGAAAATGTTACTTACAAGAAATTCTGATTTGAGTAATTAAACAGAAAAAAAAAAAAAAAAAAAAAAAAAAAAAGACATATTTGAAAAACATTGTACATTCTGAGTAATCCAAAAGTCACAGAAAAATATATATATATATATTATTAAAAATGTAGTGACTGTATAGCTTTATGCAATTTTCACTGAAATGTACTAAAAGATGTGGTGTATATACCAGGGTGTTCCAAAAGTTCCACACACCCCTCTTAACTCGAAAATGAGTCAGAATTGTGAAAAATGGCGAAACATGTATCCATTGAATTCGAGAGGGAACTCTTTTGGTGAAAAATTTTGTTCCCGGGGGGCTAAGGGGGCCGTTAGGGAGGGCAACTTTAAAATTTTTTAATATTATATCTTGTGATACATCCCTGGAATCGCTTCTTCAAAACAATGAATTTGATATAAATAATTTCGCCTCACGTGGATTATTAAAGGAGATACTTCAGTTTTTAGACTTTTGAAATGTGGATTTTATACTTATGTAAATCCTTTAATAATCATTGTAGTACAAAACTATTTATATCAAATTCATTGTCTTGAAGAGACATTTCCAAGGATGCATCACAAGACATCATTTCCTGTTGGAAAATTTAAAGTCCCTAGCGGCACTACTAC
Source organism: Salticus scenicus (assembly GCA_963930645.1). Taxonomy (NCBI): domain Eukaryota; kingdom Metazoa; phylum Arthropoda; class Arachnida; order Araneae; family Salticidae; genus Salticus; species Salticus scenicus. Next base: position 319,545,764 of record OZ005650.1, read on the forward strand.
TACTACTACCCCCCTTGCCCGGGACCAAACATATTTGGGCAAAGTATGTCTTGTGATACATTCCGGGAAACGTCTCTTCAAGACAATGAATTCAATATAAACATTTTTGCTCTGGAATGATTATTAAAGGAGGTACATAAGTATAAAATCCACATTCCAAAATTTTAAAAACTCAAGTATCTACTTTAATAATCATCGTAGGAAAAAACTATTAATATTTAATTCACTGTTTTGAAGAGACGTTTCAGAGAATGTATATCAAGACATACCTTCCCATTTTAAATTTTAAAGTTGCCCACTCTAGCTGCCCCATAGCCTCCAAAGAGCCCAAACTTTTTTCGCGAAAAGAGATCCCTCTCGATTTCATTAAATACATGTTTCGCCGTTTTTCCCAATTTCGACTTATTTTCAAGTTAGGAGTGGGGGGACTTTTGGAACACCACACACACACACATACATACATACATACATATATATATATATATATATATAAGAAAAAATATTAGTTACTTTTTGACCAACGTATCGCTCTGTTTTCCCAGTATTTCAAACAGATCCGCCTGACCAAATGATGCCATATTTCGAATATTGAAGCGTTTTTTAGGAGAATTTCAAATGCGCAATATCTGACAGTCATTCTAATGAATGACGACAGTGACATCGAGCATTTATATTTCTAGTTACGCGGTTGAATGTGCTGCGTAACTGAGGAAAATTTAAACTAATTTGCTGATAATTCTTTTGCTACCTAAAAAATCTCACATATTTTTGTGCATTTCAGTGAAAATCTCATAGTTCTATGTTAATTACGTTTTGAATATATATATATATATATATATATTTGTGACTTTTAGATCACCCGGTATGTCAGTTAGAGTACAATTTAAATATATACATCTATATATAGAGGAGAGGAGGGTATTATGGAATAGTCGGGAAATATGAAATACCGAGGTTTTGTCTCTGATTGGTACTGTTATCTCTTGAAAATACCATGAATTACTCAAGAAGGATTCCCATGAAGCAATACGGTAAGAAGCAACCGCTGGTTGCTGTCGTACAATTCTCTATAGAACAAAGAATATTTTGAGATTTTTAAAAGTTTTTGCAGGTAAGTTTTCAAACATTTAAACTTAATAGTACACATGTGATTTGAACATTGATGTTAAGCATAATGTATGATCAAAGAATTGTGTTTTGTTATACATTGGTCGTTTTTTAGCTGAAAATATTTTGTCCATTAATTTAAAAGTTCAATTTGAAAGATGGCGTGTCGGGTATTATGAAATAATAGATATTTCATAGTATCATCTGCTATTGACTTGATGTATTCAACTAAAGGAACAGAAAATAAAGATGCCGAATGTATCTTCTGTCACAGACAATTCACCGAAGGTGATTTTATGAAGTTTTTATTTAGTTTTTCTATGCTTTAAAAAGTTTAAACCACCTACTCCATATTACCTGACTATTTTATATTAACTTCCATTTGTAACTTTTTTTAAAGTAAACTTTTTATAACAACAAAAAGTTTCTTCTTTTTTTTTTTCCATTGACAATTTATTACAAATAATTACACTATGCACTCATCATGATTTTGGGGATTTTTATTAAAAACAAGTAAAGTTATTTTAAGAAATGTAAATAGTATTCCATAATAACCTCCTCTCATCTATACATACGTTAAATAAATATATATATATATATGTATAGCTCTGACAGAAAATAAATAATGTGAGCTGTCTAAATTTAAGAAGTCGAAATGAATAATTTTCCCTTATTCTTCAATAATATTAAGTATGAGACTAATGTAATTTATTTCAGTATAATGGATAAGCGATTTTTTTTCTTGCACCCTTTTTCTTGCGACAACGAGAGCTTCTGCGCAAGTGCTGGCACAACGAAACCATTGTTAAAATAGTAGATATCATCCTTGTGGTTGAGAGAAAGTAAGCGATAAGATAACGCCGAATGACTGGATGTTTACCAGTTCCCAACCTGTCGATTAATTCGGAACCACTCCAAGCTCTTAGAATCGCCCTCAATGCTAGACACGGTAAACGTTGCTACACTGTAAAAATTGATTTTTACCCTCCTCCTGCCATCCGATTTTGTTGAAATTTTCCATTATTTAAATCTGTTAATAATTCATATACTCAATTAGTAACAGACTTCGGGAAGGAATCATAGACTTACAATTCCAGTTAAATTTTTGTTTTTTGATTTTAACTCACTTTTTATGGTACGGAAAATCTGAAATAATGCTTTTGTGTATAACTCCGATGACAATACATGCTTCAAAAGTAACTGCCATAGGGGTGAGGTCCTGGGCCACGAACTCTATTTATTTATTTTCGTATTTTAACCCATATTCTTAATGTGCTGAAATATTGTACGCATGTATAACTTGAAAGATAATATCTGTACTGATAAGTATAGAGGATTTAAGTCAATATTCTTGATTTTTCAGGAGACGAAAAATAAAGTTAAACTAACTAAAAATTAATCAGAAGAATCGATTAGGCAAAAGGGATTATGTTGATTGATACACTTTATACCGTTCAGTGATTGTCAACCTTCATTTGATAAAGGGGAAAAAATGAATTAAATATTTTATACAAAGATTAATGCTATACAAAGATTAATTTCTGACTTGAATCTTTTTTTACCAATAGATTTTCTCAAAGACACAATTACATGGATTTAAATCCTTTATACCAATCAATAGAGAATTTTTTTCTTGGTCTGACTATGTACTTAACTCAAAATCAACATTTTTGGACTTAAACCCTTTATACTTATCAGTACAGATATATCCTCAGGTAATAACGAACTTAAAAATAGAACCCCATATCTAGTTTTTTTTTTTTTTTTTTTTTTTGAATTTTAATACTTTTTCTATCGTTCGAATGAATTGAAGTTTTCGATTATATTATCCATACCTGATGAATTGAAGTTTTAAAATAAAAACTTGTTAATTTAATTTAATTTAATTTTAATGTATTTAATTATTTATTTCCTCTCACATTTCAAGCTGTGCATTTATTATCGAGTACCATAATTGCCGACTTCAGCAATTTTTTGCTACCGGAAAATAATAATGGAATTTTTTTATATATATTTCTAGAACAGCTTTCACTAATTAAATAAAATCAAAATTTATATAAAAAAAAAAAAAAAAAAAAAAAAAAAAAAAGGATAATTTTTCTATGTGATTTAAGCCTTTTTTTTTTTTACACATACAATAGAAACATATGTTTCAAAAAATATATATGCATAAACATGTATAAATGCAATGAATCGCATTTCATTATTTAAATTTGCGTGCATATGCTTTAAACGAGAATTAAAAGCATATTATATAAATTTAGAAATTCAATATCATGAAAAAATACTCTAGTACAGTTCTTTTTTAAAAACATTCTGTAGATAATAAAGTAGAATTCTAGAGTTTTGCATGCTCAGCATTATATGTTCCAATAAAGATTTTTTTTAGTCTATACAAAAAAAAAAAAAAATATATATATATGATTTCGGCATTTTTTTTTTTTTAAAGTAAATATGCATATTTTCAAAATGTTCAAGAAGTTCCATTTTTAAATGCTATATCATTTAGAAAAATGTAGCTATAATTTTTTAATGCTTTGTTTATTTGTTTTATTTTTATTTTTTAGTCAATGGTGTAGTTTAGACATCTGCGTGTACAACATATTAAGTATTTGATTTTTATGGTATGAATGCCCTGCTATTCGTAATATATATATATATATATATATATATATATATATATATATATATATATATATATAGTAGACATAAAATATATATATATATTGGAATCCGAAATCTTTTAAAATTTCCATTGTTCGCTTTAAAATATGTTGAACATGACGCAACCCCATTTGGAAAATGTCTGTATGTGTTTTGATGGCAAAACTTTTGCAGTAAGTCAAGATCAAGTATTAATGCAAAAAAATGTCATGTAACTTTATATTTAGCTGTTCCTTAGAAGAAAAAAAAAAGTGATCCATGATGTTTTGGTGCACTTTGGCCTATAGTCGGTCTTGCTATAACATTTATAGAGATTTATTTTCTTCATTTATGGGAAGGCTTGTATGTGGTTTAACCCTTTGCGGCGCAAGACATTTCGGATCATTTAAATTATACTGCCACCGGAATTCATGAATTAAATTAAATTAAAAGAAATTTTAAATTTTAAGGTTAAAAAATCCGGCCTTTTCTGATATGTTACAAACGTAAATTTTTGCTAAAATATTTCCGGGATGAATTTTTGCAGCTGGATCTTAAATTTTGCGTCCTCGCAGCCAGGACGCCGCGCGTTAAGGGGATAAATGCACCAGTTTGATATAAAAAATGCATATCGTGTGAAAGTACTATTAATTCAATTTGGGTGTGTGCTGGCCGATAGCTAGTGGTGTAAATTTTTCTGCTTACGAAAAGTTTATATTTGAAATTATATAATCTAATAATATACCAAATTTGTTATGTGAGATAGATATTAATAAAAAGTATGCTTAGCTCAATTTATGTGTATGTCATCTAAAGGTGAGTGATTTTCTTTCTTTCTTTCTTTTTTTTTCTTTTTTTTTTTACTCTCTCCTTTTTTCTTTCTTTCTCTTTCTTTTTCTCTTTTTTTTCTTTTTTCTTTTTTTATGAGATTTCCATATTTTAGCATTTCTTATGAGTGAGTGCACCAAATTTTCTATAAAAGATAACTTTTATAAAATAATATACTAACAAAATTAGGGTGTATATCGGCATACAGGTGACTTTTATGCAGTTTATTTCATGTTTTACGTAGTTTTTTGATCATTTAATATATTAGAATGAAATGCAAAAGGGTTTTTTAGAATGATATCTACAATATACAAGTTTTTATAGTAAGGAGAAAACTTATAAATACCTTATTGTTTCTTCTTCTTCTTTTCCTTTTTTTTTTTTTTTTTTTTTTTTTTTTTCAATATAGGATTTTTATTTGAAAATTATTTTCATGTACGACTTGGATCTGATAATAAAACATAATTATTTATTATTTGTCATACAATTCCAATATATATTCCAGATTTCACCTATAAATCAATAGCTACACAAATATTTTATTAGCATATTACTTAATTGAATCAGCTTGCGATATCTTCAACTGTTATTTATTACTTTTTTGATAAAGAGTGTTTAAATGATATAGTATCATGGTATGAATATAACATGAAGTACATTTTATCAACCAATGTATTAAAGAATATATTTTCATATGCTATTCATAATTACCATTTCACCCCCAAAAATGTTTCCTCCTTTCTCCGCGTTTCTACAAAATAAATAAATAAATAATTTTTTTTAATAGAAGGGAAGAACGAAAAAATATCAGGATATAATTTTTAGATATATTAAAATACCTAATGTAAATATATATGTGTGTGTGTTTATTTAAATGGAAACTATTTTTTTTTCAAATATCAGCACCAATGTAAAAATTAATGTATTTCTATACTAATAATAAACAAATAAATAATTTATTGATAAAAAATTATAATTGGAAAAAAAAAATATTCATATTATAAAAAAAAAAAATGCTTACAAGTTAAAAGTAAATTCTTCAAATATATATGTGTGTGTATTTAAATTGAGACTACATTTTTTTAAAAAATAAATATCAGCACAAATGTAAAAGTTAATATAATTTATTTCTATAGAAATAATATATAAATGAAAAAATTATAGACAAAAAATTATAATGGAAAATAAAATAAAATTTTCATTAAAAAAAAAAAAAAAAAATTCCTTGCAAGTTAAAAGTGAATTATTCTCATAGATTAAATAAAATTCATTTTGCAGTAATATTTAAGTTTACGTGTATGTATAAATTTCGAAATAAAAATATAAAGAACCATAAATGATGATATCTCAATGATAGTAAAACCTTCAGTAAAAGAAATATTTTGTTGGAGATTTAAAAGTTTTTTTTTATAATTTTCCATTTCTTTTATCTTCAGTTTTTGCTTAATTATGTTATTTTTCTTATTTTTTCGGGATTTTATTATTTTAATTCCATTACCTGTCTACCGTAATTAAAGTAAGTTTTGTATTCGTTCAAAAATTTCTATTTGAATTTTCTACTAATTCGACAGGCTTTAAGGTCTCTTGAGTCCAATAAATTGTTTTTAGCAATTAGCCAATGTGTGTGTACGTGTGAACGTGTGTAGAAGGGAGAATCTTTTGTGAGAGACATCATATCTTTAAATTTCTGACAGAACCAAAATTTTTGACCGGTTACAAATAGAAATATATGGAAAATAAAATATAGAAAAACTAAACTTAATATATATAAGACATGTCCGGTGTCTGCCTGAACTTGATGAAAATTAGCTAACTGGAAGTGAGACCTCGAAAACCGAATATTGGACTGTATTTAAATTTAAGTTCGTATCTCAAAAGTGGATCCACCGATTAACTTCAAATTTACTATGTAGTGTATGCCTTTTTGATTTCCTTTCAAATATTCTACTCGGTTACTGCAGCAAAAAAAGGGACGCCCATATTTAGAAGGCTAATTTTCGGTCTTGGAAATAGGTGTCTGAAAAAGGTCCGTATCGGTTTACTTCAAACTTGCCAAATTAAATTTATTTTAAATGGCATCTCGTGTGTATTAGGTGATTTCCGGTCTTCAGAAGCGTTTGGGAAGTTTTGATAACAACCGAGAATAGGACCGAAAGTCTGCATCTGAAAATTTCATCTAACGATTTTCTTCAGATTTACAACACAATTCCTCTTTTAGATGTCATTTTATATGTATTGGTTAATTGCGGAAAATTTATAAGCATCAAGATTAGGCAGATCAGTTTTAGATCTCATGTACAAAAAACGGCTTTACAGATTTTCTTTAAACTTGCTATATAACGTTTTTCTTAGATGCTATTATGAAGTTTGTATTACTTAGTTATTATAGAAAAACTGATTTTACGTTTTATGAAAACATGCGTTTTACGTTTTATGAACAGACTTTATCTAAAAATAGTTTAACTGTGTATAGTAATGGGTTATGGAATCCGTATGGGTGTTACATGTAATATTTCTTTTTCGGTATATTTATTTATTGATAGCGCAAATAAAAGTTATTTTGCTACACCAGATACCGCATTCATATTAACTTAGAACTTAAGTAAACATATATTAATCGAAACATTTATTATAATAAATATTTTTTATCAAAATAATCAAGTTGAATTTTTCTAGAAGTAAATTGGAATAGATGGGAATAACAAACAATTATAGCAAACATACATAAAACCAACTGTAAATTGTTTATATGCTCAATATATGTTAGAAAAATTATTATTAAATACTCTAATAAATTTATGTTCTTCAATCGGTGAGAATGGCTTCAATTCCGGACCATTTTCGAAGAAACAATTATTTTCTAATCTTTACATTATACTAACCCCTAAATTCTCCACAGGATAAAGAAAATCTTTATACGATTAAACGAAAAGCTGTTTAATATTTTAAAAAGATTTTTATCACAATTTGCAAAGAAATTATTAATTAAAACCACAAATAGCAAAGACAAATTTTGGCATGAGCAACTGTTACTTTTCATTAGACGGAAATCAAGAATAATCTAAGTCAGAAAATTAGGCTGAAAACTCTTTCCCTTGAATTTATTTATGACATATATTTTGGGCATGTTCTTTGCAGTAACCAATGTTGAAATTCTTAACTTATTGACTGTGAAACATATCTGGAAGACTCACTTTCATTTCGTTGTTCTCTTTGCGTAGGCTATTTTGTGTTGGCCCCTTTTTTATTTCTTCTTTCCTCTTTCTAAAATAACTCTCTCTTTTTTTCCTTTTCTTCAGATCGTTTTGCTTTTAATTATAAATATTTCTGGAATTTTGATGATTTTATTTTATCTTGTTATTAATCATTCTTTTTTTTTAACCCTTTGCTGGCCCTAAAGCTCTAAAGCACTCCAAACAGTGACCCCAAATTTAGGGACTATTTTATTCAACTACCTACAATAATTTTGAGGGGTGATATTTGTTAAACCTAATGGATGAATAACCTCAAAATTATTAGGAACAATTAAAATTTAGGAGTATATACTGAACATAAAAGTTCCTGAATATCGCAAAACTGACTAGAGGAGTGAAATTAAATGGGAAAGGCAAAGGGTTAATAGCAAAGATTCAACCTTTTTTTTTTTTTCAAAGACGGCTCTTTAATAACTGTTTCTGGGAAACACTTGAACTATCCTCTTGTATATATACTTCAGAAGTTACTATAAATCATTTAAAAATATCTGTCTTTCATTAAATGAATGCTTTTAAAACCTACAATATTTTCCGAAACGTACAATATTTTCCAGTATTTAAGAGATTAACTCAATAAACTCCTCGCAATTTCGGAACAGAATTCTACTAAAATTATTATAGTTTTTCTAATATATTTTCCCAATAGTGCAATGGAGTATAGCAATTATGGCACGTAGTAAATTATAAATATCTTGGTCTAATGAATGAAAGTTTTTTATTTATTTGGTCTAATGAATGAAAAATTTTTATTGCGTAACATGTAACACACTTTTAATGAAGAGCTGGGATGGAGATATCTAAAGTAGGAAGCGGCCATGACGTACAGGGAACCCGGTTCAATAAGCTCCGTAAAATGTAGCATGAAGTCATTTTCCATTTAGTAAATGAGATGTTTAATTAGTCTTATAAGACATATATTAATGATATTCTTGGACAAAATGGAATACGTATATTCGAAAACATTCACGATGGAGAATTCCTGTTTATTATTTCAAGACAGACATCCAAAAGAAGAATGGAAGCCATTACGATATCTTTTTCTAAACAGAACACATTTCGACATTTCCAGTCAATGATAAAAATATAACATCTTTACAGAATGACAGACAGCAAGCTAATTAATTTATTTCGCCAAATCTCATTGGCATCAAAAATCAAGTTGGCTGAACACATTTTAAATTTTATATCTGGTAAACCTAAATAATAGTTAAAGGATTGGCTAAAAATTAAATTACGTCATAGGATGTGATTAAGTTTTGTCAGGCATCCAGAATTTGGGAAAAAGTGCGAAATCAATTGATAAAAAAATATTAGAAATTATTTTCAGCTATAATGATTCAACGGAATCTATAAACGTTTGATTGGAGACAGGAAGCTACAATTAAAAAAAAATCGTCTGCGGTTTTAAAGCATAAAATGAATGGGTTTCTCTTTCTTTGATATTTTATTTAATTATTACTTGATGAGATTTAGAGCAGGAAAAAGAACAATAAATTATATGAAATTACAGATTAATGAAATAGAAATAAAAATAAAATAGCATAAGCGAAATAAACAAAATTGTATTAAACTCTTTTAGGATAAGAAATATAATGTTTGCTTGTATTATAAATAAATAAATAAAATGTAATTTATATTAGTATCATTATTTTATTTTAAAAAGGGATATGTGATGTTTTTCAACATCACATATTTCTCCCCGTCGACCGAAAAAAAATGGGTTCAGCCATTACATCGTCTATGATATGACAACTCAGCAAAAATTTAAATTAAATCAAATTATTTCCAATCTTGTAAAATAGATTGATTACAAAACAAAAACAAAAAACGAATGGCTTCCAATACAAATAAAATACGTACATTGTCATATTATCAATAGAAAATCTAGTATGCATACTTAAAAAAAATAATATTCTTATACAATAATAAAATGCAAATACAAATACAGAAAATAAGGATATTATATGGTGATGTGATAGAATGTTGTATGGCCATAAATCTGTGTACACAAGTCTTTAGAATATATTCACAAACAAAATGAGCTCTAGTCCTTTGATTTAAAATCATAATATTTCAGTCATCATATATTTTATCAGTTCGTGGTAAGATGCTGAAAGTAAATTTTGATGTTACCATGCATGGCGAGAAACTTTGACGAGTCCATTTCAGTTCATATAAGACAAGGATTCGTTGTAATAAGTACATAGTACAAATGTATAAGCAATTTTAATATGAAATTTTGACAAAATAAAAATCAAGTATATTTATATGTTATCAAATATATATAGTGAGACTTTTATATTCATTAAAATGTTTAAACAAATAATACATGTTGAAAGAAAGTAATAATAACACATGTTTTTATATATTCATTTTTTTAATAGGTAATTGTAATTGGAATATATGAGACATATGCATATGTGTATGATAAAAATATTACCTGCACCAAAAGTATATGTAAACATTTTTTTTTTTTTTTTTTTTAATAATTCCATTAACACTTTTTTTTTTAAATAAACAATATTATTCTAGTATGTTAACTTTTAATAAAATGCAATTATAAATAACACGTAAGTTAAAGAAATAGTGATAAAAGTGATATACACTGCTGTTGTAAGACAATGCAGCTTAGAATATAATTTCCTGGACCAGCCATTGATTATCCAAGCTGCGAAATTTCACAACAAATAAAGATCACAACAGGTTGATCAGGTCTGTTGCGATGAAAGTATACATCAAATTTTATTTAATTTATCTTTAATCTTTATAAATATTTAAAAATTTACACTGCGTAACTTTTAACCTAAGGAAAAAAAAAAAATGATGAAAAATTACTTTCTGTTTCGTAAATTATATTGATGTGTATCATTGGAAATAATGAGATTCTTAGTAAAATTAGAATTATTATAAATGTCAAATAAGTGATTATTACGTGGAGGTGCCAATAAAATTCTATCTATATGCACACGAAATGCTTTATCATCACTAGCATGTAACCGTTTAATTGAAAATGAAACTGGGGAATGTTTAACTGTGACAATGAAAGGACCTGTATATTTAGATTTAAATTTATCCATAGACTTCAGATACACAATATCTTTTGTGCAGATGCTTCTTAGTTTAGCTTTTCTTTGAAAATATCTATTTCTTTTTGATTGGGAATCTTGAATGTTATTGTACGCTTTTTTATAAATTTCCTGAAGGTCTTGCATTAATTTATAGATGTTTACATTAGAGTCCAGGTAAGTGTAATTATAATTTGAATTATAAGTGTCAAAAATTAGTGCCAGTTCTCTACCAAAATGTAGAAGATTAGGCGAGAATTGAGTGGAAGAATGCGTAGATCCATTGTAGAGAGATTTGTGTATATATAGTGCATTTTGAAATGAATGACCTTCTTCTAATAATATATTAATTGAATACTTAATTGATGTGTTTACACGTTCGCTAATAGAGTTCGATTGAGGATGAAAAGCAGACGAATGTATTATTTTTATGCCTAGAGTGTCATTAAATGTATTGTAAACTTGAGATGTATATTGTCGACCTAAATCTGATAGAATACATGCAGGGCGACCAAAGGTTGTAATGTATGAAAACAAACATTGAACTATTTTTGGGGAAGTAATATTAGATAACGGGTAAAGTTCTAAGTGTCTACTGAAATGATCAATTATTGTCAAGACGTATTGACCATTACTAAAAGGACCCACCATGTCTGTGGAGATTGTATGATTTGGATGAGTGGGTGTGTATGTTTTTTGTAATGGAGCAGGAGGTGTTTTGTGATGTTTCGCTTGTAAGCATTTAGTGCATGAAGAGACGAAATTAAGGGTATCAGTATAAATGCCCCTCCAAAAGTATCTTCTAGAAAGAAATTCATAGGTTTTAGCCAAACCGAAGTGAGATAAATGCGCAATGGACAATGCTTTCGCTTTTAAAGAATTTGGGACAATAATTAAATAACTGAATGAATTGTTATGGATATTCTCTTTCTTGAGCATTAATACTTTAGAATCAGGATTTATAAAGTAATTGGGAAATTTTTCTGACTTTCCGTTTTTTAAGATTTCTTCGTAAATTGTTTTTAATTCAGAATCCTTAATTTGTTCGGACACAAATGTTTGGTCTGAAATTTCTAGCAAGGGGTCTTTAGAGTTTGAATTTCCTGAAATCATATAATTAACATATTCTGAGCATTTGTTTTGATTATCATTACTAATTTTATCATTACTGTTAATTTCGAGTCTGTTTTCATTTTTATCAACATCAACTATTGGTAGTGGTTGTATGTCATTAATTAAGTTTGGATTATCTTTGAGATCCTCTTGATTGTTTTCAAAATTGCAACGTGGTAAATAATCTGCTAAGATGTTCAAATTTCCAGGAATATGTTTAAAAACGTATGTATATTCAGATAAGTCCATTAACCATCGGGTGGTAACGTCAGCGGGATTGGTAGTTTTCTTATATTTTTCAAGGGGAGCACTATCTGACAAAATTACGAACTCACGATTATATAAATAGTATTTGAAGGCGGTGACAGTTTTATGAATTGCCATAAGTTCCAATTTTAACGCAGGATATTTCTTTTCAGAAGGTTTTAAAGATTTGGAAAAGTATGCTATAGGAAGTAATTTACCATTAAATTTTTGCATAAGTGCTCCTGAAATGGCTGTTTTTGATGCATCCGTGTTGACATAGAATGTTTTCTCCCAATCTGGAAGTCGAACTATTGGGGGAAGAAAGAATAATTTTTGAATTTTTTGAAAAATACTCTGATGTTTTTCTGTCCATTTGAATGTTGTTTTGGGTTTTGTGAGTTCCACAAGGGGTTGCGCAAGTTCTGAGAAAGATGGTAAAATCCATTTGTAAAAATTAGCAAGTCCAAGAATTTTTTTTAATTGTCGTTTTGTCGTTGGTGGTGGAAAAGAATTGATCTTTACGATGTTAGCGGTGATGGGTGAAATAGTATGGTTTTCAATATGGAAACCTAAATAATTAACTGCTGATTTATGGAATTCACACTTGGATGGGGATAATGTTAAATTATATTTGATAAGAATTTCTAACACTTTATTTACTTTTTCACAAGTCTCTTCAAATGAATTTGATCCAATAATCAGATCATCTTGATAAGCATATATGCCATTAATGTTTATCTCGTCGAGTATTGTGTCCATTAGAGACTGAAATATAGAACTGGCGTTCTTTAACCCAAAACAAACACGTTTGTATCGATAACTGCCGAAAATAGATGTAAATGTTAACATATCTTGATATTTTTTAGGAAGGTCAATTTGGTGGTACGCTTGCATGAAATCTAACGAAGTAAAGTATTTGAATGACGAAAGATTTGAAATAATATTTTGAATCTTAGGAAGTGGATATGAGGAACCTTGTATGACTGTATTGACCATTCTAAGGTCTAAAGCAAGTCTGTAACGTTGTTTCTTTGAACCATCAGATTTTTTCTTTACCAGCAATATGGGACAAGCCCACTCGGAGCAATTACGCTCAATTATGCCGGCGTTTACTAACTCATTGATCTGCTCTTGGGCTTCTTTTTGTAAAGCTTGTGGAATCGGAAATGGAAGTGTTTTAATAGGGAAATCATTAATTAATTTAAGATTAGGAATTATTTTATCAGTATGTCCAAGAGTACTGAGAGATTTGGAAAAAGCAGCAAATTTGCTTAAAAATAAATTTTCTAGTGTGTTACGTTGATCAAGGGTTAAATGATTCAAACAAAAATCTTTACTTGATAAATCATTTTTACGTTTTAGTAATATATCCTCTGAAGCTTGAATTAAGTGGATATGGTCCTCAATATTTTGTATATTATTATTACTAGAGCAAGAGTCTTCAATTTTATCTAAATGTGGTTCTTTAATTTCATCAATCAAAAATAATTTACCAATATGCATATTTTTATTGAGGTGAATTGAATTTTTACCCTTATTTGAGATAAGTAACGTAAAAAGAGAATTATTATTTTCAGAATTAATTTCATTCTTGTAATTCGGTGATACAATAGAATCTAAAATTTCTATATCAGGATCCTTTAAGTCAGTACAAAATATGTAATTCGTTTCTTGTAACTTATTATTTGTTTTTGCAGTAATGTAGATATTTTCACCAGTTTGTATTATAACTTTCTTTAGAAGGTAAACATTCATGTTATTATCGTCAGAGTTAACATTATATACATCTAATTTTTCATTTCCCGAATCAAATAAGGAACAAGTAAAGTCTAATTTTCCAATTCTCATGGAATTTTTCGAAAAGTCAATAGTGACATGATTTTCTTTAATGAAATCCATGCCAAGTATTCCATGAAAATTAGAACTATGTGGTATGTCAATAATATAGAAGTTGTGTTGGAAAAACTTTTTCTCAATTTTGAAAGTTGCACGAATACATGAAGAAAATTCAACATAAGAATTGACCGTTTTAAGAGTAATAGACGAACCTAGTCTTTTATATTTTAAATTTGCTTTTAAATTATCAAATGTTGATTGGGCTAAAAGTGAACAACTACTTCCGGTATCAATAAGAAACTTTATATCATTATTGGCTAATTTAGCTTTTATTATAGGAAGTGTATGAGAATTTTTGTTTACATTAAATAAAATATGATCTTCAATATTATTTGCGTAATTCTCATTGTTGTGACTTGGAATATACCCTGTATTAGAAATATGACTAAAGTTTTGAAATGTTTGGGTAGCTTTATTATCTGCTACAGTAACATTAGCAACAGTTTGAGATCCAACTGAATTTACAAGTCTAGTATGTGAAATTTTTGGAAGAGAATTTGAAGATGACACATTTGTAAATTTATGTTCATTCGCTGATGAGACCCTTAGTTTTCGAGATATGGCAGCATCAGCATCTCCATACCTCTTTTCTAGTTTAAATTACGGTTTTCATAGTTACGTGTTTTATAAGTTAAATTATCTCTATTTCTCCAATTGTAACAATTTAAAGCAACGTGGCCATGTTTGGAACAAAGTTGACAAATCATATTATTTCTAGAAAAGTTTCTTCTAGGGGAAGAACGAAAATTGGTCTGTCTAGTTTTGTAATTATTTCTATAATTTCTTTGATCAAATTTGGGTCTGCTTGACTGAACTACGTTCAAGGATTCATTATGGGAGGGTGGATTGTTGTTTGTAAGTGAAATGCTATTAATTTTCTCAGATAAATCTTTCAATGTGTTTAATATTACAGAGTCATTTTTATTATCGCAAGAAAGAATAGTCTTAGTATTAGTAGTGTTGTTGAAAGAATCATATATTTCGGATAATGTCTGAGCACGTTCAACTGCCTTATTATAGTCTCTTATGTTTTCCTCCATTAACTTAATTTTAATATTTGGGGGTACACACTCTAAAAACTTCGGAAGTTTAATGTTATCAAGGGATTGTTTGTCTTTAAGGTCAGGGAAAGCCTTAGGTACAGCAACATTTACACGATGGGCGAAATTTTTAATAGACTCTCCCGGCAAAATTTTTAAATTATGAAATTCTGATATTCCAGTGTTATACGAGGATTCCTTGAAAAACTTACAGAAATTTTCCTCGATGAATTTAAGATCTGTCGAGTTATATAATGTTTCATTTTCGATAAAGTATGCCAACGCAGCATCACGAAGTTTTTCTTTCATTACATGTAATGTCGCGTCATTTGTTAGTTTATTTAACATGGCAAAGGATCTTAATTGATCAAAGAAAAATTTGACAAATCTCGCGTCCCCATCGAAATTAGGAACGGAGCAAAACGCGTTTCGATTCTGTGCCATGTTTTTCAAATATAAAAATGTTAACCAAGTTAAATAAAAATAATATGCATAAGAATTCAATTGAATATCATATAAACAAATAAGTCACCAAGACACTTAAAAATGAATAAAATTGTTAAATACTTTCTTTTTTTAATTACGCCTGCAAAAGTTGGATGATAAAGTTTCAAGATTAATAAAAATATGTAGAAATTATTTGTAATGTTTTCCTGTATAACATTATAGCTTGCAACCATGAAATTGGCTTATATACGTCTTGTTGTATATATATATATTATAGATATATTTAAAAATATATAATGAATAATACTAAAAATGGATATATATGCAAATTAAAATAATTGTCAAGATATATTAAATTGTAAACACAAAAATCAAAATATGAAAAAATTATGCAGTATGATGAAAAGAAAAAAAAAAATCACTATGATCTGGTATTTAATTTCACAAATGAAATAAATCTTTACTTGAATATCCAAAAACTAGATATTTCAAAAATAATATAAGCAAATTTTGATCATTTATATAACTTTTTTAACTGTTCTTAAAAATTGAAATGAAAAGTTAAAGTAGAATATAATACTCATATGAAGAATAAAAGATTTTACCTATAAGTAAAAATTTATATGTAAAGTTTAAATAAATGTCAATATTTAAGAAAAATGTACGAAAAGTTCTTATTGTCAGTATTTAAGAAAAATATGTGAGAAATGTTTCTTTTTATTGGCACAAAAATTGATTGCAAAGGAAACTTACCCCTTTTCCGAATCTTCTTTTAGCTAAAACAAATATATATATAGATATAAATTTATTTATTTACGGTATTTTATTTAAAACTGTAAGGCTCTTCTCCTGTATGAGTGCGCGAGAAAAAAAATGAACACAGTAATTTAACTGCACAGATTCTAGAAAGATTCATATTTGGCAATTCTCCTTGCACCGATGAATCAACGATTATTTAATACCGAACGGTAAGTGCATAAGACGGTCACAAATTGCGAACATTGCAGACTGTAGAGAGGATGTTATTCAATGAAACCGTAGAAAGTCCACCGGCATGGCATCACACAATATCGGCGATAAGAATCGGTACCGTAGACACCAAGCAATCTCTTTTTTTTTTTTTTTTTTTTTTTTAAATCACAGATGACATCCTGCAGCACACTAGCCTTTAGTAAAGATGAAGAACAAATCGGTAAATTCGGTGCTGTTCACCGTAACGTAGTTAATCTCTTTTTGGATCATCACCGGGGCAGCTGTTTTAAAAACATAACAGTCTTCAACAACGCAAAACGTCACATTCATGAATTAATCAGGATGTGTAGAATGATTAACGTAGTCGATATCACGCCGATATTAGGTGACTAAGCAGAGATCCGTTAAACAGAAATTCGAGCTTATATTCGTTATATAGTAGTTCAATGTCGATGCCCAAATTTTTCAAGACGAAAAAAGAATTTTGGATATCCGGATATATTATCCGGCCTGAGTCTGGCACCACATATATTTAATGAAGAGCTGGGATGGAGATATCTAAAGTAGGAAGCGGCCATGACGTACAGGGAACCCGGTTCAATAAGCTCCGTAAAATGTAGCATGAAGTCATTTTCCATTTAGTAAATGAGATGTTTAATTAGTCTTATAAGACATATATTAATGATATTCTTGGACAAAATGGAATAAGTATATTCGAAAACATTCACGATGGAGAATTCCTGTTTATTATTTCAAGACAGACATCCAAAAGAAGAATGGAAGCCATTACGATATCTTTTTCTAAACAGAACACATTTCGACATTTCCAGTCAATGATAAAAATATAACATCTTTACAGAATGACAGACAGCAAGCTAATTAATTTATTTCGCCAAATCTCATTGGCATCAAAAATCAAGTTGGCTGAACACATTTTAAATTTTATATCTGGTAAACCTAAATAATAGTTAAAGGATTGGCTAAAAATTAAATTACGTCATAGGATGTGATTAAGTTTTGTCAGGCATCCAGAATTTGGGAAAAAGTGCGAAATCAATTGATAAAAAAATATTAGAAATTATTTTCAGCTATAATGATTCAACGGAATCTATAAACGTTTGATTGGAGACAGGAAGCTACAATTAAAAAAAAATCGTCTGCGGTTTTAAAGCATAAAATGAATGGGTTTCTCTTTCTTTGATATTTTATTTAATTATTACTTGATGAGATTTAGAGCAGGAAAAAGAACAATAAATTATATGAAATTACAGATTAATGAAATAGAAATAAAAATAAAATAGCATAAGCGAAATAAACAAAATTGTATTAAACTCTTTTAGGATAAGAAATATAATGTTTGCTTGTATTATAAATAAATAAATAAAATGTAATTTATATTATTATCATTATTTTATTTTAAAAAGGGATATGTGATGTTTTTCAACATCACAACACTAAATAAAATAAAATGTATAAATACAATGATTTTTTTTTAATGCATAATTTAAATGTTTAAACCAGTCAAACCTTATTATTTGTTTGAGCAACTGCTTATATATATATATATATATATATATATATATATATATATATAATATATGTGTGTATGTATGTATGTATATTGCGTAATATGGAACATGCTAAATAAAATTTATAAATGCATTTATTTATTTATTTATTTATTTATTTTTAATAAATAGTTTAATTATTTGCGACAGGCAAAATTTTAAGATTTGTTTGAGCAACAGGTAAGTATTTTTTAATTAATTGCCTGTTATTGCTACAAAAACAAGTTTTATTAAACACGTTTTTTTCCTCGTATAAGCGTTGTGCAAAAGTAACACCTATTACTGAATAGAGCTGCAAAATTGAATTACAGAAAATGTACAGGATCTTGCCAGAATTATCTCGTGCCAGAATTGCCCAACACTACAATAAATGTAAAATAGAAAACAAAACACATTTTAAAATTAAAATACATACATAATTTTTTGTTAAATATGTGTTCATAATAGTTTTTGTTAAAATTATTGATCTAAATAATATTATCTGAAATAAGGAGATACTTTTTTGATGAATTTTAAAATCTTAACTTTTTTTTTTTTTTTTTTTTTTTTTTTTTTAACTAATAATATTGTTTTAATATAATTTTCGTAGAAATTGTTTTCTTTCAGTAAACTTTAGAATTTTTGTCTATGTATGAGAAATCTTTTTTTTTTTTTTTTTTTTTTTAAATATTTCTTCTCAAACTGTTAAAATTTAGTGAAATTTCTTAAAAGTTTTATATAGCATCATCTTCTTATACAAACCCTCTTTAATTCTTAATTATTTTCTAAGCAGACCTTTCAAAATAATCTGCAAAATAATATAAAAATAACTAATACTTTGTTCCTTTTCTTAAAGCAAAAACTTACAACGACATTTCTACCATTATTCCATACACTGACATTTCCTGAACAAAGAGTTGGTATCAAAGTCGTGACGAGAATAAACACCTACTTGAGACTGCATGAAAATTACGTATTAGCCTTATTTGTTTTTGCTTGTTTTATATGTACTACATTTGCAAGGCAGCTTCTTAGAAATTTATAAAATTTCTTAAGATATTTTTAGGCATTTGCATTTATTGAAATGAATTCTGCAATCTAAAAGCATTAAATTTTACTTTGTCCTGTATGCTACATTACAAAAAGAAAAATCGTGAATGTTTTTGATTTACGCTATTCGATGGTATTACACATTTTTAAAAGTCCTGACCTAATTTTGTCAAATTTTAGAAAATATTTATATGTCCGAGTTCCTGAGTGCTTCTTCTATCTGTGTGCACGTGCGACCGTGTTAAGAAAGTTTGCTGTGAACTACATCTCAAAAAACTCAGCACAGAATTCATTGATAATTCATACTGCAATTATTTAAATCTGTGTTGACCGAAATTGAGTACATATCGTCCGATAGGTTGCGAATTCATACGAAAATTTTCTTTTTTTTTTTCGAGAATGCTATATCCTAGCTTTTATACCATATAAGTTAAACAAGTTGGTTCGTGATTACTACTAAATATTTTGTTCTGACTCTGTTAGTCTGCATATTGGCTGAAAATTGAGGATAATATGTTTCAGTTATGTTTATTTACGAAATATATATATATATATATATCTATTTCAATTTTGATTGTGATCTTATGCACGAAGTATTATAGATAAGGTGGTTTTAGGAAAAGCTGTGCTGCAACAATTTGGGTGCGCACTGGCTGATTAGATGCTTGAGGAAACGGAAGTAGATGATTCAATTAAACTGTTAATATTAAACAATAAACTTGTAAGAAAGGCTAAGGAATAATAATAAATGGCAAAGCGTTGAAAAGAAATTAATTTAAAGAATTATAAAGAAATTTAAATTATGAATAATTTTCTAGAAGCTCTGGCAGATATTATGAATTTCAAACAAACTGTGAAACAAATTAAAAACATCTAAAATCAAATAAAGTATGGAATATTTGTGTTCCTAAGGCTACCTAACTCGAGCTTAAGTCCAGGATTCTCCCAAGGAGAAACTTATTTATTTATTTATTTATTTTTCACTAATTTTATACTTGGGTAGTCATTTATACCCAACTATATTTTATTTAAAGAAATACTATATAAAAATTCTGGTAAATACTTTTTTCTCTGAGGGAACTCTGCTTTTGTCTGACTTCATAAAGTGATTTTTGTCTGATGTTAGCCTATTAAATCCCGGATAACTTTAATATGATTGACACTGAAAGAAAAAAAAAAAGACTGTATTAGCTGGGCATGTATATCTGTTTTAGATGGATATCCGCAGTAAAGCAGATGTAAAAAACATTGTGGACGCTATGAATATAAATAACAAGAATTTTGTATTTGTGATGTTATTTTATAATACATATTAATAATTTACTTTTTAAAGAAAAAAGCTTAATGTTATAGTTGATACCTAATGTAATTCACCTTTTATTTAAGAAAAATCAATGGTTTTAAATTTAATAAAAATATTCGGGTGTGACACTCACTCAAATTTCTCTTATCCTGAAAGTCAATATTATAAAAACAGTTTAGAGGTTAAGGTATAAGATAATGAGTCACAAACGAATCCAGTTACACCGTTGGTTAGTAAACCATCTTTACTCAATGTCTAATTCCAAGCCCTTGTTTTTCAATCGTTTAAATTATAATTGAATAATAATTATATGTAAAACAAGTTAAATTTCATTGATAATTTTATTTTTAAAATATAATTTATATTATCTAAATTAATCTACTAACTATGCAAATATTGTTTTTTTATTTGAGATATGTTTGAATTTAAATTTTAAATCCCATTTTAGACCAGTAGAAAAACTAAAATGACGTACTAAAATAATAAATACGTTAAAGATTCAGAACTTTGTATTATTATTTTTCTTAAAACAACGACAGAAACTGAACGCACTCATTATAATGATTACTTTTTTCGCACTGCCACGATACACTATAACTTTCGGAGAAAAAAAATTGAAATTTCCGAACGTAATTTGGCAAATGCCATCTGGAACCGAATCCAGAATTTTCTGTCTACTGAGGCACTTATAACCATTAAAGAACACTTATCAACCAGTACATCCTAATAATTTTCTTGGGAGCCCTTTCATCCTCAAAATATGCAGAGGATGACCTCACAAGCAGACGTGCTATTAGGGAAGATAAGCGATAACACTTCTATGTGTGACTGGTAAAATGTTTCGAAATCTTCCCTCTAAATGATACAAAGCAAATGTTTCACAATTCGAAGCGGATTGTCTAAGAAACACTTTTCGGAACAAAGAATATCATCAACGTTGAGATCAACATCCTGTAACTCTTTACGGGTCTACACACTCCACCCTGTTATTTTCTAGTATCGCAGTTGAATTTTAGAATTAATTTTCGGATTTTATGTTTCCTGGTTTATGATAATTTATTATTTTGACTTGCGACAACTAGAAGTTAATGGCGCTTTTTTCTGTGGCCGATTTTAACCCTTTAATGCGCAGTATTCTCGAAGAGAGGACAAAATTAATAATTCCTAACTGCAAAAATCATCCAAAAATCATAAAATAAAGCTCTTCTGTAAATTAGAGAAAAAAATAATAGCTTATTTGTTTCATTTCTTTTACGTCTGCTCATAAACTACGGTTGTTGTTGATATTAAATGAGTGTAATTACCCTGCTCTTCAAAGGTTAACAGTGAATGGCAACGCTTTCTTACACATGCTTTGCAGTTTACCAGCTTCAAGAACAGATCTTTTCGACCACTGATGGGGCTAAAATGAAAAATATTTTTTCAACACTATGGAAATTGTTGTTTCACTAGTTAAGTTGATAGGACCTTTTCCATAACCCTTTTTTACAAAACTTGTACGATATAAAATATATCATTGTTTTTCGAAAGTTATTTAAACTGGTGCTAAATGATTTTAAATAGTATGAGAGTAAATAGGAAAAGAGTAATAAATTTTGAAAATATGTTTAATTTAAAAAATTGAATAGTACGTGCTCAAAGTCCAACTAAAAGGAATAATAATGATTTAAAAAAATACATTTATAGGCATTTTTTAATAGATAGATATGATTTTAGAGACTTATCAAAATGAAAAATGAAAAGAGAGGTAAAGGAGTCATATAAGAATTGAACTAACTGTGGTGTGTCAGAACAAATTTGCTTTTGCCTAATTACTAATTTTTAATAAATATTCGCAGAAAAATATGAGATATTCCTAATTTTCTTTCATAATTCAATGGGCCTCTAATAACTTTTCCCAAGAATGTTAGATTATTTATTTATTTATTTATTTTTACAAGAAAAGTTCACCAATATGTTTATATTTTATAAAGTAATTATTTATTTCCTGTCGATGAAATAAGTTTATTTTGATGTTTTATAAGCTAACAAAAGGTGTGTATATTTTTCTGAAGAAAGTATATGATTTTTCCCAAAAAATATATTGCCTGCACTTTTCTGAGATGATTGAAGTGATATGTCTTACAAATCATCAACTATATAGGACTGCTTTAGGAGATATATTTATGTGCTAGGGAGAGATAAAATACATTGATATACTGATTTTGACATTTTTAATAGTTCTAAAGATATATTTATTTGAAGAAAAATTTCTGAAGCAGTGACTGGACTAACTTATTTTATACAAATAAAGCATATTTGTTTTAACCATAAGAATTTGAGATTGATAAGGTGCGATTAAAGTATGGTGTGTAAATAAAATGCGACACTCTTTATTAAAAAGAATTCAATGGATGTTTAAAAATAATGCATTGATAAGAATGATGATTGCAAATGTAAATTAAATGTTTTATTTAGATAAAATTTTAACTTAGGTTAATACTAGGACGACCAGAGTAGACATTTTGATCACAAAGATCTTTTGAGAAACTATACTCTTAAACCGGTAATGTTAGAAGTTCCTACAATTTTTTGGACGCATTTTATCATATTGTCACCACTATTTAAAAAAAAAAAAAAATAGAAATTTTTTGAAGTTTTTAATGCTATAATACTATTGAAAAATTGTTTTTCTGAAATAGTGATTGTAGTATTATATGAGTGAAACGCATGCAAAATTTTAGGAATAGTGAGAGTTCTGAGCAGTTTCACTTGTGGCAGTTTCACGACTTTTATTAATTTTGTTACCATTTTTGTTTGAATTTCTTACCCTTTAACATTTACTACATGTTTTCTTTAAAACATTTCTACATTTAAAAAATGAGTATTGGATATATATCTGATCATAAATAAGATAAAAGAAAAAATATAGTATTTTTTAATTTTCAAGATTTTTTTTGTTTGACATGCCTGTTTGTTAATTTTATTAAATTCAAATAATAGGTACTTACTGTGGCGAATCGTTCATGGGAACAATGGAAGCAGCGCTTCCCCTATTTAATATTTTTTAAGAATAATCGAGTAACATAGCGTCGTCGAAAGACGGAATTGATTGTTCGTCTGATTTTGGAAGCGCTTGTCTTTGACGCTTCCATAGTTTTCTGAACCACGCCTCGCCCCTGAGAATTTAAATATCTAAATAACTTTGTAAGCAAGACCGAAAAAGTGCAAAACCTATCAGATATTCTTTCATATCAAAATAATAGCACGGTACTTCATTAGACGAAGAAAACCCGCATAAAAGCACTCCGCATATCTGCCTCCTTAAAGCACCCGCGCGTACTAAGAAATTTAAAATGTCATTTGAATCAGGCTTCGTCTGAAACATTTGTGTCCGGGTGTAGTGATGCTGCCATCCTAAACGAAAAAGGTGAAGTTATTAGAAACCGATTAAAACAATGGGAAAATTTTCGAAAAAAAAATGTACATAAGAAAATATGTAAATGTATAAAATCCCAATGTTTGGGTTTAGTGCGAAACTAACGAATATTGAAGGGTTAAATATATACTAATATATTTATTTTCAATATTTTACCAAAAGTAAATAAATAACTTTCTACATAGAAGAACGGTAGGTGGACATAACTCTCATAGAGATTTCTGTTACTTGCTGATAAACTCATTTTTTCAAAGACATCTGGCAAAGGTAGAGATTATGACAAAAGTCTTCAGCTTGGTAGTGTCGTCCTTGGGAAAAAAATTGATTCATTTCTTCTTCTGAAAATATAATTTTTTTACAGGGCTGCAAAAGCTACCTTTTTTAAAAAAAAATATTTTTTTACCGTTTTTTCCATAACATAAATTTTTGATATACTTTCGCAGGTAAATTTTCCGTTTGTCTGCATAAATTTATTACAAATCTTACGTTATGGTAATAGTGGTACGAAGTTAATGCACAAAATTCGCCAGCGGTACTTTTGTTTGTAATACTACGACAAGATTGAAACATTCATTTTTCTTTTACTTTTTTGAAGATAGTGGTAAGAAAATAACAACACGCACGTAAAAATACGTAAAAATATGGGAAGTCATTAAGAAGATAAGCAGACTTTACAAAAATAAGCAGACTTTACACAATGAAATCACTCTCAAGGTGATAACTAATTAATATTTTATAAATTTGTCTATATTTTACAGGTTCCTGGATTTTTTTTTTTTTTTTTTTTTAGAGAATGTAACTATTCACGATTTTCTAGAACAATAGACAGTTAGAAATTATATAATGAATTGGAAACATTGTTCTTCAAAGAAGCGTTGTACAAATATTCCAAGACGACTAAAAATGCTAATAATAAAAGAAGTCAGTGCTTCATTTGTCGAAACAAACCAAAGTATTCTGCAATTTAACCTAAAGTGTTAATGGAAGAAATGCCAAAAATTGTACATTAAAACCTTTACTGCTAATCATCTTCAACGATAATACAGTGATCTCATACAGCTGCCATTTATAATGTGTAATATGCATTTTATGTTTGAAAACTCTTTCCATAGTCCATCATAGAAATATTCTCCAAGAGCAAATAAAATACAGTCTGCAGCAAAAGTATCCGAGTACTAGCAAAAATTCCTATGTAAAAAAAACACACTTAATACAGTTTTGTTAAATAAATTCTTGTCAAATCCTATTCTTAGTCAGTCTAAGAACGTGATTCGACAAATATTTATTTAACAAAATAGTATTAAATGTACTTTTATTTTTTATATAGGAATTCTTGCTAGTACTCGGATACTTTTGTTGCCGACTGTATTTATATTATTCAAAATTCCTGGCTGCCAAAATCATAGTAAGTGACAGGTATGATCTTTAGCTACTTACAGAAGTGAAGACTCAAGTATCACGATATTTTATTCATTTTAATAAAACCTTTCTTGGAATATGCGCCAAGTGAAAGATTCATGAATTTAATAATTCACTTTCTTCACTTGCTTAAAGATGAGAGTTTTTTTAAGTATAAAGAACTTTTTATTTATCCTAGTTTTTTTTTTTTTTTAATTAAATTTATTTCGCAGTTTTGAGAACTTTAGTTTCGTCATATTAATTATGCTATATTTGAGCCTATTAATTTCGTTATTTTTGATTACATTTGTTTGGTTATAACTAAGTTAAAGCAAACCATTTCTGTAGTATATTTTTCTTTAAATGTTTATTTGCCTTGCTATTATTACGTAAATTTAAACAGTTTGCCTACAAGGTCATTTTATCAGACAGTGCGCATGGAAAATCAAAATGTTTATTTCTTGAACTTAGTAAATAATTAACTATCTGGAAAAATTATGTAATTAAATGACTGATAGCTTATATATATATTTTAATTTTCTTAGCATACTTGCGAAGTTAATGTATTATTATTATTATTATTATATTATACATACGACATGTCTCATATGCACATCAAACTGCCACCAAATGATTTGAAAAATAGCTTGAAATTTTGGAATTCTTTTAAGAACAAAAACTGGTGTTGAAAAAGTAAATTGGTGAATTTTTATTACATATCTTACTCAAATCCTGTAAATGCATGCATAAAATTTAATTTCGTTTAAAATTTAATTTTAAAACAACTTTATTTATTCAATTCCCAATTTGTCCTAAAAACATTATTACGTATTATTGTGATTACGTCTTTATTTCCCCCTTTCACGCCCATCCCCCTTTTTAATATAATTATCAAGTATCGTGCTACTTTTATATAAAATGCGTTCCAAACTGAGTTTAAGATTTGATCTCGTATAAGTAGAAAATGGGATTCGACAGAAGGGAACGGTTTGCGAAATAATGTCCACAAACTCCTAAAATTTTGTTCAATACCAAGACATCCAACAATTCTATCTTTTTTTTTGTTTTTTTTTCCTATTTGCAGGGGAAACATTGACTAAAATGGACATATAACACTACTATACTTCTTTCTCTGAAGGTTTTCTGAAACATTTCGTCTGAAAGACCCCTTTACAGGACCTACAGAAACTGGGAACTTGCATCGGTACAGCACTTGAACAATTTACAGAGAATATGCTAGCTCAGGCGAAGACGGAAATGGAACAACACTTAGTTATCCTGTATGAACCAGATGGCGCACACAATATTTTCTGTTAAACGCATACTAAAACATTCTGAACATTAAGCAAACCATGTATTTTTATCTAATCCCATTTCTGATTTATAATCGATCAATTTTGAAACCTTAATTTTGAATACTTGGTATAACTTAAATATGTTCCCTAATAATAACTCTAAAAAAATCGTTTTATATGCTTTAGAAGCTTTATTTATTTTACCTCAAACCCCTTTTATTCGAAATCTTGATTTCAGGGAATTTCAAGTGTTACTGTACACATTTTCTCTCTCTCTCTCTCTCTTTTTCATTTTTTTTTTTTTTTTTTTTTTACGACTTTGTTGCATTGAAATGGATGATTACCAATGGAGATTGATTAGTCTAGTTTCTTTCTTTCTTTTTTTTTTTTTTTTTTTGTAAATAGAGTATAATATTTTTTATGATTATTAATGTTAGTATTTTTACTGAAATTAATTAAGAATGGGTATTGGAAATTAATAATATTTATTTGTGTTAAAAATATTATATAAATATGGGAAAAGTTGCTACTATAACTTTAGTCTATATTTCATGTGTTATTGGAGATTGTATAAGTTTGTAACATGTATTGGTATTTGCAAAAAAATATTCATCAGGGAAAAATTGCATTTCTAAATCTTCTTTGAAGTTGTATGTTATTTTAATGCCAAAAGAATAAAGTATATGTTATACGTTTACAATATGGAAATTCTTAATATCTCAGGAATTATCTGTGTAAAATTCCGTAAGATTTTTGTATGGACAATTTTTTACAAATACTCTCAAGATTAGACATTATGAATAAATTAAGTGAAACCAACCGAAATGAAAAATAAATAAATTAATAAATAAAAAATTTTTAGATATGTTTAATTATTTATTAAATAATTTCAGTGTCACATACATAAATCAAGATTTTTTCTAGTAACAATATTTGACAGCATTCACATGTAAAGTAAAATTGTTTATCTTAAATAATTTAATAAAGTTAAAAAACATTATTTAAATTTCAACACCTGCAAAGAAAAACATAGTCTTTTTTTTCTTTCAAAAGCATATAATAAATATACAGAAACATTTGCTTTCATAAAAACAAATACATAAAAATAAATAAGTAAATTGTTAATAAAAAAGAATTAACTTGTTACTACATTGTTTCAGAAATACCAAATTCCTAATCATAGTCTTTATATATATATTTATATATATATATATATATATATATATATATATATATATAATATTATTTAAGAATCAATAAAAACAAAATTAAATACTGAATTACTATTGATCCATTTGTAAGAGATAACATCCTCGTTGAGTGCTGTACAATAAAATATCTGACGCGCGAAATGCGAGGAGATTCAAATCAACGGAAGTTTAAATGCAACACCCTATTTTATATTTATACAATTTGCCAGAGATGGTTCGTACATCAGCCCTCTCGATTGTGGCTACTAGGAGACACACATGCCGTTGGCCGTGTAAACTTAGTCTGTATAAGGCCAGATCAGTTTATACCACTTCTGGGTCATCATTCTATTCGCCACCGGCAACCATTCCTTTTGGCAGCCACAAACGGCCCTCAGTTTCAGCCAGCAACTGACAGCAACTGTGGAATGCCGGCTGTAGGCCATAACGTACCGATAAGTATACGTTTTGCTGGGGAGGATTTATTTCCAGAGGTGATCAGGAAATATGCAGAATCAATTTGATACTTCGTGGAAGGGAAGGTAACTTCCGTAACTTCGGTAACCTCCATAGATATTATTTTCATGGAATAGTATTTTGAGAAAATATCATTTAAGAAATTTTAATTTAAATAAACGTAAGTATAACAAATACATTCTGAAATATTAAATAATAAAATACACAATTGCACTGATATGATAGACATATAAAAAAGAATTGTACTACCACTGTACAATGTACTTAATGAGAAAGAGAAAATTCTTTATGAGAGAAGAGGTGCGCTAAAACATATAAATATAAATTAGGTCGTATATGCTGAAATTTTGGGAAATACTCTGCTAACATATTTAGTCGTTTCTGATAATATCTTCAAGGTACTTTGTAAAATACTTTGCTTTACTACTACGAATGTTCATTACTCAATGTATGTATTCACTGGTATAAATAGCGTACATTTAGAAACTAATTTCACATTATTTAATTATGTATCAAACTAGTTTAAGTATGGAGAAAAAAATGATAAATGGACGATAGTTTCTTTTTAAATATTTAACAGTCATATAAATATTTCCATTGAAATTTAAAAATAAAAAATAATTGATAATTCTATGAAAACTCGTTAAATAATTTATAAAAACTTGTAGACGATATTTAATGCTAAACACACACACACACACACACACATACATACATATATAAACATACATAATATATATAGATAGATATAGATAGATAGCTTTACAATTACTAAATATACTTTCAAATCACCCATAT
Source organism: Salticus scenicus (assembly GCA_963930645.1). NCBI lineage: Eukaryota > Metazoa > Arthropoda > Arachnida > Araneae > Salticidae > Salticus > Salticus scenicus. The sequence continues at coordinate 319,574,851 of OZ005650.1, forward strand.
TTTTCATTTATTTCGCAGTTTACTTTTTTTTTTTTTTAAATGTTTCATTTATAGTTAAAGAAAATTCGGAGGAAATTATAACATGAAAAGCCTTAATGCTTTCTAAGACTTTCAAAAGAAAAAAAAAAGTATGAATATATAGAAAAAAAAAAAAAAAGAAAAAAAGGGTATAAAGTTACTGCTCTTTTGTAGGTATTCTCGTAATTTCAAAAGAGATTTTTTCCATGGAATTAAGGATAACGCTGATTTTATGTTCGTTTTCAAAAGGAAAAAAAAAAAAAAAAAAAAAAAAAAAAGGAAACGGTTTTTTGGAAAAAAAAAAAAAAAAAAAAAAAAAAAAAAACTAATACTGATTTTTTTTTTCTCTCTCTTTATTACCGGCAGTAGAAATACATCTTTAGAAATTATTTTATTTTATTAAATCCAAAAATACTGTAAAAGACGATATAAAAAAATTAATATAATCGAAACGAAAAACAAAATCATAATCCCTTGGAGATCCTTCGTATTAATAAATATATAAATAAATTCATGTGTGACATAAATGTAGTTTTGATTATTTTTTAGGAAAATAAACAGGAAAGAAAATTCATACCAATCGCATGTACAATAAAACACTTTCCAAATCTACATATTTTTTACACATTATTTAACCTTTTTGTTGTTATCTTGAAGATGATATTGTTTTAAATTAAAGAGAAAATGTTATTAAAAAATAGCTTTGCTGTTTTTTACTTCTAAATACTTTTAAATATTTTTAAATACTTTACATTAATTTTAAATACAAAGTAATAATAATAATAATAATAATAATAATATATATAATATATATATATATATATATATATATATATATATATATATATATACTAAGCACGGAATATTGTCTAAAAATTATTTATGCGCTATATAACGTGCTAAAAGTTTCATATGTACGTAAAACAAATCTCATCATACGTATGAAAATGCATACGAAAACTTTTTAAAATTATTTTTGTTCAGTTATCATATCACTGGTATAGTAAACGCTCGTTGTTGCAGCTGAAAAATTACATTGATTGCATATTTTTAGAAAAAAAAAAAAAAAAAAAAAGGTTATTAAATGTGTGTAAAACAAATACATTTCCTAGACAGCAATATTTTAGGAGTTTCTGGTAGCATTTATGCTACATCTACGGTTTTGAGAAGGTAACAATCTACACAGCGCTCTTTTTCAAATAACTATTACATTCAAAGATAGAAAAAAAATGAAAAAATTGTACTTTTTTTTTTTATTAATATTTTTGCGAACCCTAAATTCTGTTCATTTTTTATAAAATAAAACATGCTGTGGACTACACATATTTTGAAAAAAAAAAAAAAAAAAAATTAGCGAAATATGTTGTCACAAGAAAAAGAGTATCTCAAGCTATAATTACCTATATGCAATTATTTGTTTATAGTACAGGGTGCATAAGGATGGGGACTTATTTTTTTTACCTCAAAATTACCCCATGTGAGGAAATTGGTGGAACTTTTTTTTATTATTATTATTATTTATTTTATATTAGAGTTATTTCAAAATGTTATAAACAACTTGCTTAATGCATTTCCTTTGATCCTGTAGCTTAATGACATTTATCAAGTCAGTTCTAGGCACATCGGTCTTACTGAAGCGGACTACAGTAAAAATGAAACATCATTATATAACAAACGTAAATAGCCGGGGTGCTTGTTTTATAATTTATATAGGTTTGAAACATGGCCTATCATTATAATTTTAAGTTATTCTTTTGTTATAAGTACACTTTCTAATTTTAAAGTAAAAACATTTACTTACTTTGTTCAGGTCAAAAACTTTGATTTTTTGTCAAATTTTATATGTATTCAATAAAAATTCAGTATTTTTTTTATTCAATTCTACAAGTTAGAAACATATAGTTACATCAATTATTTAGTTTATGTCTTTGATGAGGAGGTCTACATAAAACAAAAATGGTCAGAATTGGGGATTTTTATTTTTAACAGCATTTTTCAAATCCTTAAAAAAAATTAATGAAAATATGTTTTCTGTAAAGGTTTTAATTGTTGTTTGAGCATTACTTTACGCCTTATTTTTAACATCAATCGGAATAGGCTTTATAACAATACCTCTAAATTACCCCACGTTTAGAAAAGTGGAGGTAACTTTTATTTATTTATTTATTTAATTATTTTTTTTTTTTGGGGGGGGGGGGTAAAAATTCTATTTAATTTATAAAAACATCTCAGTGTGATACATTAATGAACTTTCCTGTTATAGCCTTTTTTATATTGGGAAAAGTGTTAGAGTATGCGCATCATAAAATAAATAAATAAATAAATAAATAAAAAACACATTTTTCTACCGATTTACCCTATCTTACCCTATATCTAAAAATAATATTTTAGAAAAAAAAAAGAACTATAAATATATTTTTGACTCATTATACCGAGTGTTCCATGAGTCTTTTGACGTTTTAATAATTATTATAAATTTAAGGTAGAACTGGTCATGGTTTGCGAAAAGGATACATATAAGATATCAAAATATGTTTTTAATCGAACAATATATTAAAAATATGAAACAAAAGTAAATCATAATGAACTTACATGAAAGCCAAAGATTGTAGAACTGAAACTAAAGTTAAACTTAATCCCAAAACATATAAAAAACTAATTAAACTGCCAAAAATGCCCCGAATGGCTTAAGACATACGTGCGGGGTTACAGAATGCTTTATATAATCAAAACTTATATATATATATATATTAATGAAGAAAAAATAATAGTCAAAATTGTCTTTTATGGATGATGCTGTTCGGGAGCAATTCACACATTTACATGAAAACCTATATTTATTTGCATGCAAATGTTTACAGGCATATAACACATATTCTATGTGTCTACTATCAGCACAAATAGTAATTTGAAAATGAGTTAAAACCACGTTAAGTGAAGCTGCAGTTGGCAATTCTAAGCAGAGATAAAACATCTTTACCGAAAACGCTTTATCAAATAAGTCAGCATCGTAATTAAACTTTTCTTTTACGAGAGTAAATTTTTCGCAAGCCGCATTCAAATCTACCAATTACTTATTATTATTATTATTATTATTATGTTTAAAATGTCTACAGACTTATGTGACACGCAGAACATTATTTTTTATTGCTTTGATCTTTGGTAAGCAATAAAAGTAAGTCTTTTATCTGTTTATCAGATTGATCTAATCAAATCAGTGTCAATACTCAGCTTTATTTACATTATTTATTTGATGCTTACTTTTGTGATTACCAAGGCTTATTCAATTTGACAAACATTCCGACAAAATACAAATGCATCTGTATAACATGACTTTACCATTACATTATTTCAATAATCTTGAATTAACTGTGTGCAAAATAAATAATTGCGGCCAATAATGCAAATTAATCGAATATCTTACATGTTTCAAGCACAGAAGAATTTTCACACGAATTTTAAATAAATTACATACTGTATCAAAATTCGTTCAACAAATTTATGAAATTCCTACTAGCCGAACGTCGAACCTAAATAAATATAATAATAGTTTGTTTTAGCTTAATTATTATAATGATTAAAAAAAAGTTTTGAATGAACGTAAAAAGCATTATAAAAAATGAGTGGTAACGCAAAATTATCAGTGATTACACTGGTCAAAAAAAAAAAAAAAAAATCTCTCCTAGACATGTTGTTGGGTGATTCTAGAGGTATTTTTCGTGTTGATTCCGAATCTGGGCTCAGATTTTTTCTACCACATCTAGCTTTCTTAGGACAACCGGATTAAATGGGCATTCAAGGAGGAAGTGGGGAGGACTTTTTATTGGGCCTCAGATTAGGGAAGCACTGAAGGATTCGGAATTTCAACAGAAATTGATTTCAAGAGAAAAAAGCGCGTAGAACGCATTCAAAAATATAGTTGAAAAATTTCTAGGAAATATCATGGCTGAAAATTATCGCGATCTGGTGGCTAATCTAATTAAATCGTACCAAAAAGTGGATTGCAATATGTATTTAAAAATTCATTTCTTCGATTTACACCTGGAGTCTTTCCCCCAAAACCTTGGCGCCGTTAGTGATAAACACGGTGAGTGTTTCCACCAGGATATTTTACACATGGAAAAATGGTACCAAGGAAAGTTCAGCAACATATTAGCAGATTACTGCTGGACACTGAAATGGGGCTTGCTAGATGCTAAATATGCGAGAAAATCCTACGTAAATACCCATTTTATTACATTGTTTTAATTCACGATTTATTTGCGGGAACTCTCTAGAGCCCCCATTTAATGGTTGACCTAAGGAAACTAAACGTGATAGAAAACATCTGGGCCTAGATTCAAAATCAGCACGAAAAATACCTCTAGGATCACCCAACAACATGCCTAGGAAAAAAAATAATAATTCACGATTTATTTGCTGAAACCCCCTTGAACCCCCATTTAATACGTTTGTCCTATGGAAACTGGACGTGATAGAAAAAATCTGAGCCAAGATTCGGAATCTGCGCGAAAAATACGTCTAAGATCACACAACAACGTCTCTAGGACAAAATCTTTGTTGACCAGTACTATTTATCTAATACTTTCATATATATCTGCATATATATATAAATTACGTGTCACGATGTTTGTCCGGGGTAAACTCCTAAACTAAGGAACCGATTTTAATGAAATTTTGCACACTGTGTGCAGTTTGGTCCAACTTGAGAGATAGGATAGTTTTTATCTCAATTTATTGTCACAATATTGTATTATTGCAATTATTTGTAAATTATAGATCTTTATTAAAGTTGCTCCAAAATATCTGTGTGTTCCATTAATTTAATTGTTGCCAAAAAAAAAAAAAAAAAAAAAAAAAAAACAGTTCATTTTCTTTCGACATAAAAATAAATACATTTAATCAAACGTGAACGTTAAAAAATTATAAAAAGTTAAATTATGCATCTCACGAAAATTGACGTCATAATCAATTTAAAGATTTTATAGACATTGATAAAGTGCTAATGTAGTTCTATCATAGATATAGTAATATATATAGATCTCTCATCCCCATGTTATCGTACAAAGATTTTTGATGCCGAAAAAAATAAATAAATAAAAGCTTTGGAAACAGCCATTAAGTGGTATTGAAAAAAAAAAAAAAAATAAAGAAAAATAAAAGAAAGAAAGAAATATGAATTTGAAACTGTATCTAGAGTCTTCCATTCCCCTTTAGCAAATAAATTATTCATAAATTTTATTTGCTAAAATATTAGTATGTATTCCCGTGTGTATTCACTCGGGGAAAGACGGCCATATTTTGGTAAAAACGTCGTCTTTTCCCAAATGAAAAGGAATAGCTTTTTTCTCCCCAATGATCACTCTATTCTATATATGCTATACTATATCTATGAGTTCTATACGCAAGCGAAGTGTGACTCACTGACCATCTGTGCAGCCAAGAAAAAGATTTCCTATGTTAATTGCCCACTGGATTTTTTGTAAGAAATTATTAAAAATCGAGGAAATTTATTTCCCGATTTTAATCCTTATATTTGGGTATAGATATGTATTAGTTATCGCGGGTGTTAGACTGAATTATTTTGCTGTCAAATTGACAAAATTTTAATTTTAAATTTCAAAACTCTGTCGCCCTTGGCTTTTATTATTATTATTATTATTATTATTATTTGGCGATCAAAAGCGTAACACGAAAATATACATGCCAGATGTATGCATTGTACGAAATGTAATATGTATTATTCATTGTACGTATGTATGACATGTAATATGTATTGTACGAAATATTGTTTCATATTATTCATTACTCTTTTAATATAAGTTGTTAAAATAACCATGATTTTTGAAAGGAATTAAATATTTTCGCCAGATAATTTGGCAATATTCTTTTTTTTTCGCCAAGGATGACAGAAATGAAATCTATTCCGCTGCAAAATATTAGTATCTTACATCATATATTTTATTTAGACATTTGAAAACAAATTTGACTTCAAACTATGATAGAATATTTATCATTTTCCTTTTAATTAGTATATTATTAGTATATTAAAATTTAAAAGCATGGTATATAAAAAGTTTTTTTTTTTTTTTTTTTTTTTTTTTTTTTTATCTTATAATTATTCTTATCTTAATCCTGAATGTTTCCCATCTTTATTAACTTGAATTTACTATTAAAATTTTAACATACTCAAAAACTTCTCATCACTTCGTTAAAATACACTAAACTTTTCCAAAATCTTTTTCTATTTAAAATGATACATGTATTTACTTTAAATGTCCAATATTTCATAAGTTTTCCAATTTTAAAGTTTTAAAATATTTATCAAATTTACTTATTTTTCTGGTTTAGCCTTATTGTTTTCCTTTTTATAACTACAGCTGTTGCCCTCTTTAAAATATTTAAAATGATGAGGTCATTTTATAGTAAAATTATCCATTATAGCATATATTATATTTCACTCCTCCATAAAAATTGATTTTAAAATCGTCTGTTTCTTTTATACTTTTATTTTATTAGAATTTTAATAGAATTTAATTTATATATTAGTCATTTTAGCAATTTTATCCAAAGTAGCATTAGAAATAATATATATCACTTCTCCATTAAAATTTATAGGACCCTACAATAAAATTAATTTGTGCTTAATATCAACACTACGAAAATTTTTATCAATCGCTTCCAAATTTTGACCTAAGTTTCAAATCTCAACCCTGTGGGTTTTTACATCGGCTACAACGTTTTCGTCTTTGTTCGTAAATAATAATTTGACTGTACTAAATAGTTTACAGCCGTATAATTCAACGTATAACTTAGTCACAGCAACGCGTGGCCGGGTCTGCTAGTATATATATATATATATATATTCTAAAAAGAACTTTCTTAAATTAGACAGTTCTAATATCTTAACATTTGATAAGATACATAAATAAAATAAAATTTATGATTTGTGTATGTAATGTCCAGTGTGATCTCCGTTGATATTTAGTTTTAGAAAAGGAAATAACCAAGATTCCCTTTGTGAGAGCCGTGGTAAGTACCTACTCATCTTGCAAGTTACGATTGATAAAATTCTACAATTACATCAATAGAAATAATATACAACATTGATGTTTTGGGAACTATAATAGTTATTTCCCTTTCTCTCTCCTCCTCTCTTTTTTTTATGCTAACTACGCTTAGTGGAATAGATATTTGAAATTCTTTATGAAAAGTACAAAATGAAATTTATGAATTGAAACTTATTGATGAATTATTTCATATATTACGCTATAAAAATAAAAAACTCTGTAATATTATCCACCAATCATAACTGATTAAAATTTCAGGCTTTTTACTCTCACCTAAATAAATTTCGGGTGGAATGTGCTTTACGGTACTGCTTGGCGACTTGTTTTCCGATCGCGGATAAAGATGCCAACCTTGGTGACATGTTTATGCGCCGCTGAACGATCGATGTTTGAAATGTGGTAACCTCACCATGAAGTTTTGAAACTATGATTTTCGCGTAAGTTTTTGTTGTCAAACGAAATTTCGTACGTTTTAAAGATTCATGGAGTTTGTGTGAGACGTATTCAGTGATATATATTTTTTTTTTTTTTTGGTTTTTATATACGGGTTACTGATCGATGCGAAACAAAATTTCGTACGTTTTAAAGATTCATGGAGTTTGTGTAAGACGTATTTAGTGATATTTTTTTGGTTTTTATGTGCGGGTTACTGTTCGATGCGAAACGAAATTTCGTACACTGTAAAAAAATAACTATTACCAGCTGCAATCTGTGATTTATTTTATCCAATCACAGAGAATTTCTTGCAAAGAATTCTCTGTGATTGGATAAAATAAATCACAGATTGTAGCTGGTAATAGTTATTTTTTTACAGTGTACGTTTTAAAGATTCGTGGAGTTTGTGTGAGACGTATTTTTTGATATTTCTTTGGTTTTTATGTACACTTTACTGATCGATGCGAAACAACAATTCGTATGTTTTAAGATTCATGCAGAATGCGGGTGAAGTATCCTGTGATTTTTTTTTTTTTTTTTTTTTTTTTTGGTTTTCATGTACAGACGTGCATATTACTGGTCGCTGCAAAACGAAATTTCATGCATTTTAAAGATTCATGCAGAATGCGGGTGAGGTATCCACCCTAACAACACCCACTTGTCCATAATACATCCTGAAGATGTCCAAAGGCGTACTTTCGTCCATAAGACATCCGGATGACATCATTTGGAAAAAATAAGTTTTTAAGGCAGTGATTTTTTTTTTTTTTTGGGGGGGGGGGGGGGGGTTGGGGGATTCATGTACGCAGAACGTACACACGTGCATATTACTGATCGCTGCAAAACGAAATTTCATGCATTTTAAAGATTCATGCAGAATGCGGGTGAGGTATTCACCCTAACAACACACACTTGTCCATAATACATCCTGAAGATGTCCACAGGACATCCTTTCGTCCATAGGACATCCGGAAGACATCAGTTGGAGAAAATGTGCTTTTAAGGCAGTGATTTATTTTTTTTTGGGGGGGGTTCTTGTAAGCGGAGCGTACAGACGTGCATATTACTGGTCGCTGCAAAACGAAATTTCAAAACGACATTTCCTCTACAAGACATCCCGAAGGTGTCCCCAGGACGTCCTTTTGTTCACAAGACATCTTGAAGATGTCCCCAGGACGTCCTTTCATCCATAGGACATCCGGAGGACATCAATTGGAGAAGGTGTCCTTTTAGGGCAGTGATGTTTCTTTTGGTTTTCATGTACGCGGAGCGTACAGACGAGTATATTACTGGTCCCTGCAAAACGAAATTTCATGCTTAATTAAATACATCCCTTTATTTTGCTTCGTTACTCATGGCAGAAAGCTTTTATTGCCGGAGTCCACTACAAGCGGGAGGCACCGAGGACGCGGAGGGCCCTCCGGCGAAAAAGCTTTATGATATGACTAACGAAGCAAAATAAAGGGATTTATTTAATTTTACTGATTGCAGCAAAACAAAATTTCATGCTTAATTAAATAAATACCTTTATTTTGTCCACTACAAGTGGGAGGCACCTAGGACGCGGAGGGCCCTCCGGCGAAAAAGCTTTCTGCGGTGAGTTACGAAGCAAAATAAAGGTATTTATTTAATTAAGTATGAGATGTGCTTCGTGTTTTTAAGAAGTTTTGAAATTTTATGCATTTTAAATATTCATGCAGAATGCGGGTGAGGTACAGTCGGCAGAAAAAGTATCCGAGCACTATTAAAAATTCCTACGTAAAATATTTACACTTAATTTTGTTTTATTAAATGAATCCTTGTCGAATCTTGTTCTTAGACTGAGTAAGTACAGGATTCGATAAGGATTTATTTAACAAAACTCTATTAAGTGTACTTTTTTTACGTAGGAATTTTTGCTAGTGCTCGGATACTTTTTCTGTCGACTGTATCCAGTGATTTTTTTTTTTTTTTTTTTTTTTTTTCATGTACGCTGAGCGTACACACGCCGAAGCGCAGTGCTAGTGCGATTTTAAATGCAACCTTACATGCGTATCTCCGAGATTGTCGCCCAGTCGCAGTGCTAGTGCGATGTTAAATGCAACCTTACTGGCGCCTCTCCTCCTTCTCGCCCATAACGCTGTAGTAGTGGGACGTTAAGTCCACTCTGCTTATACTACATTCAGCAACAGAATTGTCCGAACACTAGAAAAAATTCCTATGTAAAAAAAAGTACACTTCATACGGTTTTCTGAAATAAATCCTTGTCGGATCCTGTTCTTAGTCAGTGTAGGAACATGATTCGACAAGGATTTATTTAACAAAACCGTACGAAGTGCACTTTTATTACATAGGATTTTTTGCTATTGTTCGAACACTTTTGTTGCCGACATATTCCGTTTGGTTTTACTTTTCAATTTTGGCAACAGTACGGTAACTTCATTTGAAAAATATGCTGGCATATTGTTGTGGTCAATTTTTTTTTGTGCTAAATTATATTAGTTTTACAAAAATATGTATTTATGTATAATATAAACTAAAAATATGTTTAGAGTAGTCTTTTAAATAGTGAAATTTCGTAATTCTACACTCTTTCTTCGAAATTTGCAGCCAGGATTAAAGTTTTGTTTTTTCAAGTATTATAAATGTTCATGGATTACAACATTTGAAACGGATAAGTAAAAAAAATCTTGTTTTTTATTTATATATGTATCTTTTATATCTGTTGGGTTAATTAGGGGTTTTTTGTTTTGTAATGTTTAATATTTGTTAGTTTTTGTGTATGCAAATTGTACAAATTTTAAAAATTTGATTTTTATTTGTATTTTCCTTTATTCACTCACGCTCTTAAAAGGATTTCTTTACGGTTTATGTTTAGATAATTGCTTTAAAATACGTAAATCGGCCTTCTTGGATAGGACGGTTATAAAAACTGCGAAACCGTGCTTCCAGTCCGCCATTTTGGAAAGGACGAGAGAGAAAACCGCGACACCGCACCAACTTGGCGTGTTCGGAAAAACTCGCCAAGAAGGACCGTAAAACACATTTTTCCCTAAATTTCACTCAGACAGAGTAGTAGACATTTTGCACAACAAATTCGCCAACACATCATATTTATACAGTACATTATCAAATTTTGAAATTCCATATTTAGTAACTAAGCAATGAAAAGTGTATTTTAGAATATTTGGAATAGATATTTCAGTTTCAATATTTACTCATTATCTCTAATAGCAGTCTCAATTATATAGGCTAAGTGAAAAATTTGGACAGAAACAGAGCTTTTAGTGTGTTAGCAGTGAGCTTTCACGAGGTTCATTTTTGTGATTAATTAGGGGGGTTATGGGCGTTTAAATGTATTCGTTTATGGATCCGTTTTGATCTTTCTTTTTTATTCTTGAAAAATATCTACTTTGATATACCAAGGATAACGGTACATTTACTAAAATTTTTTAGCGTGTTCTTTTTAATCGATTTTCACACAAAATTCAAAACTCGTAAAATAAAACACTTGTTATAGAAAGTAAAATTTAATTGTACTTTCGCTGAAGATAAGAAAATGTAAGTATAATACCAAAAAAAAAAAAATCTAATAAAAATTGAAGGTCCATTTAATGTTTTATCTATAAATGACTGTATTTGAAGTAAATACGTCTTTAATGTTTTAAAATTCCCAAAACAATTTTCAATGACATTATTTTTATAATAATCGGAGATCTGATAGAATGTTAGTAAGATTTATTCAAGAATATTTGTTTATTTAAATGCGGAAAACTTTACAGAATACATGTGGGTATGTTTTTACAGAATACATATTAATATTTTTAAGAAAATTAAATATATAAAATTTGGGTGCATTCCAACTGAACTAAAATATTTTTTTTTTTACAAAACTGAAAATAAACACGCCTGAATGATCAGCATTAAAGCAAATAAGATTTTCATAATAAGATTTTCCTGAAACTAGAACAGTTCCCACTCGGAGTGTTGTCTCTGATACATTAATGTCGCAATAGATTTTATTTATTTTTTTTTCTGAAAGTACAAAACAGATGGATACTATTTTATTATATTTTTTATATACATTATAAACAAACATAAAAATTACCAATGCAACTATAGATATCATTGAAAAGTTAAAAAGCCCTGTCGTATATTTATTCAACACTACCTTCGTCCACTTCGCTGGCCGCTATATTTAAATGAATTTTCAAAAAAATCTTAATAACAATATTTTATTATTATTATTATTATTATAAACCTATAAAGAAAATTTTACAAAAAATTTATGTTTGATAATAACTGTAACTAAAATTGACGTCTATTAACTTTTGAGATACATCACCCAACAGGCAGCGCTGCCATGCTGCGATTTCCATTTACAGAAAGGCTACATCTCAGCTTCTATTGTGTAAAAACGCACCAAAATTTCGTATGCTAATGAAAATACAAAATGTCTGCTAATTTCATTTTTTTGGATATCAGCCGACAGGTGGCGCTGCTAAGCTGAAACTCGGGAACACTATATACCAGATTATATGTTATAAAAATACTTTTAACTTGACATGGGAGTTAAAATTATAAGAATTGCGCTAATTAAAATTGCATAAATACTGGCAAAAACAGGTCACTGTTATTACTGTTCTTACTGCGAACATTTTATAAAAAGAGAAAATCGGAGAACGGAATAACATTACCACCTGTCGAGAGATGCAAACCCAAATTGAAATATCATAATTCTACATAATATATACGTATCTTGCATATAGATTTTGTTACATATACGTAACATAGAAGTTGCGCTTTAATCTTCCCGTAAATGGAAACAAATGTCATCATAGCAGTACCATCTTCCATCCAATATGCACACAGACTGAATCAACAAGATTTTACCTACCACCCATCACACATATCAAGTTTGGTGCATATATATATCATAGAACATAAGATATTGGCTGATCATAAACGTAATTAAATTGCAGCAGCACAAAAGCGCCCCTTGGTAGCCGATATATGTATAAATTGAAGCAGTATAGTTTCACATAATATTCATCACATATACATAGTTACGTGATCTTATACTCTACAAAGTTTAAGGTATAACCTTCACTTAAATGAGGAGAGGGGGAGATCACAGCATACAGCGACACCTATCTGGTGCCTCCAAATAACAGCTTAACAAAAGTTAGTCACCATAGATATTTTGGTGCCATTAGGTACCAAAAGCTAATCAACTTCAATTTAAATCAAGTTCTAACCCGTTTAGTCCAGTCAATAGGTATGTAAAAAAGGGCTTACCTAGCAAAAGGTGGGGTAGAAGATTTTTCTTTTTTAATTTGTACATATTAGTGTCAATATGAAAAAAACGAGTTATCCAACATGAGCGACCCCGGGAGAATTTTTGTCGGCTGAAAAACCTCGAAAATTTACTACTTTTTTGGCTTTTTTTAAAATATCTCAGAAATGGCTAAATTTAGCGATATTTTTCTATTATAAAGTTTAAAGAAGATTAAATTTCCTACAATTTTCTTCATTACAACTTTTTTGTAGTACTAATAGCAAGCGTGTTACAGCCTCTTGAAAGTCGGCATTTTTTCTCAAGCTAATAAAATTCAACTTAAAGAAATGGGTTGGTGCATGATTGTTTTTTAGAAAACGGAAAGAAAGGAAGGGACATATTCAGCTGTCTGACCTTAAAAAATGACACCTGCTTCGTAGTAAAGAAGGTATATAAAAAAAAAAACTGCCCTCCACCCTTTTTTTCACACAAAAAGCTCTCCCTTTCCTCCCGCCTCTTCTCATCCTGTAGTACGCTGCCTCGGCTGAACATCTATGTTATTCAATTCAGTGCGAACGTACTGTTTCAACATGTGAGCTTTTTCTATTACAATAAGTGGAGTGTTTGTTTTATTTTCGAAATCAGTTTGAATAAATGTGAAGTAAAGATTCTGAAGGAGAAAGGTATACAAAAAAAACTGTAAAAGTGCAATGCAAAGCGTCAAAATGAAGAACATTAGTGTTTTTTGAAGAACCTAAAACAAGTAAGAATTCACAATGCCTGTCACAAACGATACATCAATGAGCAAATGATTGCAGCATAGGTACGGCGTCATACAACTGGTGATGGAGCTGGTCCAAACTGTGCGGCTCCATATCTTCCATCAGAACTGAAGGTTTCAGTTTTAAAGATCAGTGTTTCTTGTGTGGAGAGGGGATACTTGAAGATTTCTTTAAAAAACAGGAACGACTTCCTGAGCATGAAAGAAATTTTATCCACCATGCTATGAAACTGATGTGAAAGAAACACATGTAAATGGTGCCGAAAATCGTGGGGATGAGCGAAGAAAAAAAGTACTCGAATGCATCGGAAATGTAAAAGGTTTAGTTGCTATAAATGCTGGGTATCACAGATTTTGTCATCAAAAACTGCATTGAAGGCCTAAAAGTGAGATGAAACGAGGATACTACCCTGTAAGTAACACTGGTGAGGCAATGGAATCAATTTACTCCTACCCTGAAAACGACTCGGAGGAGTGCCAGTCGCATAAAGTATTTGATGAATAAAATAGAGGGTGATTTTCGTCCTGGCATCAGAACGGTTACATCACGCCTTTGCAAAAAATATGGTGAAGATGTCTTAATTAAGGCTCCTATATATACGAGCTGGCGCATCCGACATTTTTTTGCCTTAGGGTTGCCGCATGTACCTAGCGTGATAAACAAACGGCATCCATTGTTTCTACCGTCTTGCTCGTGATTTTAGTGAAATAAACTGCAATATGGGAGGTTGTTCAGCAATAAACTGCTGTAAACACTCCAGAAAAGGATACAAAATGTTTAGGTTTCCTTCGGATGATGCAAGAAGGAGAAAATGGGCTGCGAATTGTCGTCCAGATTCTTGGATTCCGGGACTTAATGCACAGCTTTGCATAGTAAGTTTTATTGTTATTCACTTATACTTTTCTTTGCATGTCTGACATTTATAAAGTAAAAAATTTAAAAAAAAGTATTATTTAAATCTAAATATGTATTTTAATAACCATAAATTATTTTAAGAAACGCTTTTTTACACTTTGTGTTTGTAGAGTCTTGGCGACGTTTTTTTGGTTCGCCAAAGTTGTCTTGTTTCCGTGTTCTGATAGTATTAGGTCGTTGAAAAAACTTTCCAATTTTAATTGGTACGCTCTTTTTTTTTCCCCCTTTCAAATGTTATGAATTATTTAAGAAACAGAAACAGATTACTTGTGTTGCTTATTATTTTTGGTCGATTTTATTTTTAGATGAAAATTTCTTAAAACCACCAGTGAAGCGATAAAATCGCCAAGCGGAAATGCTGTCCTCTTACGAGGCAAAAAAATGGCGGTGATGCGCCGGCCTATTATTTATTTAAGGGGCTCTAGTCTTAATAGCCGAAACTGCCAACAAGAAAGCAGTTTGCTTCCAAAATGTTGGTTATAAAATACTCAGTGAAACTGGTATAGTAACAAGGACTCTGATCCTCAACAGGAAAATGTCATACTAATTTCATAATTTGACGAGGCTGAAGAAGATGATAAGCTATTCTAAGAGCTTTTATAATTACTGCAAGACGGAGAGGAACAATTTGAGGACGACACACCTTCCTTCTACCCCTGATGACAATTGAAATTTAAGAACCCGGGCTTTCAAAATAACCACGAAGAAAATAAACATGTATATTATACATTAATGTACGTTACTTTATTTGTTTCAAGGCTAAATGAATCTCCCTATAATTTACATATAAAGTTAAATTTGTACAATTTACTTGTGTAATTATTTGCTATTGTTCTTCAAACAAGTTTGCCTATTTATGAATTTCATTTAAAATTAAGATTGTATCTTGTTATTATCATCAATATTAATATAGCAGTAATGAATATTTATTACAACATTATGTATTATATCTAAATATCATTAACGTTTTATAATTTAATAAATAGTAGAATTAAAATATTTATGTATCAATGCATTGAGTTTTTGCTTTTTAGCCCCCTAATATTTATTCATTTACATTTATGTACAAATATTTTTTATTTTATTTATTTTTCTTTGTATGTGTGTGTGTGTGTATTATGTGTTGCAGTGATAGAATACTATACATTGGCAGTTATTGGAGTCTGATGATGACTACTGTTGTTAGGCCAGAATTGTCAGTGCGTGGCCGGGGGGGAGAGAGAGAGAGTTGGTAAAAAGGGGAAGGAAAAAATTAAAAGGGAGCAGATTGGTTATCTGTCGTCTTTAGTGAAAAAAATAAAAAAGAAAGAATCTCCAATTTATCTGGCGAACATATTTAATTCCTTTCAAAAATCACGATTATTTTAACAAGACATATGTTAAGAGAACAATCAAGAATATAAAACAGTATCTCTTACAATATATATTGTAAAAAAATACATCTGGCGTGTATATTTCCGTATTACGTTTTTGATCACCAAATCCAAAAAATCCCAAGGACGACAGATATCACAGCTATACCATTAAAAGTTGTTAAGCTTTCTGTAAATAAAGCTTCTAATTCTAATAATTACTGTACATTATTTATAAGGAGTAATGCGCTTTTTTTACGAAGTTGAGAAATCTGTTTATTTTCAAGAAGCTGTTACGCGCTTGCTATTAGTACTACAAAAAAGGTGTAATGAAGGAAATTGCAGGAAATTTAATCCTCTTTAAACATTATAATAGAAAAATATCGCTAAATTCAGCCATTTCTGAGATATTTTGAAAAAAGCCAAAAAACTAGTAAATTTTCGAGGCTTTTCAGCCGACAAAAATTCTCCCGGGGCCGATCATGTTGGATAACTCGTTTTTTGCATATTAGTACTAATATGTACAAATTAAAAAAATAAAATCTTCTACCCCACCTTTTGCAAGGTAGAATGTATTTATTGACTGGACTAGTTGTCTATCTCGCTTAAATTCCATCCAACATTTCGCAAGGTAGAAAATTTTGCTAAAACTTCATGCACAAGCAGGGACAAATACAGTCATTTGCAAAGTATAAGACCAGTAGCCGATTTTCAGTATTTTTGCACATTGCATCATTTGCGCACATCATTGCGTCATGTCATGTGCTAATTGCATCAGACGCATTCTACAGCTATAAATAAAGGTGGCCGGAAAGTTGTTTATTAGTTGTAGACATTATTTAGTCGTAGACTAAAGATTTAGTTGTAGACAGTGCTATTGTGAATTATTGTAATGGGTAAAAAATCCTTCACTTATTGTTACAAAAAGATCCGAAATATTGACCCTGCATAAAACTGAATTTTCTGAACGTCAAATAAGTTCGAGGGCAAATGTGAGCAAGACAGCTGTGCATCAAGCTATTGGTAAATTTAAAATTTCGGGAAAACTTGTGACTCTAAGATAAGCAGTCGCCTTAGTAAAACGAGTGCATGTGATAATCATGTGATAAGATGGATGGTCGTATGAGACCCAAGAACCTCCTGCCATACGATTAGACATTCTATGGCTGCAAAAGGTACCAACGTTAGTTTGAGTACTAATTCAAGAGGTTTGGACAAAAATTTTGGTTTATTATCCCACAAACATGCAAGGAAATCTCGACTCACTACGAGTATGAAAAAGAAACGACTGACTTTCGCCAGATAATATCAAAATTGGACAGTACAGCAGTGGAGTAGGGTCTTATTTTCAGATGAATCAAGTGCACAGCAATTTTTGCATGTGCTACAAGTGTTCGCTGTCCAAGGGGGGAAAGGTATGATGTGAGGTATATGATGCAAACTGTGAAACATCCTCTAAGCTAAATGATATGGAGTGCAATGTATGTCTCCGATACTGCTAGTCTGTATTTTGTGCCACCTAAAACCACAACTAACAGAAAGCGGTACGACAATTTGTTACGTGAGAAGTTGAATCTTTACATGCGTGTTCATAAATGTTCAGTTTTCATGCATGATGGGGCTCCATGTAACAGGGCAAGGATTGTCAAGAAATATTTGAGGGCAAAGAAAATCAAAGTGAATGTCTGGTCAGGTAACAGCCCATATTTGAATCCAATAGAGAATCTACAGTGTGTTATGAAAAATGAAGTTGCCGAAAAGCAACTATCCATTGCTACGGCACTTTCTTAAGCAACAAAGCACGTCTGGTGTACAGATATTACTAAAGCTTACTGGAAGTCTCTTATTTATAGCATGCCTAAGCGGTCTGCACAAGTAAATAAAAACTAAGGAGGTCCTAAAAAATACTGACTTTAATTACAGTAAATAACCATGTACAGTCTATTTTGTTCTTTTATATGTAAAATATGTATGTTACTTTTGCTGAATTCCATTAAATCTGATTTTTCTATGGGTGGTCCTAAACTTTTGCAAATAACTGTAGTCCTTTTCTAAAAACAGGCGAAGCAATTTTAGAATATCACAAAACGTACATAATCTTCGAAAACCTGAAATAAAAAATTCAGTGCTTCCTTCAACATCACTTTATATAACAGCACAATCTAATTAAATTTTACATATGTAATTTGGTGCAATATTCACCAATAGCTATTGAGACATAGTCTTCAAATAAACCGTACGCAGTAAAAGCATTTGAGGTTTAAAAAATTCAATAAGAATCATTTTTGGTGATATTTATCTCTTATATCTATCTACTTATTTATATCTATCTACATATGTGTGTGCGTATGTTTGTGTATTTGTACGTGAATAAAATGATCCCAAAATTTCTTTTAAATTACTATCGATTTATGGTTCAACCATTCGTTTTAAAAAATTAAAGAAATCTTTAGAAAGGTACTGATATTGAATATTTGCACCTCCCGGGGTTGAATTTACCTTAGAGGAGAAGCAATGCCATTACATAAACAATGTTCTTCCTGATTAACTATTAATATTATAAATGTTTTACTTTTAATTTTGCTTAAAAAGATAAAATAATTCTTACTTTACACGTTTATGCGAAGTTTTGTTCTTATGGTGCAATTTTAAATTTAAAAATTAAATTGAAATAAAATAAAATGGCAGCATCACCAGTTAAGTAATTGATCCCCATATATAATCAGAACAAATTAAATTAAATACCCAACTAAATATGAAATTTGGTTTAATTCCGTTCGTAAGATATAGATCTCACAGAAATTTAGTTACATACATAAAGACTGAAATACAAAAAACTTAAAGACAGAATAAGTCTAAAAATGATCAGTTCCTGTTCAAAACATACCAAAACGCGTAAATCCGTCAAAATTCGAAGGTCGAAAATTTCCGGATTAATTAATAGTAGATATTGATTGAAGAAATGAAACTAATTACATATTTAGTAGAGACAGTTAAGTGTTGTGCAATTATTATCATGCAATTATTAGTTGCAATTATTAGTTGTGTGCAATTATTATCATGCAAAATGGTACTGATATCGCCACATCGAAAAATAAGAAATAAAAAATAAAAAAGATGTTCCTGAGAGCCACGAAAAATTGGTCTCTTTGCCAGAGTGAAACAGATGAGTACTTTTGTAAGATTTGTGATTTCCTAGGACACTAATGCAAATTTTGTATCTGCTATTCATACTAAATATGGAGACTTCCGGGCGGAGTATTCCCCCCACTATTCTCTCAAGGCAATTTTCAACTCTTGTACGGTTCGAGGAGGGCGAGTTCTTTGTAAAACACGTCTTCCAAGAGCATCCCAAGCATGCTTAATAGGTTTTAGGTTCAGAGAGTACGCAGGCCATTGCATACGGTTACGGTTACTTCACTTTCTAGTGTGTTTGATACCTCAGCGCTCCTGTGTATGCGCACATTGACGTACAAAAACAGAAAGTCTGGACCTACCACACGCCTAAAAAGACGACAATGATTCAGAATAATATTTCTGCAATACCTCTGAAATGTAACGCTACATCGCTCAAAGATGTGAAGCGGTGTTCTGCCAATGTGCATAATGCCTGTCTACACCAGTAAGCCTGGGCCATAACAATCATATTCATAAACATACTGTTGTGCATAACATGTTCCCCTCTCTCTCTACAGTAACTGGTGGCCAGAATCATGTGTCACAGTGAAACGAGGCTCGTCGGAGAACATCACTCTCGACCACTGTTATTGACCCCAAACAATATGTTCCTTAAACCAACGTAATTTTTCTGGACGATGGCGTGGTTGAAGCGGGATGCATCAAATAGGCTTCCGTGCATACAAAACAACTTTATTTAATCGGCTTGAAATGGTTCTGGATGTGTACCGGCAGCGATTGCAAGGTCTGCAGCTAGTTGTCTAGGAGTGGCATTTCTCTTCCTTTTCGCCACTAGGGATACATATCGATCCTCTTGAGATGTGGTGTTCCTTCCACGAACGCTGGCATGCTTTCTCACGGCATTTCCCCCTTCTGTGGCCTTTTTTAATCGCGATATGATACTTTTTTCGTCTCCCGTTGCCGTTGCCACAGTGGTGACACCTTGACCTGCTTCCAGCCGTCCAACTGCTCGTTCACGGTCGTAAGCACTAAACCTATATCTTACAGGCATTTCACGCTTAATAATTGCAACACCACACTGAATTTAACAGAAATAAGTTCAGCAACCTGCGGCGCTATTTTGGTCAAACACCTAACAGCATGAAATTCCGAATGAATGAACAGCTTGTGTGCATTGACTTTTCTACAGAAAACAGCTCCTGCTCTACCACACCCTTTGCATTTAATTTTACTGTTATTCGTTGGCGGCCGAGAACACTATTTTGCATAAATCAGCTGTTCCTTAGCAATTGTCAAGCAGTGTATATATACATACAGAAGAAGTTAAAAATGACATTTTAACTCTATTTTGCTATATAATAAAAATTAATTTAGAAATAAATATTTTATTTATTAAAAAATATGTTTACAAAAATGAACAATTTTATGCATAATAAAATATTAGTAGAAAATAGGACTAACTTATTAAGCATTTGCAAGAACTTATTCATTAGTGTTTATATTTTCACCTGGGTTTTAAATGTTGCATCCTGTGTGTGGTTTCAGTTAATTTACGTGCACGTAAATTTGCGTGTTTTCTGGACTATTAATTTATAACTCGCATGAATCCTTTTTCCCCCAAAATACTTCTCTTCCTCATATTTATAAAAAAAGTGTATACAAAGAAAATTTGAAGAATTATATACAACAAAAATATGCTTCTTAAGTTGAGGTCGTAGTGTAGTATATTTGTGAGGTGTATAAATTAATATATATATATGTATATGTAATAGTCATAGAAATCTTTTATTATGAGTTATGACGAACAAGCCTATTTACTGGTTTTTTAAATCTACAATATTATTATTATTATTATTTTTAAATTAAAGAATATATATATATATATATATATATATATATATAGTATATATATATAAGACTTTTCCCTTAAAGGTTTGCAATTAGCAAAAACTTAATCTCACAGTTTCTCTATTCCTGATTGTATCATTACGTTTTAAATAGAACTTATTGAAAATATGTAGATACATTTTATTATATATCATATAAAACAAAAACAAAAACAAAAAATATCTAGAACACAAAAAATGGCAAAATAAATATAAGAATACATTTTGCTTATTAAACTCTTTCGACCGAAATCTACAGCTTTAATTTGGATTTCCAATCTGTAAGAACGTCTATGCTTGAACAGATATTTGAGCGGTATACCTAGCAACTAAAGGCCATAACACTAATCATTCAGCTACTAGATTGACCTGTCTCTCTAGTACAACAACAATACTGGTACAACAGAGCCCGAAATAGGTGAAAGTCGAGCATTCTACCTAAGTTGTCCAATGATGTTCGATATAAAAAAAATTCTGCAAAGTTTGATTTTTATTTATAGTTACTTTATTTTATTTTATTGTATTTTCAATAATATAGGACAGAAAACGATATGAAAACGCCATATATGAAATAAAGCTAACGGGAATTTTTTTTCTGGGGGTTCGATGAAGTTTAGGATAAAAATCGTAATTTAACAAGTGGATATTTTTCTTTTTTTTTAACATACCTTATTTTACCTTTTTTGAACATTTTCTCAACTTACATTGTCCACATAGCTCTGAAAAATAATATAAAAATCGTTATTTTATTTTATTTTATTTTACTTTTTTTTTTTTTGGGGGGGGGGGGGGGGAGACTTTTTATTTTTGACTTTGTGATTCTAAATTAGCATAACTTGGGTAGAAAAAACAGTTGCTGTCCTCGTCAGAGAATTTAACAAACAACATTTTTTTATATACATATATATTATCTCAAACAATTTACAGTAATATATATATATATATATATATATACATTAGACAAAAAATATAAAATATAACATCATGTAAATCATTCGTTCATATTAAAACGTATTGCATTTTCTATATCAATATTTAGTAATAAAAATGATGAGCAATTCATATATCTAATGAGATTTATTTATTTTTATTATTTATTTTTTTTTACTTACAACGTCCATGAGAAAATGAACGCAATTTGCAATTTCATCCAAAATGTATTTATAGTAAAATAATAATAAAAACACAAATTTAAAGAAATATATTTGATGTAAAAATATATTTTGTTTGAAGGTCGTTGGCAACATTAACAAATATATTAGTAATTTTTAATTTATTTTACTTTCAAAAAATGTATAACAACACGTGAAAAAAGTGAAGAAGGAAAAGAAATAATTGTGCAATTTCTAAATTAAAGTACGTTACTCCTTCTAATCTCAATCTGAGTAGAACATTTCGGGTTAAACCAAAAGTGAAAAACACGTCATATTGCGTGTGGATACTATTACAGTTTTTATGACTTGCAAGGCTTAGATTTCATGGATCTAATAACGCCAAACTGTTTGTTTTCTCTTCAATAAACTTCAGAACATAGTAAAATCCCGATAATCCGAAAAAAAGAAATTGTTTCAAGGGAAATAATTATTAACTCCCTTATTTAAATATGTGACCTTTTTTCGATAAAAATTTTACACACACACACACAAACACACACACACATATATATATATAAATTGTCTACATATAGACACTTATAGATAGTGTCTATATAAAGCGACTTTCTCTCTCTCTCTCTCTCTCTATATATATATATATATATATATATATGTGTGTGTGTGTGTGTGTGTGTGTGTGTGTGTGTGTATGTGTGTGTGTGTGTATGAACACGTTCTTCTTCAACAAATAAAACCTATAATAAAAAATGTTTAAAATTTTGTAATGATACATTCCATTAAAATATTTTCCATTCATTTTTTTAACTAGGTCTTTCCTGAAAGGAACTGGTCTTAGCGAATTCTCTAATAGCAATTTACTAAAAGCCTTTGACAAATGAAGAAAGTGAAACGCTACAATTAGATAATTAAGGGTACAATTTCAAATAATAATGCAGAGAAAATATAAATTTCCGTAAAAAAAAATCATCTACGCATTTATATATTTAAAAATTATATTAAAACACTTTTTTCCTTAGACCATTTTACTTGTCTATATTAAAGTATTGGCTTATTTCAAGAACAAAGGAAAATAATGCATCTGCAAAGTCGCCAGTTCTTAAAATCATACTTTTACAATATTCACATTTTTCATTCTTTTCGATGTGTGTGTTTCTAAATGAAAATGCTTAAACAGATTTAGTAAAAAATATTACAAAATTCTTGTTTATCAATCAATCTCTCTCTTTTTTTTTTTTTTTTTTTTTTTTTTTTTTTTTTAATAAACTAATATTTTTTTGTTTTGTTGGGAAAGGTTTTATAAATACATCATTGTTGGAAAGTTTAGGATTTAATCTTACTTTGGATTTATCGTCATATGAAATAAAAAAGAAATGCATGTATATTAAATAATTACTGCAATGTTAGGAAATTTTATTTCTTCTTCATAAGAGTAAGTGTTTTTAAAATGAAGTTTTAAATCAAATTATTATTTTTAAATATATCCCATTACGAAATTTACATATATACTTCAACTAGCAGACCCGGCCACGCGTTGCTGTGACTAAGTTATACGTTGAATTATACGGCTGTAAACTAATTAGTACAGTCAAATTATTATTTATGAACAAAGACGAAAACGTTGTAGCCGATGTAAAAACCCACAGGGTTGAGATTTGAAACTTAGGTCAAAATTTGGAAGCGATTGATAAAAATTTTCGTAGTGTTGATATTAAGCACAAATTAATTTTATTGTAGGGTCCTATAAATTTTAATGGAGAAGTGATATATATTATTTCTAATGCTACTTTGGATAAAATTGCTAAAATGACTAATTTATAAATTAAATTCTATTAAAATTCTATTAAAATAAAAGTATAAAAGAAACAGACGATTTTAAAATGAATTTTTATGGAGGAGTGAAATATAATATATGCTATAATGGATAATTTTACTATAAAATGACCTCATCATTTTATATGTTTTAAAGAGGGCAACAGCTGTAGTTATAAAAAGGAAAACAATAAGGCTAAACCAGAAAAATAAGTAAATTTGATAAATATTTTTAAACTTTAAAATTGGAAATCTTATGAAATATTGGACATTTAAAGTAAATACATGTATCATTTAATATAGAAAAAGATTTTGGAAAAGTTTAGTGTATTTTAACGAAGTGATGAGAAGTTTTTGAGTACGTTAAAATTTTAATAGTAAATTCAAGTTAATAAAGATGGGAAACATTGAGGATTAAGATAAGAATAATTATAAGATTAAAAAAAAAAAAAAAAAAACTTTTTATATACCATGCTTTTAAATTTTAATATACTAATAATATACTAATTAAAAGGAAAAAGATAAATATTCTATCATAGTTTGAAGTCAAATTCGTTTTCAAATGTCTAAATAAAATATCTGATGTAAGATACTAATAATTTGCAGCGGAATAGATTTCATTTCTGTCGTCCTTGGCGAAAAAAAAAGAATATCGCCAAATAATCTGGCGAAAATATTTAATTCCTTTCAAAAATCATGGTTATTTTAACAACTTATATTAAAAGAGTAATGAATAATATGAGACAATATTTCGTACAATACATATTACATGTCATACATACGTACAATGAATAATACATATTACATTTCGTACAATGCATACATCTGGCATGTATATTTTCGTGTTACGCTTTTGATCGCCAAATAATAATAATAATAATAATAAAAGCCAAGGGCGACAGAGTTTTGAAATTTAAAATTAAAATTTTGTCAATTTGACAGCAAAATAATTCAATCTAACACCCGCGATAACTAATACATATCTATACCCAAATATAAGGATTAAAATCGGGAAATAAATTTCCTCGATTTTTAATAATTTCTTACAAAAAATCCAGTGGGCAATTAACATAGGAAATCTTTTTCTTGGCTGCACAGACGGTCAGTGAGTCACACTTCGCTTGCGTATAGAACTCATAGATATAGTATAGCATATATAGAATAGAGTGATCATTGGGAAGAAAAAAGTTATTCCTTTTCATTTGGGAAAAGACGACGTTTTTACCAAAATATGGCCGTCTGAATACACACGGGAATACATACTAATATTTTAGCAAATAAAATTTATGAATAATTTATTTGCTAAAGGGGAATGGAAGACTCCAGGTACAGTTTCAAATTCATATTTCTTTGTTTCTTTTCTTTTCTTTTTTTTTCAATACCACTTAATGGCTGCTTCCAAAGCTTTTTTTTTTTTTTTTTTTTTTTTTTTTTTCGGCATCAAAAATCTTTGTACGATAACATGGGGATGAGAGATCTATATATATTACTATATCTATGATAGAACTACATTAGCACTTTATCAATGTGTATAAAAGCTTTAAATTGATTATGACGTCAATTTTCGTGAGATGCATAATTTAACTTTTATTAATTATTTGAACGTTCACGTTTGATTAAATGTATTTATTTTTATGTCGAAAGAAAATGAACTCGTATTTTTTTTTTTTTTTTTTGGCAACAATTAAATTAATGGAACTCACATATATTTTGGAGCAACTTTAATAAAGGTCTATAATTAACAAATAATTGCAATAAAACAATATTGTGACAATAAATTGAGATAAAAACTATCCTATCTCTCAAGTTGGACCAAACTGCACACAGTGTGCAAAATTTCATTAAAATCTGTTCCTTAGTTTAGGAGTTTACCCCGGACAAACATCGTGACACGTAATTTATATATATATACAGATTAATTATTGCTGCGCATTTTAAAATCATGCAATTTTGTTTCACCCACAGTGAAGTAGCAGTATACGGCAATGGTTTATATTTTTGTCGCCTTATATGCAGTAAGTGCATATATGGAAACAATAATAATCACTGCGCTGTTCCTTTGTTAACATGAATTTCATTTACTTGAATAAGGTCATAAAATTAACTAGTTATTTTTTTTTCGATGCACTAATTTAGGAGTCAGGATAATTTTTAAAAATGTGATAAGCATGTATTAAAAAAATAAAATTAATCAATAGATAAAGCATTTATAACTTATGTAAAACACTTTAAACTTTTAACTACGACTAAATTGACACTTTTACAGAATGATTTGTAACCAAGTGCCTTTTTAAAAATGTTTTCGCCTGTTATTCGGAAACATTTAAAGTATTCTATAGATAGATTGCTTTTGTGTTAAGTTTTTTACGCCTCTGACTCATAATTTATAAGAAACTTATGAATCAGAAATTACAGAAACATTAATACATTTTTTTAAAGGTAATTATTTAAACTGCTGAAGTAAAATTTCTTTTTTAAATGCATATTTCTCTCTCTCCCACTTCTTTTTCTTCTTCTTTTTTTAATACTTTCTGTTATATTGTAAAAAAAACAAAAACAAAATAATAAAAAATAAAAAATAAAAACACTGTCATTGAGTTTTTTCTACATTTACACGTTTCGGGTACCCTAGTAACACATTTTTGTATCCCCCAGCTCTATTCTAAAATAAATAAATAAATAAATAAATAAATACACAAATAAATTTCTATCTTTGGAAATAGGCGTATTCGATTTTTTAACTTTGAAAATCTAGTATCTCACTTTTGTAGCTCCTATGTTTGTTTTATAAAAATTTGAATACCTGACATCTGATCTCCCACCATAATAATTTGCAGCTTTTTAAGTAAGCAGAATCGTTACTTTTTCTTCCAAAAAATATAATATCGCTGTTTTTATCTCCTAGCTACATAAAAAAAAAAATAAAAAATAGATATAAATATTTGGCCCCATCTCACACATAAATTCTTCAAAATATCCCCCCCCCCATAAAAAATGAATAAAAAAATAAAGAGTAAGTCGATTTTTAAGGCACTGGATCTATTTTTTCTTCTTCGTCTTCTTCTCCTTCTTTTTTTTTTATATATATATATATATCTACCTGTTCAAATCTCTCTCCCTACTAAATTTACATACTTGTAAAAACGCACGAACGGTTTCTCATCACCTTCAAAAGAAAAAAGAAACATAGGCCATTTTTGCCCGAATTTCCGTATTTTTATCTTTTTAAATAACAGCCCCCATAAAATATTTATTAACATCTATAATAGTGGTGGGATATATTTTATACCATCTCATTTTAATTTCCAACTGCAAAAAATCGTCACACAAAATTTTACTTTTATGACTTAGGGAAAAATTTCATTTATTTCTTTTCTTTTAACATTATTTCTTGTTTGTGAATTCTAAGAGCTATAGTATTAAATGAGCGTGTTTTCTTTGCCTTTCAAAAAGCTGAATTAATAACTTTGCTTCCAAACATATAGATTAGGGTGGGCCAAAAAATGGATATTTTCGATAAGCGATTTGTAATAGAAAGAAAAAAAATTTAGTTTGGTATCCTCAATTTGGGAAAAATAATAATAAAAAATAAAATAAATTTTTATGTCTTTAGTTCGTGCATAACCTTCAAAATTCGTAAAAAAAAGTTTCAAAAATGTCAAATTTCAAAAACTGTTATTCTTATTCAAATATTATTATTTTTTGTTCTAATGCCATTCAAATGCTTCCATTTAACACTCTTTATATATATCTTCACAAATATTTATTTTATTTTACAGTTTTTAAGCCGTAAAATTTCGTAAAATTAACCGTAATTCGACTTTTTTATTGTGTCCTAAAAACACACATACAGCTTACTAGAAAACCTAATAGAATAGATTTTTCTGTTACATTTGTAGGTATTGCTTCCTCTATAGTTATTATTTTAAAAGCATGTGGTGGTAACAGATAATCTATAAATTTGAGTGGCAAGAAACCCGCCTCTTGTATTCGCATTTATTTGCAGAGATTTTTAAATAACTTTGTCCTCGAGAATGTAGGCACACGCTCTAGAATTCTAATAGGGGTTTCTAGAACTCGTTTTCAAAGGAGACTAGAAATTATAAGGATGACATGGAACTATTTTTTTTAGAGCAACAAATTAGATTCTAGATGGCAGTTACAGAATTTTTCCTGTGTGTGAACTTTATCCTTTGGCTACATTATTGTTTGATATTAATGGTCTTATGGGGCTTATGGGGTCTCTAAGGCTAAATCAAATCTGAAACATGTGATTCAAGTGCAATATTCAAACGGAACACATTCATCAAACCAGTTACCAGCAGTTCTCCTAATTGATGGTCGTGCTGTACTACGAACAGTGCATTATCTTTTATCAGGAAATGTAAATGACTTTGTCAACTGCTTCGTAACTTATATTGATCTTGGATTAAGAAAAGGAGAACACGGTTGTTAAACTGTGTGCCTTACCTTCTATAACTCAGGCATTTTCAGAACCTGTAAAACGGGCACATTTTCAAGTATCTATTTCTAAATCTGTGCTTTACGAAAATCCACCCCAACTGGCGTTAGAATTCAGCTGGATAAAAGACGTTGTCAATAAAAGTCTGTTTCCTGTAACAGTTCTACGAGCAATTAATCCAGTCGCACCAGAACCACCTCAAAGGTTGTGAAAAGAAGAAAAAACCTCAACTCACTGTGGTTGTGAAAAGAATAACCTTGCTCTAATGAAAGGTACAGTACTTTGTTTTCCAAATTAACTGGAGCACTATTTGGTATTGCAAAGAAACTTGTTTTAATCTATGGACAAAATTCATACCAGCTGAACCCTCTTACACTGTGAATGATGTATGTGAAGAAAATAACAATTAGTTCATGCTTTTAAAACTTTTTTTTTTTTTTTTTTTTTTTTTTTTTGTGTGTGTGTGTTTGTTTTTTGTTCTTTGGTCTTGATAATTATTGTTTGCTTTAATTGTTTTGTAAGAAGTCGATTCATGTAATTTTTAATTAATTAACCACATCATATTACCTTTTATCGCATAAATATATATTCTATTACGTAAATAATTCGTTATTTGAATGCTCTGACCCTGAAAATATAGTATTAGACACCAAACAGATTATCCTGTCTGTTCTATAGTCGGAGCTATGGCCGATATACAATTTTTAAGTCATCTCGACCTCCATCTTCAATATTTAAATTTGCTCAAGACTAACAATTTGGCACCTTGCAGATTTTTGTTATCTGCATTCTTTGACTAGGAAAACACAGTATTAGACACCAAAATGATTATCCTATCAATTCCATCGACGGAGATATGGTCGATTTACGATTTTAAAGCCATCCCAGGCGCTAACTTGAGTATATATAAACTTGTTCAACGTTACCAAATTGGCACCTTGCAGATTTTTCGTTATTTGTATTCCTTGAAACTGAAAACATAATGTTAGAAAAGAAAATGATTATCCTGTCTGTTCTGTAGAGGGTGATATGACCGATATACTATTTTTCAGACATCTCGGTCGCCATCTTTAATATTTAATGTACTCAAGGATACAAAAGTGGCACCCTGCAATTTTTCATTATGTAGGTCTTGAAGAAACAGAAATCACTAAAAAACATTGGTTTGACCGTACTTACAGGTCTGTTGACCTGCTACTAGACTAAATAGGAAAATTCTATACTGGACATCCTATATGTTTATTTATGCACAGCAGTTTTCAAAGGAGTGGTGCATTTTTAAGTGAAACAGTTGAAATTTAAAGTAAATTAAATTCTGCATTATAACGAAAAAATTAACATATACATAGATTAATTGATTAAATTCTATTATATGACTAAATGGCGGAAAGATTCATTAATTATTCAATTGAATTTTAATAAATGAAAAATATTTCTCATTTTTTTTAAACGATTTTTTTTTTTTTTTTGGTAATTATTACATATATGAGTAAAACACAAATCATCTTCAAGAAAGCAATTTTATTTTCATTCAAAAAATGAATATGAAATTTAATAAGATTTAATTTATGTTGAGTAACAATTTCTGTTATTTCTGCGATTGTCAGTGAAAGATATATAGATTGACAAATTCACTTAAAATACAGTTTATGATGTAAGTTTTTCAATTTATAAATTTCAAAACCACTCAATTATACCCGATTTTTTTTAACATAATTTTCTTTTATTAAATGTAATCCGTTTTCTTCAGTTATTTAATTAACTTGAACTTTATAAAAATGCTCTCAGAAATTGATGCAATGGTTAATCATGTTGTAATTTTCTAATAATTTTAAAGACAAGCAAAACTGCAGAGACAAAAGTTGTTATTTAAACTTAAAAGATATTTTGCTTGATATTATTTCTGAGTATATTTTTCAATATCATGTTTAATTAGTATGTTAAAAAATATAATTTTCATTTTCATTTCGATGTCTAGTATAATGAATATTGCAGCATTTTTAATAAGAAAGAGAATATATATATATACATACATATTACATTTTTCTTAAAAATGCAGATATTATTTATTTCATAAACCTATTATCATTATTTAATTTCCATGCTGTGGATTTACTTAATTTAAATAACACAACAGACGTGGTGATATAAAACAACATGCAAAGTATATATTAAAAGGTTTATTTAATTATTTATTTTTGTTAATTAGTTCTTTAGTTCGTAGAATAATACTATTTTAATTAAATTTAAATACTATTATGTACTGTTTTCTTTAAAAATATAGTTACGAAATCACAAACATTTTCTGCAATAATTAAGAAAACAATTTCATTTTTGTAAGAATAAATTATAAGTAACGTGATAAGATACGAGGAACTTTATTAATTGCAATAAATTATAGTATCATATAAGGATGTTAATTGTATGCATAAATTCTTGCATCAGAAATTTTCAGGATTAGCAATAATTAAATTGCATCAAAATAGTAATAATAATAAGATTGTGTGATTTTTTATTATTATTATTACTTAGAAACTTTGCTTGTAGTTTCTACGGAAAACGCGCTTAGAAAATTAGATATAGGAATCAAATATTAAAATTTATGAAATATCTTACGTTTTCTATATTTTTTTATATATATCTGAATTCATTCGAATTAATAAAGATTTCAACATATGTATTTGGAATTTTGCGCTTTGTAGTTTCTTTTAACGCTATTTCAAAAGCTTGGAAAAGTGTCTGTTTAAGAAGGTGTCTGCACCGAAAGTAATTGGAGGCATTTCGGCTTAAAACCTACGCATGTGATATTATGAACTGTTGTTTTTAATTTTATTAAACTAGACGCAAGCAAAACTTAAGTATATATAACCTAAAGTAAACATTTCCCATGTCTTAATTTTCTCAATATTTATGATCTTTATATTATATTACAGTGTGGAATGGTACAAATATCAGCTGCTTATTATCAGAAATTATATGAATTCAATTTACATTTTATTTATTTATTTATTTATCATTTTATCATGCTAACCAGAATGTATACGCCGGCCTCGGAATTGGAAGATAGCGGGTTCGGTACTCGAGCCGGCCAAAGACCGTCGTGTACACTAATGGTGGCTGGTGCACGTAAAATCTGTCATGGCCGCAATTTTACTCCATGTTCCCTTCAAAATTATACCTCTGGCGGTCACCGAAGCGGGAGAGCCATCCCTTCCATGGAGGACCAAAATTGTGATGGCATGTCTCCGGACCACCTCTAGGAGTGTGTCCCAGACTGTCGCCAATTGCCCATCTGCGCAGCACTTGTGCGACGTAAAAATCCAACCAACCAGAAAGTATATTTTTCTCTCGTTAATTTATGTTTTTCTCAATGGAATACTGTGACTTCTATTGAATGATATTACTCTGAATTTCTTACAGTGTGTAACAAAATTAATAGTCAAAACTGTAAAGAGTAAAAGAACTTGCAACCACATAAAAATTTATTAGAAAAAGGGTGTACGGGAAGCCTTGGACGAGTGGCGTGGGGACATTTTTTCTGAAATAGACGGAACGTCTCCTTTCGCAGAGCTCATTATTCAGCCACTATTCTAAATACAACTCTGTTCAAACGATGAGAAATCTGATAAGCACCTTACGTATGCAGTGGTAAACGGCAATGTCTCTGAAGCGGTAAGTCTTTACTAGGAGTGATATAGGAACAGCGCGCTGTCCCCTTGGAAAACATTTCAATTTTTGCCAGGCAAATGTGGAAAAAAGCTCTTTTCTGGGCCAAAGATATTATACAAATCGAACAATGAGAGTAAGTACGATACATCGAATAGAGACAATCCTTGAGGCAGTGCACAGAGAAAAAAAAATATGTACTTTCTTTATCTAGAACGAATAACTAATCATTTTCTAGATCATTGAACTAGAAATATATATTTCCGAACTATACGTATAAGGCACGCAAGTAAGCTTAATAGACGAAATGTTCGAGTAATTCTCGTCTATACACTTCTAAATGGTGAAATAATATTTTGAATATTCTGAGTCATTTGTATTGCTAGAGCTTTTTGCTTGATTTTCTAGAATTAGGTCATAAATCAAGATTATAGTTGCTAAAACTTGCATTTATTCGCATTATTTTTTGTCGATATTTTTAAGTAAGTTTGATCTCAATAATATAGAAAAACACTGTAGAATTCTAATAGGGGTTTCTAGAGCCCGTTTTCAAAGTTGTCTAGAATTTAAAGGATGACATGGAACTCTTTTTACTAGAGTCACAATCCAGATTCTTGATGCCAGTTACAGAGTTTTTCTCAATGTGGACGAAATTTCTCAAATTTCATTCCTGCATGTGTTAAAGTTTGAATCCCGGGAATCTTTCAAACTCTGCGTGATTCACCTTTTCATTAAGCGGGAAGCTCCTCGCAGCTTGCTGTTCGTTTCTCGACCCTCACATTATACGGTGAAAGTTTTTTTGTTTTAGCAAGTTTTATTAAACCTTACACTTGTGACTGTTATATTTGTTACACACTTTATTAAAAAAATTGCATATAATGCTACAAACAACATAATTATACAATGTTACGAGGAAAATTAATGTTTTTTACAGTTAGATCCAATCTTTGCAGAGTACAGCATTAAATTAAAAAATTGTTCAATTTCGTAATGAAGATGTCTACTTTCTTACATGTGGAAAATTTTTCCTAAACAAACAGTCGAATTCTTGTCAGAAAGTGTAGTTTATGTAATAAATATTTTAAAAAACAGTTCGATAAAACAGTAACTCGTAGTAACCAAAAATAAAGTCAACTAGCTTAATTAAACCCTGCGTAAAACATCGGGTATTTTATCGATACAGAAATAATGGTCAGCCACTTAAAGCACTGTCTCCAAATGATAATAGATCAGCTTAAAATCTGATTTCAAACTGGAACATCTGAGAGAGACTTTCATCTTTTTTATAGTCCCAATAGTGATTTGTCAAAATTTTGAGGTAATTCTGCACCTGTAATCTATGAATCGTTCCGGAAATATTTAGCATTCGTCTATTATTGAAGATGCAGCTTCCAACATTTGGAAAACTTAAACTATCATTTCTCGCCTAATTTGTTGCTATGTAGCTAAAATCGTCACTCAGTCACCAAGTTTTACTCCAGAGATGACTTTCGTTGAAGCGAAACGGCTGCACTTTTTTCCATATGAAATGTAAATCGACTTTTTATGAACCAACAATTTTAATGCAGGAAAGAGTTATAATCCTTTCCGACAATGCTCACTATACATAAGATAACACCAGTGTTACGCCATTATACCAGAATAAATCATAGATGTTATTGTGGTAATAATAGCATGGAAGTTTTTGATATGGTAATTTATTCATAGGATAAAATATCTTAAAATTCTAAATATTCACAAATAAAAGAATTGGTAAATCATTTTGAGTCGTTTATCATTATAATTCAAAATTTCAAATTGACATTTCCCCCCCCCCCCAAATTATTGTAAAATATTCACATTCTTTTGTTATGAAAATAAAGCGCCCAATTGCGAGAAAATTTGAATATTTTTCAAATAAAGTTTTGAAAAATATATAATAAAATGGTACTTTTGAAATAGAATTGTCATTCAAACGTGATCTAAATAACAAAGCATTCTGAAGTTTTATTATTATTTCTGCACCATTTTATTTAACCTGAAATTTTAAAATTTATATGCTAATTAAAGTCCAATAAAATGCTTACGGTACTTTTTCTGTTATTAGTTTAAATAAATGGCCAGAAATACATAAAACTTGATTATAATATATTGATAATCAAGCAAATTCAACACAATTCAGTAATAAATTAACCTTTGTTTCTGAAATTATCATGGAGTTTTATTTTATAATAATTTTATTTAAAATTAACTTAAAATTTAAAATATACAAGGTTGGCACTGTCAAATTTCGCATCTTATCATTTGAAAAATGCAATACATTTTTGAAAATTTTTAACACATAATTTTAAAAAGTCTAAAAAAAAAAACAATAATAATAATCGTTGCAGAGAAATTTTATTTCTTTTCAGCAGAACGTAAAGGAATACTTCTGTAGTGTGATGATTTTGGATCACTAAATTTACCAAACTTTATATTTTACTAAGAGATTAACTTATAATAATTTGTTAGCTTTTGTACATTGATAATTACACAAATTTATAATGAAAAAGAAACCCTCACATGTCATTGCAAAGCATAGCTTCCATGTTTAATTTCTTATTTTCTCATACATCGTACAGATAGTATTGCTTTCATCTCAAGCTTTCTAAAATTCATATTTTACTGTCTTTACACATTTTGGGTCTACTAAATCTAAAATTAAGATTTTTTAGCTGTTTGTCTATGTACATGTGCGTTTGCTTGTGTTGGTCTCCGAGCATGTTTTCAGCATACCCCAATAATAATTAACAGCCAGACATCAAAACTCAGTATTATAAATATTTATCATGCAATGATACTACTTAAACCGTTAGAACATGCTCCATTTCCAGCACCTTCGTTATCTCCTATTTTGTCTTTTTATAAATTCCCTGGCTTAACTCGATGAGGACTACAAATGTAAAGACTTAATTTTTTATTAATGTTTTTAGATAGTGGGAAGAGGGGAGACTTAGCCACTTAGACACCACATATTTTATTTTTATTTTTATTCAAACTAGACATAAACCACAGCCTAGTGGCATAAGAATAAATGTCAAATGAAACGCACCAAATCTTCTAAAACTTTATTAAATTGGTGTCCTGCATAAATTACATGACCTTCGAACACGCACGTAGGAGAAATTCTGATAGCATGTATTAATTAGCTTTACAAAGCTTGCTCTCTTACTTTTCAGAAGCACATGGAAACATAAATATATTTTTTATTAAATAGATTAATTGGAGAAGTACTTCACTACATTAAAATTAAAATATTTCATTTGAAAATGCTGATAATACAAGTGAATTTTATAACTTCTACTCTTTCGTAACTTTGCACCAAGAACTTTTCACACTTCCTCCAAAACCAACGTCATCAATACGAAACACGAATATAAACATATCACCAATTAAATTCTCCATGAAAAACTTACACATAAAAATTTCGAATAATTTCGAGATTCTCTAAATTTAAGGCCTCAATCCGGTACAAACTTTTATGGAAATAAGACAAGTAATTTGTGTATGAGGATATAAAATATGCAAGTCAAACACAATATTGAAATGCATTATGTTTACAGACGAAATTTCTGGTTGGTACTGTTTAACATATTCGGACTGCGCTAAAAATATAATATTGGTATTCATTCATTTGCGAATACTAAGCATATTTTGCATAAAACATGTTAAATAAATATATATATTATTTTTAAAGGGCCTTTTTTCCTCTAAATTAGTGCTATTTTTGTAAAAGGGCGATTTGCAATTCAAGATGTATTATTTATTTATGTATTATCTGTTGTACTCGTTCTTCACACGGGAATTTAATTATTAATCACAGTTTATTAATATATATTTTTAATTATGTTAGTTGAAGTTTATTATGCTGATGAATAAGGATTAGATTATTATAATTTATAGGTACAATTTGTAAATTTTAACTCGTATATATATATATATATATGTGTGTGTGTGTGTTTTAATTTGTATAATTCTTTGTGCATTGGTTTGAACATAATTTTTCTCAATGCTCATAAGCATACTCTTTATTCCTATTTAATTTCCGAAAAAAAAGGGTACAATAACTAGTAAATAAAAAGTCAACTGCATCGAAAACGTATTAGTTATTTCTGTATTGAATTTCCGTCAAATGCTGAATCTATGACAATATCTATATCCAGTTTCGATAAACGGGAATTTATATACATGCGTAATAAAATAGAGAAAATAATTGTATTTTAGAACAGCTTCTGTTTTTTCACTTGGCGAAACAACAGGTGTAAAACAAGAGGGAATCACTTAATATATATGCCTCATGAAATAGAGAAAATAATTGTATTTATTTTTTTACTACCCACTTGACCCCACATTTATGCCCCACATGGCGAAATAACAAGGAATCACTAAACATATATGCTTTATAAAATATTGTATCATATCTATGCACTGAATCTGGTATTAGTAACAGGGAATAACATAATATAAATGCGTTGTAAAATCGAAAAAATAATAACATTTTGGAAGAACTTTAGTAGCACCACCTGGCAAAGTAACAGTGGTGAAATAGTAGCGAATCACTTAATATATATGTGTTATAAAATAGAGAAAATAATTATATTTAATTACCTACTTGTCTCACATCTCCCACAATTATGCCCCACTAGGCGAAACAACAGGGGCAAAATAACAGAGAATCACTTAATATATATGAGTTATAAAATATTAGAGCGCATATATATATATAAATATGTATATATATATATTGAATACGGTATCGGTAACAGGGAATCACTTAATATATATGCGTTTAAAATCGAGAAAATAATTATATTTTGTTAGAGCTTCAGTAGCTCCACTTGCCTAAATTTAAAATTTGACATCAAAGTAGCTCGGTCGTTTCTCGCCGAGGTGTTTTGTTATGTAACTGTGATAGCAGTACGTATTTGTCGTCGTGAACGATGATTACCACATTCCGACTACATCGAAAAAAAAAGGTGGAACACATTTCAAAAAGATGCCTCTGCAGAAACTTTTACAATTGTAAATTTAATACGAAACTGCACAAAGATATTTACAAATACACACATTATCACGTATAAATATATACACATTCTAAATATTAACGTTTCCAATTGACTTTTGAAGCCCGCTAGTAACAAACATTCGTTCACCACTTCTTTTCTGCTATTTTTTAGTCTAATCTCTCCACACCATCTTGATGTTACTTTAAAAAAACTGAAAGTTCGAAAACGATTCGCATAAAGTTCGAATATGATCTTTACACGTCCCCCCCCCCTCCATTTGATGGTTTCGATAAGAGCTCTTAAATTAAAAATGCAACTTCTCCCAGACCACCCCCCCCCTCCAAAAAATAAAATAAAAAATAAATAAATAAATAAATAAAAAATAATAATATTGTTTAGATATATATATATAATCAGTATAATGGAAATATATATATATATATACACATATGAGTGTACAAATTTCACTAATATTCATAAAATAATGATAATATAATTACAAAACACAGTAATATAATTTATCTCACAAAAATAAAAATTAACTTAAAAAATAAAAATAAAATAAATAAAAACATTCTGTCTTTAATTTAGATAGATATCTGTAATCTAGGGTACCCCGTCAAAATAGCCCAAGACAAAATAGCCCCGACAAAAGAGCCCCAGGACAAAATAGCCCCAGACAAAATAGCCCCAGACAAAACAGCCCCGACAAAACAGCCCTGACAAAACAGCCCCGACAAAATAGCCCCAGGACAAAACAGCCCCGACAAAATAGCCCAAGACAGAAATGCCGAAGAAAATTGTCCCAGACAAAATAGCCTCGTCGAAACAGCCTCGACAAAATAGCCCCGACAAAATAGCCCCGACGAAACAGCCTCGACAAAATAGCCCCGACAAAATAGCCCGGAAGCATTTATATGATTTAACAGAAAATTTATTTAATTAACTTCTCGACTCTAGACATTTAAAACTTTTAGAATAGCTCAAAATACGATGACAATGCATTTTTTTAATACTTTTAGCCAATTTTTTCGGGTCCCCGCTGCTGTCGTTCTTTGTGCCTTTTGTACGTCTGTAATAATGAATTTCTGTTTATATATAATTATCTTGTAAAAGTTCAGTTACTTTGTTAAAGGACAATCTGTCACTTAGCTGTATAAAATCTCTATAAAACACATACTAAAAACCTTTTTCATAGAAAGGCATGCAATTTATTTTTCTTTTTTGTTATTTTACATATTTTTAAAACGGGCCGGAAGGGGCTTGGGCCTCAAAATTTCGGCCCGTGCTCTATCTCGACTAGCTAGAAATTTGAAACTTTTAGAAAAGCTCAGAACACGATGACAATGCATTTTTTTTATTACTTTCAGCCAATTATTATGGGTCCCCGCTGCCTTCGGTAGCGTTTATACATACCTGGTAACTTTTACAATTTATTCCGGAGTATTATTAGCTCCGTCCTTTTTTCACACCAGTATGATTGTAGAGAAATTTTCTCCAATATGTAATTACGATGAAATAAGAAGAAAAGTGCTTTTAAAATATACTGGTGTGAATAAAGGACGAGGTTAACAGTACTCCGAAATAAATTATAAAAGTTACCAGGTATGTTTATATGATTCAACAGAAAATTTTAAAAACATGGTACATAAAAAGTTCTTTTTATCTTGTAATTATTTAATGTAAAACATAATGTATTTTCGTAATTTGTAAATGTTTTTTTTTAAATGTGGATTTGTTATTTTCTTTTATATACCTATATAGGGAATGATATATTCCTGAAAATTTTTGATTTAAGGTTTTCTATGAATTTACACATTTTGAGATATCTGTGTGTATGTGTCAGCAAAAGTTCTGGTCGCTGTAACTAAACCAATAAACATAATTTAACAATACTTGATTTTTTTTTTCATCTCGAGTTTAAATTTTTTCTGATTAACTTTTGTGATAAATCGCCAAACAGGTGAGCTTTCATGCAGCGATTAAACTCATTTATTCTAAGGCCGTGGCACGCTCCCACTGTGGACCTACTGTCCTTAATCTATCCTCCAAATAACTTTACACTTTCATAATTAAAAAATAAATAAATAAATAAAAATAAAATAAACTTGCATAATTTTATTTTAAGATAAAAATGATTTAATCAGCAACCACTTCAACTTTATTTGTACATCGACGGTAGACGTCGGTGTTATGCTCCGCTGAAGTAATTTAATCTTGTGTAATTTTAAGCAACAAGAACAATAATAATAATAATAATAAAAAAACAGAACTTATTAAAACTTTCTGTGTATAAAATAAATTATCTTGATTGTATTTTGGTGCTTATTATCCGGAAGGTGGCGCTACTCTTCTATTTATTCCGCCATTTAGACTGACACTATATCTCAGCTTCTATTGAACATTATATACTTTAAAAAAAGTATCCGTCGCTTAATTTTCTTTCTCCCGTTAAAATCTGCGTAAATATCGGCCGAACGTTGGTTCTGCTATGTTCTAATTTTCCTTGTTTCTAAAAAAGCCATGACTCAAAATCTAATGTGCATAACAACACCATTGTTGTCCTCGCTGGATTTTAAAATTGTGTGTATATGGACTGAAAAGTGGTGTAGTTACGTTGTAAATTTTGTTTAAATTTCTGTTTAAATCGGCCGAAAGGTAGCGCTGATGCTGATATGCTGTCATTTCCTTTGTTTATGAAAAAGTTTATCTTAAAATCTAATGGGCATAACTGCTTCATTTTTTTAAATTCTGTGAATATCACACGAAATGTTGTTTGTTATCGGTCGGAAGGTAGCGTTTTTATGTATTAAATTTCTTTAAATTTTTCTTGCTTATGAAATACTACACATCAAAATCTATTGTGTATAAGTCCACCATTTTTTTCCTACTGATGTTTAAGTTTTTGTGTGTATAGACCGATAAATGGCGCTAATACGCTGTATTTTTCTTTGATTCTGAAAAAAACTATATGACACACTTCCAGTTATCCAAATTTCCCCAAAAGTTCGAAAGATCATATGTACACCAGACCTGCCTCAATTCTGAGGTATCGTAGTTCTATTTATTTATTTTTTTTTTTTTTTTTATTTATTTATTTTTTTTTTTTGAGATATGATAGTCAGAAGATTTTCCATGTACAAAGAAAGATACATACAAATTTTGTCGGGGACTATTTTGTCGGGGCCATTTTGTGGGGGCTAATTTGTCGGGGCTGTTTTGTCGTGGGCTGTTTTGTCGTGGGCTGTTTTGTCGGGGCTGTTTTGTCCAGAGCTATTTTGTCGGGGCTGTATTGTCGGGGGCTATTTTGTCGGGGGCTATTTTGTCGGGGGCTATTTTGACGGAGGCTATTTTGTCGGGGCTGTTTTGTCCGGAGCTATTTTGTCGGGGGCTGTTTTGTCGGGGGGCTATTTTGTCTGGGGCTATTTTGTCGGAGGCTCTTTTGTCGGGGCTGTTTTGTCGGGGGCTGTTTTGTCGGGGCTCTTTTGTCTTGGGGCTGTTTTGTCTGGGGCTATTTTGTCTGGGGCTGTTTTGTCGGGGGCTGTTTTGTAGGAGCTCTTTTGTAGGGGCTCTTTTGTCCTTTGGGCTCATTTGTCGGAGCTGTTTTGTCGGGGTTGTTTTGTCTTGGGCTTATTTGACGGGTCACGGTAATCTAGATATCAATATATCTTTAATCTAGATAAAGCATTCGCATTACCGTCTTTTGACTCTTTGTGATACGAGACCGTCAGGTTATGACGTTGTAATGCCAAGGCCCATCTAGAGAGCTTAGACCTGTGGGGAGCGCTGTGCATAAGGTATGTAAGAGGATTGTGGTGTGATACAATTTGTATATGCGCTTCAAGTATCCAGGTGCCAATTTTTTTCAAGGCTTTGAGCATGCAGTAGGCTTCACGTTCAAATGTACTTAATTTGATTTGTCAGGGTGTGAGTCTCTTGCTAAAAAATGTTATAGGCTCGTTCAATGCGTCATCACACTGTGCTAAACAGGCTCAAATTGCGGTGGCTGGAGCGTCTGTAAATAATAGGAATGGACGTTCCATATTTGGAGTGCATAGAGTGGGCATACTTAACAGTTTTTTCTTAAATTTAAAAAAAAAAGCTTCCTCTTCTGGGGCCTTCCATGGAATATCATTATTTGGTACATATTTCTTCGTAAGGTTTTGTTAAACGAAGTGCAATATGTGAAAAATTGGGAATGTAATCTCTGTAGTAATTAGCAAGGCCCAACAAGCTACGAACATCTTTCTTTGTAACTGGTCTTCCGAGTTTTTTAATTGTTTCAGTTTTTTGGGGTTCAGGAGAATGTTGCCAGGACCCAATTACGTGACCTAGGAACTTGAATGACTTTTTCCCGAAATCATACTTGTCCAGACTTACTGTTAAACCAACATCTCTGAGCGTCTTGAAAACTTCGTCAATGTGGTTTAAGTGTTCGCTCCACGAAGTGGAATAATATGCGACGTCATCAATATATGATCTGCAGTAGTTCCTGTGTGGAAAAAGAGCTTTGTCTATATTTTTGGTGCTCCCTGCATTTTTTCATACCAAATGGGAGGAACTTCCACTGGTAATGGCCTGAATAGTCACAAAAGCTGTATAAGGTTTGGTTTCATCTTTCATGGATATTTGCCAATATCCCTTGGTCAGGTCGAGTACTGAGATAAAATGAGCACTGCAAACTTCAAACAAGAGTTATTTAGCGATTTTCATCGGGTACGCATCCGGAATGTTGTAACTGTTCAAAAGGCGAAAATCGATACACAATCTAACACTCCCGTTTTTTCTCGCAACACAGACGACAGAGTGAGACTAGCCAGTATCACTAGGCTCAATTAGGTGAATTCGAGTAGCTCTTGAATTTGTAGATCTAACTCATTCTGGAGAGTTATTGGTACCCAATATGGTCGTAATATTTTTGGGGTACAGTCTGCAATTAAACGAACTGAGTGGCCTTCTATCTTGGCGTGACCAGGCTTGGTACTGAAAACATCTGGATAATGTTTTAATACTTCAAACAGTTGTCTCTGTGTGTGTGATAGTTATCAGTGCATCTGAAGAACAAATAACAGAAAGTCCAAACTTCGTATTCTAAATGTGCATCATATGAAGATGCTACAGTAAAATTTCGTTGAAATCAAGCGAATAGTGTGTACAGGGACTTCCAAACGAATTCAAATACGGGGGGAATTGAATGGGGAAATTTCAGGTACGTACAGTGTAACACCTATAGGCTGACGTAAACCAAACGGAATCAATAAGATTTGTTTGTTCACAAAAGCATGTTTTGCGTAGATTGTGGTATAAAAATCATTCATCATTCGTTTATGGGGCTACCCAAAGTATTTGGATATACTGATGCTATTTGGAAATTGCAGGAATCGTAATTCCTTTTGTGTTAGATGCTTTTCAAGTAAGACAAATTTTAAAGAAACAGTATTTTTTATTGTACATATTGATTGTAGATAATATACATGGTTACCCATAATTAAGCAAAATGTTTTTTTCTATTGAATAAAATTGGTGGGAGTTCTTTGTACGTTTTACTACGTCGATGAATACTATAAAATTAATTTTTCATACTCATACTGTAAACAAAGTATTTTATGAAGTTCTATTTTCAACATTGTTTTTTGTATAATATCAAGTTTTGAAGTGCCCTGATTATGAAAGTCCAATTTTTAACTATTGATCTGTATCTATTATCAGCTTAACTAAAAAATAAATAACTGCAGGAAATTCAAATTCGGCACTTTGGATTTCGTATTAGGATTCCATTCAAGAATTTCATCACGACTGGCAAGTTTCAAGGCAAATTATAACATTTTTGATAGAATGGAGTAGAAGGCTGATTTTTTACTAACTATATGAAAAATTCCAGAGCCAGGATTCGAACCCGGGCCTTCCACTTAACGCGTGGATGCTCTAACCGCTGAGCTAATTTGACCGATAACCAGCTCGGCACTTCTCACATAATATACGTTGGCAAGGTCACCGAGTCTGCATTAAAGCAGCTATATCAAGTGACAAATTTGAACACGGATCAACTCCGATAGGCCACGAAATTTCAATTTAGAAATTTTTTAACAACCTTGAAAATTCATTTTTGATAGAATGGAGTAGAAGGCTCATTTTTTACCAACTATGTGAAAAATACCAGACCCGAGAATCCAACCCGGGCCTTCCGCTTAACGCGCAGATGCTCTAACCACTGAATTACCTTGGCTGATAACCAGCTCGGCACTTATCATATAATCACACTCCACTCTTCCATTCTATCAAAAATGAACTTTCAAGATTGTTAAAAAATTTCTAAATTAAAATTTTGCGGCCTATCGGAGGTGTGTCATGTCCAAATTTGTTACTTGATA
The DNA here is from genome assembly GCA_963930645.1 of Salticus scenicus. Taxonomy (NCBI): domain Eukaryota; kingdom Metazoa; phylum Arthropoda; class Arachnida; order Araneae; family Salticidae; genus Salticus; species Salticus scenicus. The sequence continues at coordinate 319,618,151 of OZ005650.1, forward strand.
TAGCTGCTCTAATGCAGACTCGGTGACCTTGCCAACGTATATTATGTGAGAAGTGCCGATGGAGAAGCTCTGTGTGAGAAGCTCTGGTTATCAGCCAAGGTACCTCAGTGGTTAGAGCATCCGCGCGTTAAGCGGAAGGCCCGAGTTCGAATCCCGGCTCTGGTATTTTTCACATAGTTTGTAAAAAAAATCAGCCTTCTACTCCATTCTATCAAAAATGAATTTTTAAGTTTTTTAAAAAAATTTTTAAATTGAAATTAATAATAGCCTGGATTTTTTGAAAATTGCAGAATTTCTTTGCAGGTATTAGAATCTACTGCATGTGTACTATTAAAAATATATTAGGCAAATTCTTACGAAATTTGCACATTTAATGTGAAGAAAATTTCATTTTACATAAAAAAAAAAATAAAATAAATAAAAATCAGAGACTTGATTTAAATAAAAAACAAAAATATGGTAAGGCGAGGCAAAATGCCGCATGGAACAATAATGGAGCGTCATAGGTTTTTCAGTTGTAGGCAGGTGCCATAGATGGTTACTAAACATTCAATGAAGATATACTTTACAAATGAGATGTATATTGCATTTTTGATATTCTTTGGAATTTCTTAGTTCGATAATCCATCTCTCTTCATCTGGCATATTAAAAAAAAAAAAAAAAAAAAAAAAAAAAAAAAAAAACTTTAGTTGTTTTTAGTTAATTATGTAATCTGTAGTTTAAACAGGGATTGATTTTTTTTTTTTTTTTAACAGCTTATGACTTTTTCACCAAACCAATAAATACGGACCGATTCTGCTTTTTTAATTTGATGAATGAATTTATATTTTGTAATATGTTTATATGTAAGTTGACCAATTTTTTTTTTTTTTTTTTTTTTTTTTTTTTTTGTGTGTGTTTAGTTAACAGTAGGTTTACATTTAGAAAACATGATTTATTGTCCGCTTTGTCATTTTAAGTTACATCTAAGTACTGATTTTAGCAATATATTGAATAAGGTTATAGATAATATTAATAATAAGATATTTTAACATTCTTAACTCAAAAAGAAAAATAAATAAATAAAATAAATAAATAAATATATACATATATACATATATATATATATATATATATATATATTTTTTTTTACAGAAATTCGTATTTTACATTGAAATCACATAAGTCGTCTTAACCCTAAACAGACAGTCTTCTTACTACAAAATTGGGGTAAAAAGCTAAATCCAAATCATTAACGGAAACTTTTATCTCAATAATTTTATGATATTTTTTAAGCTACAGATATTTTTAATCCGTACTCTGAAGTATAATTAACAAATATCTGAAAGAGGATTTGACATAAATTTTAAACAAAAACTCAGAAACCTTTACCTATTCTATTCTAAAAATGCATTAGAAAATATATTAAATTGTAACATACAATATAGCAAAATCCAAAGCTTTAATATCTATTACAACAGGGGTGGCCAACCCACGGCCCGTGAGAAAACAAACGATATTTAAAGTTTGACAACTTTGGTTAACGGATCAAAAATTAATAAATACGTTTTGACATTTCGAAGTGAAAATACCTTTCAACGATTATGGTAGCTAAAGAACTGTTGTAATGAAATATTATTAGATCCATTATTCATTCTTTTTATTATAGTTTTAATATATAGTCATAAATGTTTCACGATTCTATTGTTATTTTATGAATGAAAATAATTTAAATTAATGTATTCTGCTCCAAATTTTCACTCTGCCCTTCCCTGAAAAAAGTATATACATACATGAATCATATACTCACAAACATATAATCACATATGCATATGTACAGTCATTAAATAATAATAATAATGATAATAATTTTCTTCCTCGACTAATTTCGACGTAAATTATCGAAAAACCAGCAGCTGATGCTTATAACGATTGGTAATAACATCTAGGTTTTAATTCAATTACTAAATTTTGTTTAGGTTGTCACCTACATATTAAAACTTGCACAAACTTTTTTTCCCGAATAGTAACACCCATTTTTGATTATATATTCGAATTTCTGAGTTCATGCCGGTTCGGAAAAAGGTATAGTTTGTATTCCTTATATCAAGTATTCACAGCGTCACAAGCAAAATTTTATCAAGGGTAAAACTCTTTCTTAAAAAAAAATAATAATAATAATAAATTAAGATATCATAGAGAAAAAGTATTATATCCATTCATATAATAATCGCAAAAGAAATATAACAATCATAAATGTAAAATAAAGTAATGTAAAGCTGATTAAGAAATGATGTATACGTCTAAACTTACTTGAATAACTATTTTAAATCATGCGCATGCAAAGCAATATATGACAAAACGATAACAATTGATAGCTCCCTAAGAGCAATAAAATTTGAAAATAATTTTAATTTGAAAAAATAGTGATAGGAATGAACTGTAAATTTATGAATTAATGTTTATTGCATTCATTTAACATTAGCACCTCCATATTTTAACAAATTATAACTCTGTAAAAAATTGAAAGAAACGTATAAACTATACCATTTTCTGAGCTGATTTGATCCAAATAATACAAAACGCTTGTCGAAATTAGGGGTTGTCTTTGAAAAGAATGAAGTTAATGCTAGTTTTAATATGTAGACATCCCATAAGCAAAATCTAACGAAACTGTTATAAACTAGGCTTTATTACTAATCGATAGTCACCAGCCGCATGTCTCTACAATTATTTATGGCGAAATTAGTCGGGAAAGGAAAGGGGGGGGGGGAGGGGTTATGACTGTACAGTACATACGATGCGGCCCGAATGAATAAAATAGATTTCCATTGCGGCCCACCAAGTGTTTTAGGTTGGACAGGCCTGCATTTCAAAATAATTAAGCAATTTTTATCTTTTAGAAAATTTTGAAAACAAAAGCAAACTCACTGCTAATAATGTGGTGCAGTTAATAGTAATTTCTTTCGCAATGATGAGACAGAATAATAAGAAATTTGGCATGTAAAGAAGAAAATAGCTTTTAACATGACGGATATCGTAAAAAATCCGGCCTGCCAATGTCTACTCTTTACTATCAGTACTACTACTCTATATTAAATAATATTATTCTGCTATTATTAAATATAGAGTCTCTTGCTCATCGTGTAATGCTTATCCTCGTTAACATGTACTTAGATACCTCGTTTAAGGCATTAATTGTAGCACATCTCAAATTAATGTGAGGGGCAGGACTTTAGTAAACACTCTGTATATAAAATGTTGGTCAATTGTATGCTGTAGAAACTGAGAATTACCAATTAAAATATGGCAGTCAAAAGATAACTTTCAAGTATTTGTAGAAATAACAAATCAGAAAATATTTCTTAATAAAACACTTATAAAATACATATGTATAATTATCTTTAACGTTTAAATTACTTAATTGAATTACAATTATAATTATAATTATAAATATAAACATAACTTAAAATATAATTAATATTAAATTTAATGTCCAATTATGTCACTAATATTATTCAACTAAATGTCATATTATTAATCAACTAAATTTTTACTTAATTTAAAACAACGTAAATACGTAATATGCAACAAAATAATCAAAAATAAATATAAAATTTAAATTATTTCTATATAATATATATATATATATATATATATATATATATATATATATATATATTCCTTATATTTAGAAAAATTAATATTTATTTTTCTTTGATAATTTCATCCAGATTCCGAAAAATCTCACGATTTTCTGTATTGACTAAATAAAGCTTTTGCATAAAATGATAACGAAATGCAATAAATATTTTTTTTTTATTAATAATATAAAATAGGAAAAAAAGAAAAATATATAGATATATATATCAATTCCTCAATAAAAAATATATTAGCTAACGCAACATTTATACATAACACGAATCTAAAAGATATGGAGAAACATTAAAACGACAAAAGAATCTTTGTATGAAATGGCTACCTGAATATCAATGCTTTCTAATCTTAGTTCTTCTCCACTTGGATACATCCGATAATTAGGGTAGGGAATCTTAGATATCCAATAACTTTGCCGGTTGATCACGTAGCGCTGAAGTTGCATTCTCCAACACTCCACATCAGAGAGCGATTAATTTCAAAGGGAAATATATACTAAGACGCCTAAATTGTTACAAGTTACAAAGAAAGGCAAAGTTAAATATTAGCATTATATTTCCTGCTGAATTAGAAGATAATTTTAGCTTCATTTAATTGATATTACTGAACCGAAAATAGACGCTCCACTTATAACAAACTTGTTTGAACATTTATACGTATTTACGCTTGAAAATATAAAGCATTAATCAGTATCTGTATTCGATCATCAAAATTCCTTTTTAACGTTCCAGCGGGCCCACTCCTTATACGGACATGAAAGGTCGCGTGTACTGTTGTGAAATATGTATTTTCATGTTCTTGAATATATTTATTATTCTATAAACATTTGAAGATTAATAAGAACATTTAATTATAATCTTTATCCATTGAAAAGTATCTGAAACAATGAAATATAAGCACAATTTTCTGAAAATAAAATAAAGCAAATAGTTGATGTTTTGTCATTTTAAATAAAAAGGTGTAAAGTTAAATTTATTTAATTTTAAAAACATTTAAAAGGTTAAAAAAATAATTAAAAAAATAAAATAAACATTCATTTTAAACAGCGAAAAAAAAAATCAAATATATATATATATATATATATATATATATATATATATATATATATATATATATATATAAATAATGGAGATTCTGAACAAATCTCTTCTGCAACAAGTTGTAAAATACAGGGCATCTATTCTCCGACCAGACTATACCTCAATTCCGACTGTGGCAGTCGTTATTTTGATCACATGACGTCACATTCCGACTATTGATTTGACGACTGGCGTTGTTCAAGGAAGGTCGCTATGGCAGTCGGATCAGAGAATAGATACCCATAATATATATGTATATACAGGTGTACAAAATAATAGAAGTACTTTCATTTTTTTTTCTTTTTTTTTACGTTTTGTCGAATACTTAATGCGTCATTCTTGAATTTTTAGAATAAGGAAAACAGGTCTTTCCTCATATTTTCTCCAGCAAAGATTCCGTCACGAAGGCCTTTAGGGTGCGAACAACAAATTAAATAGAATTAAAAAAAAAATATTTGTGACTACCTTGTATTTGAATGTGCGTCCATTCGTCTGCAAAATTTAGATTTGCTTATAATGTTATATGTTATACGTGTGTAGAATTTTGTGAGACCAACTTGAATATTTAACGAGTTATAAATATTTTATGCAATTTTTTTCGCAAGTTTTTACTTTATAACTCTAGAGTTTTTTTTTTTTTTTTTTGCGAAATTTCAAAAATTTTGAAACTTTCAGTAAACCTGACAACAAAATCATTGTATGGTAGTTAAAAAAAAAAAATACATTTAATGTTGAAAGTGATATGGACAATTGTAGTACATAATTTATTACTGCACATTCGCTAACTGTATCAAAATAACTTTTATATAGTTTTATACTCAACAGTGTAAAATACCTTATAAAAAAATCCAGTTCAATATCATGAACCTTTATAAAGATATCGATGATCGAATGAGCAGTTTTTCAACTGTTTTCTGAAAAGTTTCTTACGATACGGTGTCATTCAAATATGAAAACTTATATCAGAAAAAAAAAGAACTATGTTACACAAGGAAGCTTAATAGAATATTTGTTTTTTTATTCATTTATAGAATATTCATTTTTTTTTTTTTTTCCATATGTATGTACTATATACATATAAAAAAATGAAAAATTGTTTGAAAAGAAAAATGAAAAAAATGAAACGTTTTTTTATGATACAAATTTTCATTTATGAATGACCCCTTATCGGAAAGGCCGTTTTAGAAAACAGCTGAAAAACAGCTCATTCAATCACCGATATCTCTATGAATTTTCATGATTTTGAACTGCATTTTTTATAAGGTATTCTATACTGTTGAGTAATAAATTATATATACGTATATATATTGCTACAGTCCGCGCATGCTCAGTAATAAATTATTTTCTACAACTGCCCATATCTCCTTGAATATTAAATACATTTGTTTAAACTGCAGTATATTGGTTTAGGCATATGTTCTTATGTTTTCTGAAATTTTCATGAAATTTCGAAAAATCCTCTAGAGTTATAAAGTAAAAACTTGTGAAACAATGTTTCTTTTTGTAAAAAAATATTTATAACTCTTTAAATATTCGAGTTAGCCTCACAAAACTCTGCAACGTATAGAATATAAAATTTATAATCACATCTAAAATTTGCAGCTAAATGGACGCTTTTCTAGATACAAGTTAATCACAAATATATATATACATATACATATATATATATATATATATATATATATATATATATATATATATATATATATATATATATATATATATATATATATATATATATATATATATATATATATATATATATATATATATATGTATGTATGTATGTAAATTATTTGTTGTTCACCCCCTAAAGGCCTTCATGACAAAATCTTTGCTGAAAAATATGAAGAAAGAGATGTTTTTCTTATTAACAAAATTCGAGAACAACACATTAAGAGCTTTTTGAGATATTCGGCAAAACATAAAACAAAAATGAAAGTGTTTGAATTATTTTATCCTATACCTGTATATACAGCCAAATCTCGTTAACGTGAACACTTTTAACGTGAATTAATTTAACATGAACTGTTTCCACAATCCCCGTGAAAATGAAGATTAGTTTAGTTTTATTAAGATAGTTACTGATATCATGAATTACTGACAAGATGAACAATTTTTTTATTCTCCTTGAGGTTCATGTTAACGAGGTTCGATTGTATATTGTAACTGTATATTGTTCGATAGTATATACTAACAAAATTGAATAACTGAATAAATTATAAGTTTAAATAATAGCAGTTCTAATGTGGATTTTGTTTCACTTACGGATAATAAAATGAAATAAAAGAAATAGATAAGATAAATAGATAAATAAATATAATATTAACGACAATAACAACAACAACAACAATAATAATAATAATAGTAATAATAACATGCATTTAAAACCGCATATTATGCATGAGCAGTATAAACTTTTCTTGTCCTTATATTTCTTATTAAAAGCCTATATGGGTTTCTTTTTCTTTTGTTACCAAAAATGGTTTCATATAATACTAAAATGTACTTTGATAAATAATATGCATATAAATGGAAATTCATTAATATATTAATGCATTGTAAAATGGGTACCAACTCTCACACAGCAAAAATGCTACAAATATCACACGAAAACAACAAATGAAAATATAATATGCATGGAAATTTTAAATTTTACACGTAAATGCATGAAGAACTTCTATAGATTTTTTCCATGTTTATTCAGGAAAGCGGAAATGTTTAGATGCAACACAAACATACCCTCACAAAAAGGCTGTACTTTACTAGAAAAAATATTTAGAATAAACAAATATTTACAGCTTAAAAAAGAAAAAAAAAACGTTTTTATTGTTTGAAGTGCCATAGATAATATTAAACAAAATGTACTATTTAGTATCAAATGTCAATAAAAATGAATTCATTTGAAGAATAAAAATTATACAGACACGACATTATTTCATTATTTAAAACATGAAAATCTGACATTGACAGATTTTAATTTAGTGCCAGAGGCCTACTGCTAAACTTGTTAATATCGACAAATTCTTCTTTAGTTAATTCGTGACGATCTAAATTCCATGATAAAGTTTTCATTAAATCAAACCAATGTGTTTCAGCTGCAGATATTGTAACAAATAACGTTGGAAGTCCAAACTGTCTTATAGCCGCAAAACAACGTTTTTTCTCTTTTTCCCAATGAGGGGGAGGTGTGCCTTGGGGGGGACTCATGTCAAAGTTGTACCTTGGGGGGGACTCAGGTCAAAGTTGGGCCTTGGGGGGACTCATGTCAAAGTTGTACCTTGGGGGGACTCATGTCAAAGTTGGGTCTGGGGGGGACTCATGTCACAGTTGGGCCTTGGGGGGACTTCATTCAATAAATCCCCATTCAATAAACCGACTGAAATAGGCCCTTAGCACTATTAAGAGTGTATTATAAAAATTCGACAACGCTGTACCGACTGAAATAGGTGTACCTTGGGGGGGACTCATGTCAAAGTTGTGCCTTGGGGGGACTTCATTCAATAAATCCCCATTCAATAAACCGACTGAAATAGGCCCTTAGCACTAATTAAGAGTGACCTATAAAAATTCGACAACGCTGTACCGACTGAAATAGGGGTACCTTGGGGGGGACTCATGTCAAAGTCGTACCTTGGAGGGGACTCATGTCAAAGTTGTATCTTGGGGGGGACTCATGTCAAAGTTGTGCCTGGGGGGGGACTCATGTCAAAGTTGTGCCTTGGGGGGGGTCTTCATTCAATAAATCCCCATTCAATAAACCGACTGAAATAGGCCCTTAGCACTATTAAGAGTGTATTATAAAAATTCGACAACGCTGTACCGACTGAAATAGGGGTACCTTGGGGGGGACTCATGTCAAAGTTGGGCCTGGGGGGGGACTCATGTCAAAGTTGTGCCTTTGGGGGACTTCATTCAATAAATCCCCATTCAATAAACCGACTGAAATAGGCCCTTAGCACTATTAAGAGTGTAATATAAAAATTCGACAACGCTGTACCGTCTGAAATAGGGGTACCTTGGGGGGACTCATGTCAAAGTTGTGGCTTGGGGGGACTTCATTCAATAAATCCCCATTCAATAAACTGACTGAACTAGGCCCTTAGCACTAATTAAGAGTGACCTATAAAAATTCGACAACTGTACCGACTGAAATAGGCCTCTAGCACTAATAAAAATCCCTGGTGATGCTTTACTTTTAAAAGCGAAAATCTTCGGATAAAATTTTTAACATATTTTAAAAAGAATTTAATTTTACGTTTTTTTAATGTGTTTTTAATATAAATATAATATTACTTTACATATTCATTTTCATTAAAATATTATATTGTAGGTAATAATATAATTATTAATTCTCAAAAGTAGAAATTTATTTTTACGCATATTTCTCCCTTCCATGACTATTTTAGTGATAAAATTTCTTCTATTGTTCGCCCATGCAATGTCAATATCCAAAATATTGATTATGTCAATGTACAGGTAAATCTTTCTGATTGTAAATATTTTACACATGACTACATATATAAAGTATTCGATTAAAAATTTAATGTTCTCGCAAAATAATTATTAAACACACAACAAAAGGCTTTATTAATAATATAAATAAGAATAATTTGCACGGGAAGCTGTTAAAAATTTATTCTGATGATAGAAATTCTTCTAAGTACATTACTCAAGAGCCTGCAATTTACAAACTTTAATTGAGAATAACTCACGCTAGGGGATAACTCACGCTAAGAATAAACTCAATATTCACGCTGAGAATAACTCACGCTAAGATGGATATTTTTAATATCAACTCAGTTAGAGCTTTAAGAGGATATGTAACATGTATAAATTCCTTTTGAACAGTTGGTGACCCTCCCTTCTCAGTTAGGACTTGGGGGGGGACTCATGTCAAAGTTGTAGGGGGACTCATGTCAAAGTTGGGCCTTGCGGGGACTCATGTCAAAGTTGGGCCTGGGGGGGGGGACTCATGTCAAAGTTGGGCCTTGGGGGGACTCATGTCAAAGTTGTACCTTGGGGGGACTCATGTCAAAGTTGGGTCTGGGGGGGACTCATGTCAAAGTTGTGCCTTGGGGGGACTTCATTCAATAAATCCCCATTCAATAAACCGACTGAAATAGGCCCTTAGCACTATTAAGAGTGTATTATAAAAATTCGACAACGCTGTACCGACTGAAATAGGGGTACCTTGGGGGGGACTCATGTCAAAGTTGGGCCTAGGGGGGGGGGAACTCATGTCAAAGTTGTGCTTTGGGGAGACTTCATTCAATAAATCTCCATTCAAAATAAACCGACTGAAATAGGCCCTTAGCACTATTAAGAGTGTATTATAAAAATTCGACAACACTGTACCGACTGAAATAGGGGTACCTTGGGGGGGAGGGGGACTCATGTCAAAGTTGGGCCTGGGGGGAACTCATGTCAAAGTTGTGGCTTGGGGGGACTTCATTCAATAAATCCCCATTCAATAAACCGACTGAAATAGGAGATTAGCACTATTAAGAGTGACGTATAAAAATTCGACAACGCTGTACCGACTGAAATAGGGGTGCCTTGGGGGGGACTCATTTCAAAGTTGGGCCTGGGGGGAACTCATGTCAAAGTTGGGCCTGGGGGGGGACTCATGTCAAAGTTGGGCCTGGGGGGGGACTCATGTCAAAGTTGTACCTTGGGGGGGACTCATGTCAAAGTTGGGTCTGGGGGGGACTCATGTCAAAGTTGTGCCTTGGGGGGACTTCATTCAATAAATCCCCATTCAATAAACCGACTGAAATAGGCCCTTAGCACTATTAAGAGTGTATTATAAAAATTCGACAACGCTGTAGCGCCTGAAATAGGGGTACATTGGGGGGGACTCATGTCAAATTTGGGCCTGGGGGGGAACTCATGTCAAAGTTGTGCTTTGGGGGGGACTTCATTCAATAAATCTCCATTCAAAATAAACCGACTGAAATAGGCCCTTAGCACTATTAAGAGTGTATTATAAAAATTCGACAACACTGTACCGACTGAAATAGGGGTACCTTGGGGGGGGGACTCATGTCAAAGTTGTGCCTTGGGGGGACTTCATTCAATAAATCCCCATTCAATAAACCGACTGAAATAGGCCCCTAGCACTAATTAAGTGTGTATTATAAAAATTCGACAACTGTTCCGACTGAAATAGGCCTCTGGCACTAATAAACAAAGTTTGGAAAAAAAAAATTCTGCTCACAAATTAATGATTTAAAATACATAATAAATTACCGTACCTTCTAAAATCATTGTAAAGTGTGTAGAGAATCCGAGTGGGCCATGATTCTCTAATGTAGATTTTACTTAATCTTAAATATGACTTTGATTAACTTAATTACGTAATGATGAAAGCTCGAGACAAAGTTAACAGATAAACAAAGTTTATTCAGCATTCAAAATTTAGGTGGGCGTTGAGCTAACGTAATTTAAATAAATGACCTCAGGAAATACTTTAACAAGACATAAAATAAGAAGTTGCTTTATCTCACCAACGCTGATCCTTTTGACGACTGCTCACGGCTACTTATCACTTTTCTCACTTTAGAGCGTCGAGCGGATTCCCGAACACGACAGCCTCTTTTATTCTTTACTTCACAAAACTACGCCTCTCTACCATCATTCGCATAAAACTATCACCATCAACATTTCTCTTAACTCCACACTAATCAGCTACCCCTTCATCACCATTCCACTACATCACATCCATATCTCTATCTATCCTTTTATACTCCATCCAACAACTCCTTTTCATTTCATTTCAATCAAAACCTTTTAACATCTCTTCCACTCATCTAACACCGAGATCCTAATTATTTTACTGCTGCACAATGCTGACATAAAACAATCTCGACCAAGACTTTCGCCGAGCTACTGGCGACGAAGTAATTTAACCGTCCCAACTTTTGGTGACGGTCCATAGCTCGACCTCACAGTCCCCCTCCAAGAAAACAATTTAGTCGGGAAAATTCCCAACGGGTTTGATCGAGTAAATTTAAACCCTATTATAGCTCATAGGAGTGAGTGCAGCCACAACTTAATTTGAAACTTCAAAATAAGTTAGAAAAAAAATTTAAAGTGTAATTTGCTGAGCAATGAACTGCTTACAGCTTCAAATACCATGGCGAATAAAAAACCCTTTAGCTTAAAACCGGACAAACCTCGAACAAAAAAAATAAATTTAAGTTTTAAATTGAATTGAGGGCCCTTTACAGCCAGAAACTACAGGGAGAAAAAAAACCGCCTCAAATAGGTTGGCTCAACTATACAATGGGGCGTACATGCATCTTTCTGTTATTCCAGAAAGGGAAAAAAAACTCAATTTTAAAGTGAAGTTGAAGGAGGATTAAGTACAGGGGGGTTGCTTTAATAGACTAGCAACCTGAAGAAAATTTTTATTGAGAAAAAAACTTTAAATTCTGTCTGAAGTAAGCCATCCTTCGAAACTTTCGATGTGGAATTTCGTCATCACTCAGAGCCAGTCTAGGCTTAACCACATCAGCTGGTCAACGTACTTGAGAAAAAATGCATTCAGAAACGTCAGGCATCAGAGTAACACTTCGGACATCAGATTAGAACATCAAAGATATTTCTAAAACAGAAACTTCTTAAAGTATAAAAAATATAAAAACTACATTTTGTAGATAGAAAAACGAGACAAATTGTCTCTGAATACATAAAATAGTTTATATACAATAATTTTTTCCTCCTGGGCTATAGCATGCGAAACGACAAAAAATTAATTTGTTAGTGATTTTAGTTTAAAGTTACGCGTGATTTATGCATATAGCCAAAAAAAAAATATTTCCCCACTCAAACACATAGATATATATATAGATAACTTTTAGTTGAATACAAGAGTTATAACAATAAAAAATATTCATTTTATACACTTATCAAAGTTCATTTTAGTTATATATACAAATACAATATGTATAGAAATGCGAAAAAAAGGGGGGGGGATATTTACAGAGGTTAAAAAAACAATTTTATATTACCCATTCTGCAGGCGATGGCTACAAAATAAAAGAACTTACTATACATGCATAAAATATATTAAGAGAGAACGAAAATCTGGACATTTGAAGCATAAACATGATTTTCGAAATGAAAGTTCATGTACCAATTTAAATTTTACATTTTTTAATTTGAGAAAGTTCATTTCTTTCAGAAGAGGTTCACAAGTCCAAACGCCTTCAATATATGTCTTACATTTTGGTACAACTCTGATAAACAAATACTTGAGAAAAAGTAAAATTAGAAACGATACAACCTCAACCAGGGTTTCCGCTGTAAGAAAATTAGCATTAAACATGAGAGTCCTGCTGGTCATTGCACTGGCCGCAGAAATCGCAGGGCTGGAGGCTTGCAGCAGGAGGTCAGGTGTTGCGAGGTCACATTCCTGGGCTGCGATCGAACCCGGCACGCTGTCGCTGTCCGCAGTATCAGTGGACGATTCCGCTCCATCTCTACTCATGAGTGTTGAGGTCTTGGAGGGCTTACGAGCTTGAAAACAGTTCAAAGAAGTAATGGAAATCACATCATTTACTTTTAACTTTGTAAAGCAATTTTTAGAAGCAGCGTCACTTAATATATCATTTACAGGATTTTCAGCCAAAATACGTGACTCTGTCAACTTGACAGTTGTGGAATATAAATTTAATTCCTTAACGTAGAAATGTTTTAATTGACTTTTATTCCCTACATTTTTATGTAAATTAGCTACTCGCTTATGAGAAGCATCGTTGTCTAAACCTCTATTTTCTGTTACTTGTACCACAACATTTTCATTTTGACTAATAATTAAATCTGGTAGCTGACCAGTTGTAAAACATAAATTTAACTCATTTGCTAAAGGTTGAGTACCAACATTAATGTTAACATTTTCTGCGACTATTGTTCCTGTGTCATGAGAGAAATTTCCGGAATCGACCGGTTTAGCATTTGCATGAGATTTATCAATAAAAATAGCAGAATCTGCCCCCACTTGATAGTTCGAGAATTAAACTGTAATTTATTATGAGGTGCATTTAAATTACTAGAAGGGTCTCTTGACTTAACAGTTTGAAAACATAAATGTGATTTATTGAGGAAAGGATTAGCCGCTACATTTATTAATTTGTCACTGTCGGCCCGTTTAACGGCTTCAGCGGCCGCAGTTATTTTAATTTCCTTTACAATCTCTGTTACCCGAGCTTCAGTTACGTTTGATATTTCGGCTTGAGCCGGTTCAGCATTTAAATGCGAATGAGGGATATGCGAGGTTTGAACAGTAGAATTTAGTTGAACATTCGTTTCACTTAAATCAAGAGATTCATTTACAGACTTTGGTTCAATCGTATTTTCCTTTTCAACCGCCGTCTCTATGCTAGATAAATTCTCGGATTTTTTATCCGGAGCCAAGGGCTGAAAAACAGACGTAGATTTGTCTGTAGTTCTAGTTAAAAGCATAGTTTGCTCGTTTTCATTAACTTTTATGCGACTTTTGTCACTAGAAATAACGGTTTCATTGCCAGTTTTAGGTTGATCGAAATTAATTGAGCTCGCTTCCTGTGACTTAATAATTTCTTGCGGGTTTTCCACTGGTTTGATTGCCGCCTCCCACTGACGTTCCTGAGGGGGGAGGGAACGGTCATGTTCCAATCGTAATTTATCATACCGAGTGGCGAAAAGGTCGATGATCCGCCTTTTTAAATCCTCATAAGTTGGATTTGGCCCAAGGGAATGGCAGACGATTAATCTATGCCACTGTCTTGGTTCTCCTTCTAGGGAACAGGCTAACTAGGAATATTGGTTTTTAACATTGATTTTATAAAAATTGAAAAAAATATTCAAGCTGCTCAAAAAATTGCAGCACGCTAGTGGTGCCATCAAAAAATACTTGCTCGGGGGGGGGGGGGGGATTCGAGCAAAGTTGGGCGCCAATGTAGAGAATCCGAGTGGGCCATGATTCTCTAATGTAGATTTTACTTAATCTTAAATATGACTTAGATTAACTTAATTACGTAATGATGAAAGCTCGAGACAAAGTTAACAGATAAACAATGTTTATTCAGCATTCAAAATTTAGGAGGGCGTTGAGCTAACGTAATTTAAATAAATGACCTCAGGAAATACTTTAACAAGACATAAAATAAGAAGTTGCTTTATCTCACCAACGCTGATCCTTTTGACGACTGCTCACGGCTACTTATCACTTTTCTCACTTTAGAGCGTCGAGCGGATTCCCGAACACGACAGCCTCTTTTATTTCTTTACTTCACAAAACTACACCTCTCTACCATCATTCGCATAAAACTATCACCATCAACATTTATCTTAACTCCACACTAATCAGCTACCCCTTCATCACCATTTCACTACATCACATCCTATATCTCTATCTATCCTTTTATACTCCATCCAACAACTCCCTTTCATTTCATTTCAATCAAAACCTTTTAACATCTCTTCCACTCATCTAACACCGAGATCCTAATTATTTTACTGCTGCACAATGCTGACATAAAACAATCCCGACCAAGACTTTCGCCGAGCTACTGGCGATGAAGTAATTTAACCGTCCCAACTTTTGGTGATGGTCCATAGCTCGACCTCACAAGTGAATTAGCATGAAACACAAATATTTTTACTGTAATAATACCCATACTTCATTTAGTAAAATAGAACAATTTTTACACTTAATTTTCTTTGAAATTATAGTTAAAATAGAACTTAAACTGAATCATTTTTAGATTTAAGATTTAAAAAGTAAAGCGGAAAAAAATGCATTAACATGAATTATGTAACGTGGCAGTTTGCAAAAGAAACATTTTAAATAGTTTGTATATAGAATTTTGTGTTATTTTTGAAAGTAAATTATGGTGACAATATTTGGGTATTTGATTACTTTCAAAAATGTGTATATTTCTTAAAATATGGTATTTTGTCATTTAAGAACATATGCAATCAAAAATTTTAAATACAACCATACTTTGCAGTATCGCTTTCATTAATATAATGAAATAATTTTAGATTTTTCTTTTATATTTATGACTTTTATAAGATTTTAATCAACAATTTATAAATACTCTGTTATATAGTACTATCATAATCATTTTACTTATCATGAAGCTATAGCAGATAACAATTAAGGTTAGTTGCTATAGGAGGCATTTAACGCATATTTAATATTGCAGTCACTAAATATTTTTGTAGTGTTTTTATAAATTTAAAATAAAGAAACTTATTAAATGTATTTGATAATCCCAAATTAATGTCTATAATTACAAATGGAAGAAAATATACATGAATGCACAAACAAACAAAATGCTACAAGAATTCACTTTTAATTTGAAAGTTTTACAAGTTTAAATAAAGTAAATAAATAATTTCAATTGATAATCATGCATTAATCTCTATAATTAGATATGTATCAACAATATACATGTATGCAAACAAAATTCCACAAGAATTCAGTTTTAAATTCAACTACCTCATTCAATTGTTAAGTGACATACTGATAACTTGTTTCATCTGATAAAGCGAAACAAAGTTAATTGAACTAAAATGTATTGTAACGTGTTTTGACAGGTTTTGTTAATTAACGGCGTTGTTTGATGTACAAAAGGACTTCTCATTGACTTAATGATGGGAAAACTCTAAAGTCACACACTTGCTAAATAAATAAGGTACTTCCAAATAAAACAAACTAGCTTCGTAACTGTCTTTTACAAAATTAAGCACTTATGTCAGGTTATTCATTTTCTTTCCAAATTTTAACAGTTGTTTAGAACAAAATTCTGAACATGAAAATGTAATTAATTGATTTCTCTTATATTACGAGCTATAGGAAGCGAATTTTTTCGTATAATTTTGAAAATATCGAAAATAATCTACAGCGAACTTTTATTAATATTTTTATTTATTTATTTAATTTTCTGATTTCAATTACGTATTTCAATTTTTTACCTGACTTAAGTTTTTGCAATAAAATGTACACTAAAGTTCATTATTATTATTACTATTTATTTATTTATTTATTTTTTAGCTAGTTTCGTAACTGCCTATACAAAATTAAGCACTTATGTCAGATTATTTATTTTCTTTTAAATTTTTAACTGCTGTTTGGAAAAAAATTTCTAAACAAGGAAATGTAATTAAACGATTTCTTTTATAAAATGAGCTATAGAAAGTAAATTTATTCTGATACATTTGAAAGCATTCTATAGCTTATTATTATTATTTTTTTTTAAATATTTTTATAATTTTTCTCATTTTAATCACAGATTTCAATTTCTTATATGTCTCATAATTCTTTGTAATAAAATGTTTGCTAAAATTCATTAATTATTTTCCCCCTTCTTCTTCTTTTTTTTTTTTTTTTTTCTCTTTTCTTTTTTCTTTTTTTTTTTTTTTTTTTTTAATATAAAATACGTTTTACAGAAAAGGTGTATTAGAAAGGTATATTTATCGGCCAAAATTATTGAATAATTAATATATTTGCATATCTCAGCCAAATATTACTTTTTTAAATAAGTAAAAAAAAAATCTGTTCTAAAATTTGCTGTCATCCCCTGGTTTATCCAGTTCTTTGTGTATATGTATAACTTAATATTAAAAATAATGCTGTTTATATTTTATGCTAATTTTGTACCATATTCGGTCCTGTGATTATGAAATTAAAACGTTTTTGAAATCAAATTTTCTTTTACGATTGTGTATAACAATAAGTTAAATATTGAATAATTTATAGGATTTTATGGACAATTTAAAGCAACATAAGAACATGAGTTCCGTACTTGATACGCCAAGGCTTTTGGAAGTCTAAATATTTAATTTAATGGATAGTAATGTTATAAAAGTTATAAAAATAGAATAAAAAACTAACTCAAATTAAATGAGTATGAAGATGATAATAAATAATAATAATAATAATGATAATAATATTAAATTTCAACTTTCAAAGGTTTTATTGGTTAACTTGCACAGAATTTAAATCATGATTTTTCAGAATAAAAATTTATACAAAAAGTCCTGTGCAGTTTCAACCAATGGATGCTGAGATTTATCCATGCGAAAATACCATTAGTTAAATAAAAACTGCGTCACCTATCATTTAATAAGCATAAAATTCAAAGAAGTATAATGTTTCTTAATGGTCTTCTCAAATATTATGTGCAATTGTATTATATAGAGGATGAGATGCAGCTTTAATATGTTTGGGAAATATCGCAACATAGTAAGACATCTGGTGGTTTATATGCATCCAAGTTTAAACACAGTAGTATTTCAGAATTAGCCTTTCACATATTAAGTTATGTACATCTATAGGCATTTATATATGGGTATTCCGTAAAGAAGAGACATCACAGCATAACAGCGGAGCCTCTTGGTCGATTTGCACTAAAAGGTGATAGGAACCACTTTATGCGAACGTGTAAATACATTATAAAGTTAACATTTTAAAGTTACATGCATTAGTTCTTAAGCTAGATATGCCATAAACCTTTGTCACAGACTTACACAGGCACACAGGCATTTTGTAAAAAGGGTCAAATCGAGTTCCAGACCTCTAAAAACGTGTAAATACATCGAAAAATTAAAATCTAATAATTTAGTGGATCCAATGATTTTTCTATTGAATATGAAAAGAAGAAATACATATAAAAGCATCTAGATACATAAGGTGTTTCAATGTCGTGAGTATGTGCAAATATTTTGTAATATTTATTTAATGAAAATCTTAAAGTTCTCATTTTTTACATAATAATTATTAAATTCAGGTAGGTTTGTTTGTCAGCTGGCTGTTAGTTACAGCAGACAACGAATCTACGTAAAAGAGAATTTTAGAAAATAGAATGCAAATAATCGCATTTTAATTACCCTTTGAATAGTAATGATGATACATTTCGGGGAATAAAAGCACTACTGACAAAATAAATAATTAAACAAATAAATAAATAGGGATTGTTTTTTAAACTGGGAATTTTAAAACTATTCTAATTTCATAAAATCCACAATAATCAATAAATGAATCTCAATATAACTACGGAAATAAACTAAAACATAATGTACAAATAATATATGTACGAAGGCAGGTGGTGTAATCCGTTCACCAGATCAAAGAATTAAAGGAAAAAATGATAAAATGTTTTTAAAAAAGTAGCTTTCAACATTAAACAGAAATTTGTCACTAATACGATGCTATAGAAAGGGTAAATAAGATGAAGGTGTTTCTGAAGAATATTTCTGGAATACTCTGCAGTTTTCCACTGAGGGGCGGATGCAGTACGCTCTCTGTATTCCTAAAGGTTATTTGGGTGTTTTTAATAAAAACTTATGAATTAAAGATACTTTTATGTGTATTTTGACATTTAAAGAGACTGATTCTTTTAAAATACCACGTAAGCGAAACTATACCGAGTATTTCTCTAATAACAAGCTGAAAATACGAATTTACAATAATGTCATAAATCGTCGTAAGCACCAAAGCACCAATGAACAAAAGTAATAGAAAGTAATTTTGATATAAAGTGATACTAGAAAAGTTTGTGTACAATTCAAAAGAATGACATGAAAAATCCAAATATTATTTTTTTGCTAAACTATTGCTGCATAATTTTGAATTCATTCGTATTCTATGTTTCATTCGTAAGCCAAGAGAGTTATTTTACGAAATCTCAGCGTGTCCACTCAACTCCTTTCCGCCGATCCGCTATGTGTGTAATCTCTCCTAGCTTTACCTTATTTAACAAGTCAAATAAAAATTTTCAATTAAATAACTTCAGAAATTCAAGCTTAAAATCGTTTGTTGATTCTTCATGGCTGTTCATTACGTGAAGACTATATAACGTTATGTATAATGTATTTTACAGTACATAAATAGTGAAACATGCTAGCAGAATAATAGATATAAATATTCATGAAATAAGTTAAAAATCGTCGCTAAAGAAGAGTAAAATAATTAAAAATAATGTCAATGTGATTACTTTAGCATGACATGTATTTTTGAAACAATGCAAAAATACAGCTGACAAAATTGTTATACTTTAACTATATTACGTTTAGGGCATTTAGCTTATGACTGTGTACTTATAACTTTAAACCAGAAAATTCAACATTTTACATGACAGTTTATACATTCATGTTTGTGAAAATTGCAGCTCCATGAAGGAATTATGCAAATTGAACCAAGCTTACAGGAAAGTGAGGTAAGGCATGCAAAATGTTAAAATTACAAAGCGATTTCGCTTGCGTGGAACGAGAACCGACTCTATCAGTCGCTTATTCTAGATATATAAAGGACTGTAAAGGCACATTGAAATACGTTTACCGTACTCTGCCTGCGGTAAACGTTTCATTGTTGGTCAATATGCGTCGTCAAAATCGGAGGGCGCCATACCAACAACTAATGAAGTTCGTATGACGCTGCATCGTTGATATGCGAGAGGGTGGATATTAGTATCGAGAAACCGCAGCACATACGCGGTGTAATGCCACAACAGAGATGCGTGTTTGGAAGAAATGGACAGAGGAGAACCAAACAAGCCGTAAAACTGGCAGTGGGGTACGCAATAGAACAACGGCACGACACGACAGATACCTCATTCGTATGGCTGTGACAAGCAGTATGTACAGCTGTGACTGTACAGCTTCCTCTCGTGTGTTAGCACAATGTTGGAGCACGACTACAGGTGTTTTGTTGTCAAGTTCCACGGTTCGTAACCATTTGCTGTAGCATGAACTGCTCGCAAGGGTTCCTCTAAGCAGAATTCCCCTCTCGCTGAATCACAGACGCCTCAGACTTCAATGGTATCAGCAACACAGCACGTGGCGTGCCCAGTAGCAACAAATTGTTTTCTCCTATGAATCTCACTACAATCTGGAGTACAATGATGACAGTACGCATGAGACGTTGCAGGGGGATAACGTGTGCTCCCACAATGTATTATCGAGCGTCATACTGCACAAACGCCTAGTATCATGTTGTGGGGAGCTATCGGGTATAATTGTCGATCCTGTCTAGTGCACATTGCGGGAAACCTTAACAGTAATCCCTACTTAAGGGAAATTTTGGAGCCAAATGTCCTTCCCATTCTTCGACGCATTCAGGGTGCGTAATTCAACAGGATAATGCCTGTGCACATGTTTCTCAGACTGCACAAGCTTTCTTTAGTGACAAAAAGATTTCGCTTCTTTCATGGCCTGCTTATTCCCCGGATATGTCGCCCATCGAGCATGTCTGAGATTTCACTGGTCGGCGACTCGCTCGTACAACTGGTGGGGCGCACAGTAAGATTGAACTTTGACGTCAAGTCAAAGCCATCTGAAATGTCATTCCCCAGGATTACATTCAGAACCTGTATGATTCAATGCCATGACGTGTACAGGCTCTCATCGCTCAGCGTGGTGTACACACAAAGTACTGATTTCAGACGTTCTTTTTTTTCTTTTGTCTTGTACATTTGATCGTTAATTTGTATTACTACCAGTAACATGTGGAATAAATTCCATTGATTTCTGACAATTCTTTCATGGTGTTGCAATTTTCACAAACATGAATGTATGATATACCATATCAATTTATGGGACAATGTCATGCATAAGAAATTTATTTATAATTCAAAACTATACACGCCCGTATACTAACCAATGTGTAAATAAACTCCACAAATTAGAAATAAGAAAAATGATATTGGTAAAACTGGAAAGTGGTAATATAGAGTAAGGAATAGTTATCAAAAATTTAAAGAATATTCAAACTGTTTGGAATTATTTTGATCATATAAAGTTTTGGATTCTTCCTGTCTAGCATTAATTTCGGACGTGATCGGAGGTTATTCTGTAAGTTAAAATTGAATAAAAATACATGTAATTGCAGAACAGTGCAAGGTCTTGAAAGCGAAATTGAGTAATTAAATGTATAAGAATGAGGAAACGGTTGCCGTAATGTAAAGTATATAAAAAGTAATTCATTTTTTTTTCATTTTACAGACTAATTTAATTATATGTCTATCCATTTCAAACTTTATAAATCCACTGTAACCTGTCCTAGATTATCCCTTTCTGCCTTGTTTTCTGCGATTCTTCTCCAATCGGCGCCTCCAAACATCGCAATTTCATCCCTCCAACAACACTGTGGTCTCTTCCTCTGTCTTCTCTTAACTCTCGGTACCGAAAAATAGAAATTTGATGGTCCATCTATCATCTATTCTTCTGGCAATGTGCCCAAAAATTTTACTCTCTAATAGATGCGTTTTGCTTTTTGTCTCTTCGGGTAAATCCTAACATACATCTTTCCGTCCATCTCTAATTTGATGGTCCATCTATCATCTATTCTTCTGGCAATGTGCCCAGAAATTTTACTCTCTAATCGATGTGTTTCGCTTTTTGTCTCTTCGGGTGAATCCTAGCATACATCTTTCCGTCCACCTCTAATTTGTTTGAAAAATTTGTATAGTTTTACAAGTTCATGTCCAAATTTCTGAAACATAAGTTAATATGGGCAAAATACACTGATGAAAAACTCGTCTTTTCAAACAAATTGGGAGTTCGCTTTTGAATATAGCGCTATATCGTAATGAATGCTCTCCATGTAAGTTTAACTCGGTTGCTAATTTGTTCCATGATGTTCCCGTTCATCATAATGACTTGTCCCAGATAAGTATAACTGCATACAGTTTCTTATTGATCCATTTCAACAGTGATCTTCAGTGGAGAAATAAAGGAATTTAACATGAATTTTGTCTTACGGTGGTCCAATATATGTATTATGTAATTACTTGTATCTATAATAATAAAAGAAAAGGTTTGTCTGCCTGTCTGTCTGTGTGTCTTTCCGTCTGTCTGTCTGTCTGTCCGTCTGTCTGTCTGTTCTTTTATACGTTCAGCCCCCATTGAACGCAGAAGTACAAAAATTGACATACAGATGCTCAGGAGCCTTCCCGAGGGACTCCTGAAAAAGGAATTTAAAAATTTTAATTAGTTTCGGAGATATTAATTAAAACGTTGACCCATGTCGATCGAAAAATGCTAAAAAATACACGGCTTACTGCTTAAAAAGAGGCATTCTATCAGCAGACGATTTAAACGGCTGTCTCGAACGGAAACAAAACATGTGGAAGTCATTAATGCCACATGATCTTGAACTGGGTTAAAAATTGCGAATTTCAAAAAGCTTCAAATTTTCTTTTTCGCACACAACACTTAATATACAACCTATGCAGCACAAAACCAACATGCAGTTCAAATTTCATCAATTTGAGTTAATAAACAAAGCAGTTACATTTTAATTGCAAATTAAATTTTATTCTAACGCGTAATCTATCTTTCAATAGACGATAGGAGTTTCCATAGCAACGAAATACTTTTGAAGGTACTAAAAAAATACTTTTTATTTTTATTTTTACTTCCATTACCCGACTACCGTGGTATATACAGGTTTTCGGGACCTAAAAACTATTTATTTTTCTTTTTGCTTCCATTAATCGACCTCCGTAGATAATGGAATTAGAGATTTCACGTGATTTACATGTTTTAGAATGTACTGATTAGGTTTTCTTTTGTATCTCAGCTACTAATTAAAATAATTTTATAAGTCATACATCATTTGAAAACTTTGTTGATTTGGAATACATCATTCGAAAGATATTTTAAAGTACTTTTATATTATCGAAAGTGAAATTCGAGATTTCACCCAGTTTACACGTTTTGAGGTCTCCGGAATCGGTTATCTTTTGTAGCTCAGCTACTAATTCAAATAATTTCATAAGTAATACATAATTTCAAAGCTTTGTTGATTTGGAATCGAACAGTAGATTACAGAAATTTCTACCGCCAGATGGCGCTGTAATATATTAAAATTCCAATATTTCAAATTCTAATTATGATTAAATTATCTTTAATACATCATTCAAAAGATATTTTAAAGTACTTTTATATTATCGAAAGTGGAATTCGAGATTTCACCCGATTTACACGTTTTGAGGTGTCCTGATTAGGTTTTCTTTTGTATCTCAGCTACTAATTAAAATAATTTCATAAGTAATACATCATTTAAAAGCTTTGTTGATCTGGAACGAAACAATAGATTACAGAAATTTATACCGCCAGATGGCGCTGTAATGTTTTTAAATTTCAAAATTTCAAATTCTATTTATGATTAAATTATTTCTAATACATCATTCGAAAGATAATTTCAAGTTCTTTCATGTTATCGAAAGTGGAATACGAGATTTCACCTGATTTACAATTTTAAGGTGTCCTGATTAGGTTTTCTTTTCATGAGATTGAGTTAGACCGTTCAAAATTGGCATATGTAAGTTAAATAGGAGGGGCTGATAATAACATGGAATTTTGAGAAATCATAAGGGTGGGGAAGGACTAGGCGCGCGCAGCACGCACGAGAACGCTGCCGAAGGCAGTGGGGACCCGTTCCGACATTTTACCTGATGAGAAATGATTTTTTTAATTTTCTTTTCTTAAGAATAAAAGTTTGATTTCAGAAGGAATATGTGCGTGCACCGCACGTATATCTTAACACGTGCGCGCACGGGTTTGGGCCCCGGTGCGAGTTTTTACCCGATGATAAAATATATATTTTTTTAATTTTATTTTCTTAATAATAAAAGTTTGATTTGAGAAGGAATATGCGTGTACAGCCCACGTATATCCTCACACGTGCGCGCGCAGCGCGCATGGGTCTGCGTGCCGAAGGCAGTGGGTTCCCAGTGTGAGTTTTTACCCGATGCTAAGTGATATATTTTTTAATTCCTTTTCTTAAGAATGCAAGTTTATGAGTTAAAAAATGGAATTTTGAGAAGTCATAAGGATGGTGAAGGAATACGTGCGCTCCGCACACGGGTCTACGCTGCAGAAGGCAGTTGGGATCCGGTGCGACATTTTTCCCGATCAGAATTTTTTTTTCTCTTCTTTTATCACATGATAAAAATTAATGCAATTTTGAGAATTCATTAATTATTGTGATTCATTTAAAAATAGTGAGTAGCCTGCTAGTTATATAAAAAATATAATTTTAAAACTGACCTGCTTTCTAAAACACAAAATTCCTAATGTGAAGTTTAATGTAATTTCCATTGCTTATTGTGCTATATTTGAAAAATTGCAAATAAATACCCGTTCGAGTAACATATTTAAATAGTCTTTCTTTATTTTTATTTACAAATATCATCTCATGAAATGAGATAGGATTGAATTTATTTCATGTAGAGCGAGTATAAACTTTTTTTTTTTTTTTTTTTTTTTTTTTTTTTTAATAATTTTCATAAATGCGACTTTAATTAAATAATTAAAATAAATAAATAAATAAAATAAAAATAATGTTTAAGGAAAACAAAATATTTAAATAAAACTGAAATGAAACAAACTGTTTAAACAAAAGATTAAATAAAAAATAATGATAATAATAGTAAGTGCAGTTTTTTATTTTCATTTTCCACGAAATAATCGAATATACTCATAAAATTATCTCATTCACAAAATGTTTTTACTCTGCAGAATAATTATGTACATATCTGAGAAATGTTATTTTTATAACAACGTAGAGTACGTGCTCCAGTGATTGGCATGTTCCAGTAATTGACATCTATTCCGAAATAATTAATAAGTGAGAAAAATAATAAAATCATGCATTTTACATATAAGAAATTTAACATTTTATCCAAACACAGGAGCATGGGGTGCTAATAAAACTGGCAAAATGGATAACTAGCAGTGTCAAACACTGGAACATAGGAGGCCAGTTACTGATAATATGAAAAACTGCAGTGTCAATTACTGGAACATTGAGTGGGTGTCAAACAAAAATTCATAAAAAAAAATAATATATTTTTTTTTCAAATGTATATATTTTAACATATATGTGGTTCTGAATATCATTCATACCATATGTAATAACTTAAGATTTCTAAAAATATTTTCTGATAACTAGAATATTAAAAACATCAGAGATTGATCTAAAAGTATCAATCACTGGTGCACTTACCCTACCTTAAATATTATAATTGATTTATTCTAATTATCTCCTTCAAATATAAACATTCATTTCGGAAATAATGAAGCGTGAAAAAGTAAAATTTGAATTCGTATATTTTTTTCATTTATTTTTATAAAAAAGGATTTTGGATATATAAAGAATCAGTTAAGAAGCACGTTTTTCTTGTTTCAGCAGAAATTATTGCTAAAGGCGATATGCAAAGACGTAACAATCGTTGATTTTAAAAGAGTCAGTGACATATGCTTTATAGTTTCATATCTTTATTTAGAGTTGAAAGAAGATATTTTAGAATATTCCAATAATACATTTCTAAAATTTTCTATTCTTAATATTTAGTGTTTGAAATATTTACTTAAATTTTAATATTTTTAATAACGTTTTTGAAATGCACAATATGTATGTATAATAAAATACGACGTAGTAAACGTTTAAACAATTTAGTTAAAATTTCATTTTTAAGTTCGTTTTTTTTTTTTAAATTTTTGTATGATGTCAAATCATTACTTTAAAAAATTCAATAGATTTTTAATTTATATAATTACCAGTGATATATAGGATGGCCTAGTAATGCAAGCCAAACTCTGCAGAACGATATTCTCTCCTTGTAGTACATTAAAATTTCAGAGATATAGTTAATTAGTCGTTGTTGTTGTTGCCAATCCTCGTTTGTTAGCAAAGCTAAACAATGTCTATGACTCCAGCAACTCTAATCATATCAAGTAGATATAGTGGATCTTCATAGAGGTCCCCTCTAGTTAGGTTAAGGCAGTCGAGTACATAGTCAGGCGTATCCTGACAAGTCGTAGTAGTTATATGTCGTAGAGATATAGTTAATTATTAGTTAGAGATTAGTTAACTATATCTCTATGACAAATAAAAGTAGAAAAAATATGACATTATATTATGTGTAATAAAAAACTAGCATTTTGTGGCACAAGATCCTTCTATGTATTATCTATACCAGAGGTGGGGTATCTATCTATCATTAGAGGTCACATTTATATTAGGTGTTAATAAAGAGGCCACATAAGTTAATAAACCTATACATGTGATTTTTGTGAAATTATAATTATTTCAGTAGTTTTATCAATTTTCTGGTTTATGTAGAAATAATAATAGTTATAGATCAGTTATTTATTATTTAAATAAATTTATAACATTATAAAGAAGCACAAAGAAAAATAAGTTACATAAAACTAACAAGGCAGTGATACTTACATAGTAAAACAGTTTTAAAATACGATGGAATTAGTGGGATATTTGCATTGCTTCTTGCTTGAATATAATTGAACGTTTGGATCAAGCTTAGAAATGTGTAGTCGTAATTGATCCTCTAAATTGGCATCTGTAATTTTAGTTCTTAAACTTGTTTTAATGTTTGTCATTTGAGAAAATTTTGATTGATCGGTAAGTCTTTCTTTCCAAAGCAGGAAAGTAAACAGTGTGCATTGTCTCGTAGGCGTGGATACTGAACAGCATTTTCCAGATTTCTATGTTTCCTCTTTATATAATATTATATATTCTATACTATTACATAAAGAGGAAACTTTGCTCGTATGTGAAGAATAATTTCTGGAACTTCTGAACCGATTAAAAAACATTTTTCACTGATCGAAAGCTACACTATCCCTGAGTGCTATAGGCTATATTTAGTTTTGATAAAATATGTTTTTCAGTTCAAAATTTCAGTATTTTAATTAAAATCCCCATGAAAGCCATGAATTAATGAATTATTTAAATTTAGCTGCTGCCAATATATATATATATATATATATAGTACATGTTCATTTCTTTTTTAAATGTTCTGACATTAAAAAGAAAGAAATATATTTTCACGCATGTTAAATTGAAATTGATATAAAGCTTTGTGAAATGTTAAACTTACACGGGAAAAGTTAAATCATTATATTTCATTTTCTAATGATATAATTTATTTAATTCTAATCCTTAATGTTTAAACTTTATTATAAACTAAGAGGCTTTGCTATTGCCTCCAAAGCAGTAGCACGTGTTTGCACCTGATGAAGAAAGGCTAAGTCCTTTCGAAACCGGTTGTGCTGACTTAAAATTTATGGTGTGTGAAGATGTTTTAATATCTTTATATAGTTTGTACGCCTGTTTTCGAATTTAGTTTTTGGTTAGAGGCTTTGCTCGCTTCACTGATCAATATATTTAAATGAATTAAAAAAAGAATCAATACTTTTTATACCGTTGTACAAATTGAAACTAAGAAGAAAATACATTGAAAGTGTGGTTTATTTTGACAGAGGTCGACCTTGGTAACAGATATGATGATTAACAAAAAATTCGTCAGAAAATAGTAGTTTACGTTTGCCACATCTTGAAAGCTATAACTTCAATAACAGTCGAGTTTAGGAATATTTAAGAATTACTCATTACTTTCTCGCGCACAAAAGTTCAATAAATCCTTAAAAAGACTATAAAAAGTGAAGAATCAATCATGAAGAATTCAGTTTGTGTTCAGATTTCGAGCTAAACTATCATCTCAGATCCACTGTGTTTTAAGCTGTGTATCATGGTTCCTGAATCAGAAATACCTTATGTGGAGTTTTAAACATAAAGCTATTTGTATCAGAGTATTTTAAAGACTGTTTAATTGACTTCCTCGGCTAATGATGTTATATTGAATTGCTTCAAGTGTATTCATTAATTATCGACTTCTGCGGTACGAGTAACAGTGTTTTATTGTACCTTTTCTTGAATACTGGTTAAATAAAAAAACATTTATTGACTAGAGCCTACTTTTTACTTCAAGAAATACATTTTGCATAAAAGAAAGTTAAATTTTTGGAATTTTCATGATGTATCTATTATTAGGTTCTTTTAAAATAAATATAATGATAAGTCAAACAATGACTAAATATTTTGAGTTTAAGGTATTTACTTTTTGCGTATATCAACGGAAAATCTTATAAAGAAACGGAAACGGAGTAGAATATTAGATGTTATAAAATAGCTGCATATAAATGTATAATTTTCTACTTACAACCGTTTTTGATTTATGCAAGATATATACACATATTTACACCCTCACACTTCGAGGAATAATATGAAAGGGTCGCTATCACAGCACTACCGCAAAATTCATATTGAACCTACTAAAATATTTGTTAGTGCTGTGTTATCTAACGACTTCTGCGGTTACGATTTAGACTTCATATTTTTTCGGACATGTCGACTCCTTTTATATCATACCTTTAAGTATACACTACACTCGTAACTATACAGATATCACGAAAAATCTTGTAATATCTTACGGGGATAAAAAATTGGGAAGTTGCATCAAGACCAAAGTTGTATGTATGCAACTTGATGCCTTGAAAGTCAAAGTTACAAATTCCCACCATTCTACGACTAGCCAGTTGGAGCTATGTGTGCTACAAAATCCGTTTCAAAATATTTCTTCAAAAAGTTACAATAATGATTAAGATAATGAAATTTAAATTCCTGTGCTTTTGAATTTTCTGAAAAAAAGTAAATTCCAACACATAATAATGCTACACGTACTAATTAAAATAAGAAAAATCCCCTATAATATTTTATTATTTGGTTACTCAATTTATGGATTTTTTTGCTGATTTGTTTTATACGAAACACGTAAACATTACTGTTAAATTGAATAAAAAATCAGGTACAGAATATTCCTTTTTCCTATTGTTTACTTACATAATTGAGAAAAAAAAAAGACTTATTTGTTTATAGAGTGCATATATGTATATTCTTATTGTATAATAATAGAAACATCTATAACTTACAAAATTATAACATCAGAAATCGACGTTTTAAACTTATGAACTCGGTTAGTCACACGCGAAATTTCATCTACCTAAACTAAACTGGATATTTTAGATCTGTTATTTCTAATAGAAATTTATAATTTCATTTTAGTTATAATAATATATATTTCACTTAATTATTGTATGTTACTAAACACCTATTAAATGTTTCGAAATTATAATGCAATGCATACATGCTTTAAAGCATTTAGATAATAAGCGAATGCGATGATATTCATTATCTTGATTACATCGTGTGATTTAGATCATTTAGTTGTCAGGTCAGTATACTAACTCTAGATAATTGGCTTTCAAATCCTAGGTATTATACAATGACTATGTCAAGCTAAACGTAACAAGCTTAATTAGTTTAAAATTGAATCAGCTACAAATTTATAGATCTCTTACTATTTATTTTGTTATTTTTATTCAGTCGGATAATTGTTATGTCTGCGACTGTTCTGTTTAAATAAACAGCTATGATTCTTTTTTATAAATGACTGTTACGTACAAGTTAATTAACTTTAAACTACACAGTAACGCAATATGTCTGCGTTTTCTAATTTTTTTAACATCCGTTTTATGAAATTTTGAAAATGAGAAATATATTTAATTAACTAACTAATTTTAAAGAAAATTACAAATCATTTAAATTTTTAATAGAAAAACTTTTAAAATGTGTGTTATATAAATCTTAGTACAATGTAACTTTCACATATAATTTGATGCAATATTTTTGAAATAAATTATTTTATTTGTTATTTTCCATGATAATACCATTTTTTTTTTTTTGGTCTTTTTATCTAAATAATTAATAAATAATATAACAGTACATACAGCTAGTCAGAATTGTCAAATTTGTGGACATTTTATACACAATTTGCGGACACTAAATTTTAATTGTTGCCAGTCACTTTGAGGACTAGTCACCTATTATGAGTAACAAATATCGCTCCTCAAAATTATTAGTGATTATTGAATGAAAAAGTCCCTAAACTTGTCAACACTGCAACTAGTAATTTAAAACATAAACATTTTTTTTTTCTGTTAATGCGACACATATTAACTAATATAAGGAACAGTTACTATATTTTTTTATAATTAGGTTACATACCCTAAAAGTTATTTAGTCATACATTAGACAATTATTTCATTGTAGGCTTTAATAATTATATGATGGACAATGATTGGTCATATGTCGATGCAGTGTTTATAATTTAAATATAAATATTTTGTTACAAACAATTGTCAAATGTTCTGATTCCCTTTGATCATGTTAGCTATTTTTTTTTTTTTTTTTCTTTTACTTTTACGAAATATTACATTGAGGGATGGGGGAAACCTTTCGAAGGAAAATAAACTTTATTTTCATTTTAAAGTTTTCTGGTGAAAATAAATGTCCTATTAATTGCATTTTAAAATAAAATTAGTTTCTGAATATTGCTCCTTTAATATTTTTATTTTTTAAGGAAATTCATTACATTTTATTTAGCAAATTTTTATACTTTATATTTTTATATTAATGATAATCTAGGAACAAAATTTTCAAATTCAGTGGCTAAGGAGCATTGTGCAATTATTAACAGAATAACCATGGGCATTTTCTTTCTTTCTTTTTTTTTTTTTTTTTTTTTTTTTGAAAGTAAAATATTCCATGCAAGCAATAGTCTCCAATCTCTGGCGATTCTAATAATTTTGGCATATATAGAACATGATCAGAAAATATTTTCCGTACAGCAAGATCCAGTAACCACCGTCCCGGGATGAAAAATGCTCTAAAGTTTTTAAATACATAAAACATAGCTCTTTCAATGTTTGGAAGTATATAAATCTTCATAATGTT
This sequence comes from Salticus scenicus, assembly GCA_963930645.1. NCBI lineage: Eukaryota > Metazoa > Arthropoda > Arachnida > Araneae > Salticidae > Salticus > Salticus scenicus. Next base: position 319,649,520 of record OZ005650.1, read on the forward strand.
TGAAAGTATATACAATGTTCAGTAATAATTAATTATGGGAGATTCTTATGCATCGCGAAAGTATCAATGGTTTTCTATGGTTCTATTTATTATATTTCTCTATTACATTCACTCGCATGTATATTTGTATTTTAATGTTCATTTTAGGAGTAAAACATACAACAATAATACTAAAATCGATGCCGTTATAATTCCATTAAAGCAATAATTATCATATGCTTGATGGATTAGCTTTTTTACTTTTTCGGACAGTTTATGCCATACCCAAACACTTGATTTGCCTACTTTACCAATTTTCTGCAAATGTTTTAGAATGGTAGACAAAGGTGGTTAAGTTTGACAGTTTCTCGAAAGTTTGACACGGATTTGCTTCCACTTCCGCCCTTAGCATGTCATTGTCTAAAGTTTTTTGTCTTCCTGATCGGCAAGAGTCAGAAAGATTAAAGTTACCGAATTTGAACTTAAAAAAGAACCTTTAGCATTTACAAAGGATTAACGCACTTTATAGACATCTCAAATGCTTTTTGTTTCAACTGTTGCGTTACTACGCTTTCGAATCTCAAAAAGTATACAATGCCAAATATGTAACACTTTTCTCATTAGCCTGGCCATTTCTCTAAAGAAAAGAAAAAAAAAAAAAAAAAAAAAACGTTCATAATTTAGGAGTAAACAAGGAACCTTTTAATGTCTTTGGCACCAGTTAAAGCATACAATGAGCTGAGAAATGACAATTGAATATCGACATGGGCAAAAACGACATTACTTTCCGGTACGAAAGTAAGTGTATTTAATTCCCAGACACGAAAAATAACCTCCATAACAAAAATCGGATTTGCGATAAAGTTTGGAAAAGGGTTATGCCTGAGCATAACCCTTTCCCTTTTCGCATAGCCTTTTTCTTTACCTTTCTCGTTTTTAAAAATGAAAATTTTGCAACATTCCGTCACTGAATGTTTCATATATTTATCCAACCTACACACACCAAAACTCTCTATTTCGAAGAAATTTCGAGAAATATTAATTTTAAAAATGTGTTTTTTCCCTCCCCTCTGTCCCAAGGAGGAGAAGTGAGTAATTTCTCAAATTCACTTTATAATGAATGTTGAGTATACATAATCAATGAACACACCACAATCAATGAACACACGCATTGTTGAGATTATTTTAAACAGAGTTATGTTGGAAAACGTTCCCTCCCCCATTTTATAGTGTATGTTTTATACACATAACCAATCAACAATTAAAAAAATAAACTTTCTGAGATAATTTGCAGCAGAGATACACTGGGAAATTGTTTTTGCCTCTTAACACCAGATGAATTAGAATGGGTGATATCGAAAAATCTTGTCACAGTGGATATTGGACGACAACTCAACATAATCAACCCAGACACCCAAATTCGTGACCGCATTTGCCATAGATTTCAAAGGAGAAACTTTAGGCATGAAGAAGGTATTATAATTTCCCCCTTCATAACCCCCCCCTCTTCCGAAAAAAATCGAAACTTGCAAAAGACCCCAGAATAAGCGTTTAAAATGTCCTTAAGAATAAGTAAGACCGTTTTTAAACTTTTTGCGTCATTTTTAGTAGAGTTCAACTCGAATGTCCGTATTTTTTTTAAATTCCAACCGCCAGCCAAAAATAATTATTACCCTGTACAAAAAAAAAAAAAAAAAAAAAAAAAAAAAGCATAATTGCCATTTTTTTTTAACTTAAGTCTAGTTTGCTCATACGAAATTTCTATACCGTGACGTAATTTGGAGCCAGGTAATGCTTGTAAACATGTTTTTTTTGCCCTTAGTCTCTAAGGAAGGGGAAAAAGGGGACTTTCGTAAAACCCCGTATTAGTAGAAGTCTGGGTCAATAAACCAACCTTCACACCAAAATTTGTGACCCCCTCTACCTTATACACGCAACGAATTTTCATGAGTCTGTCAAGGAATAAATGGATATACACTTTTACATAAATATAGACAGATTAGAACATGTAAAATATGTTGAATAATCCGCAAAAACTAAATCATCTTTTCCACTGTATAAAAATTTGATTCTGATAATTAGATTAATTAAATGAAAAAAATCATTTCCCTTTCAAAGCAATTTTTATCTCTCCAGGTGAACAATATTTTTCAAAAAACGAAAATTAAATTTAAATATTACGTTTTTTAATATATATTTAAAAAAAAAAAAAAAAAAAAAAAAAAAACTAATTATTGCATCAGTTAGATTTTACAAAGTTTTTTCTTAATCGAAACATGTCGTATTCCAAAATATCGGAACGAAACTTCTGTATAAAAATCATGATTATAAATAAACTACATTTCATTAGGTGACTACAATGATGAAAATCATTTTTATTTGAAAAAATAAAATAACTGGAACATCCGAATCAAATTAAGTAAATGAATGACGTAATACTGAAAATCGATATGTGTTAGTTTTCAATCTTAAAATTAGAATTTCGAAAATCTTGCAAAGTTTTGTCTTGGTAGATCACGTAAAAGCTTTTCTGTGAACTCTTGAAGATATGTATTCATTGGGAGCAGAGCTAGTTAACTGAAAATGAAACTTTTCTCTAACCCTCTAAAGGGAAGGAGACGAATTAATAATAACCTTCTTAGTATGCGCTTACACTGTATATATTATAATTTGACCCTGTTTCGTGTCAGTAGATTAAGTAGATTTTACATTGATGAGTCAGCATTGATGATTCAGTGAGTGAGTTGAAATACTCTTTTTTACACAGATGTTGTTACGGTCATTTCCTAACTCTACATTCTTGAGCAATTCTGTTGTTAAAATCGCAAGAGACTTAACCTCGGTTGATTGTGTGTCGGTTAGTGCATGTTGTAAATACCTCATCTATTTTAAATACTCTTACTTTATCGCTTATGTTGGTGACTCTGTCACTGGAATAATACTCTTTGAAAGGTCAACCAGAGATGAAGCTACCAGAGCTCCTTTCAGGCTATTGTCTGGATTCCGGTAATCGATCAGTCTATAGCGAAAGTATTGTTCTTGTCCCAGAAAATATTGACTCTGTATGTGAAGGGATCGAAATTTCGGATTTCTCTGTTATCTGCCATAGTGATTCATTGCTCGGATTTTCAACGTTAAATACAGATGCGTCTTCTGAATTGGAATGCATTTCATTATTCTTAAAGTCAAAATGAAAATTATATTTTCTCAGGAAATCAAATCCAAGAATTAAATGGTTACATGCCACATGTTAGTAATTGGTATTTCGAAATGTGTTGGCCAAGACCATTTTTTCATGAATTTTAATTTCTTCGCCGGTCACAGTTTGGAGTTTAACCAACAGAGGCCACCGGATAATCTTCACTTTATATTCTTGAGCAACATCCATTCTAACGATGGTTACGTTATCTCCAGTATCGAGAATCATGTGGCAGGAAGTATTGTTAACTTGACTATAAGCATAAAGTGCATTATCCCCGCCACTCATCGATGGAACTTGAAACACTGAAAATTAGGGACTCTAATTTCGGGAAACCTCCACCCCGAGTTATTGCCTCCTCTTAGTTTCCTTTGGTGACTGTGAAACATGGTTAATTTTATTAAGTTATCGTTTTGGGCAGTTTCTCTTGAGATGACTATCTCATCCACAGTCCCAGCTCTTAATCTGCGGATTGTGAACTACCTTCGCACTCTCAAGACTGCGTAATCCCTTTGGGATGTCGGCTAGATTTTTTTTTCTTTTTCTCCAGATAAGTCTGGGAATTATCTAGAGAGACTGTTCTGGTGGTCAGACGATCTTTACGGAAGGCTTGTAGTGAGGGCTGCCTCAATCTTCAATGCATATGCTAAATCTGATCCGACATTCTTGATATTGGCAAATCTAAGAGATTTTTGAGTGTATGGATCTCGCACAACATCAATTAAACATTAAAGGGCCAAATCATCACGCGTTTCAGCATTGCAATCTGAGAAAGATAAGTGTGCCTCTAAATATCTCAACTTATAAATGTCCTCCCGCTTTCTGATAATGGGACTTTAGCTGGAGACGACTATATTCTTTAGAACATTTTTCTCTATTTTTCTCTTCCTTTAGCGCTCCTGTCAGAGCCTCGAAATCATACCGCTTTTCCACCGAAAGTTTTTTCAGTATGTCAGCTGCGTCTCTACGTAATGATGCTGCTAAATGAACAGTTTTGGCAGTCGGGTACCGCCCATTGGCTTCAGCTACGATGGGAAACTGTGTCTTATATACTTACCAAGATGAACTACCATCATAAGTGGATAGATTTATCGAATCTTGATTCTGCATTTTTTTATCTTTCCTTTCGTCTTCCTGGGGCATCGATACTAACTTTTCTTCTAGACTTTGGATCTCCTTTTGCAACTAATTTCCTAACCTTTCTTCAAACTTCTTCTCAAAATTTCCTATCGTTTCTCTGATGCACAGTTCTTCCATTTTTCTATCAAATTCTTCCTCTATTTTCGGAAATTCGATTTCTGTTTCTGAAAAATCTTCCTTTTAACTTTTGATTAAAATTTTCTTTTACTTTCTTCTCGAAGCTCACTTCTATCTTCATTACACTGTCTTCTGTCTCCTTAACTTTAGCTTCTTTCTGTTTTCCGTAACTGATAATTTACACTCTAGTACATCTCTTTCACTGATGAAAGTTTTCTTCATCTCGTTTTGGTTAGATTTAATTTCTTCCTCCATCTGTCGTTCATTTGTTTCAATTTTTAGTCAATTCGGTTTCCATCTTTTTCTGTACTGCTTTCATTTTTTTCATTTCTTCGGTCACTTCATTTTCCATCTCTTCTTGTACTGCTTTCATCTTTTTTTTTTTTTCTTATTCACTGAAATTCTCCTACATCTCTTTTTGTCCAGTTTCAATTTACTCGATCAGTCCAGATTTTAAATCGTTTATTTGGACAGTTAGACCCTCCGGAAATTTCTTCAATGAATATGCAAAAAATAATAGAGAGAAGAGATGTTCGTTCGTGTATCTAAATGTTCTTAGCTGTAAGCTTTTTGTATAAGTATCTATAAGTCATAAATTTAAAAGGTCTTTAAAGTTTTTGAAATATATTGAATTATTAAAAATTCTCATTTCTTGCAGAAGTGAAACATCTATATTTTTCTCAAAAATTTTCTTGGCGTTAAAACTTTAATTTATTTATAGAATGCCGCAATAAATATTTATTTTATGCTTTTTAGGCCTTCACAATGAAAAGCTTCTAATCTTTAAAAAAAAAAAAAAAAAAAAAAAAAAAAAAAATGTTTTTATACTTAAATTTTTATTTTGTGTTTTTTAGTTGGAAAAAAAAAAAAAAAAAAAGATTCTTAGAAAACTGATAAAAATTTATTATCATACTTTGTAGACAACTAAAGATTTTCTTGCATCAAATGTCATCTTTTCTTTTAATTAACTGAAAAAAAAATATAGCACATCGGCCTTCAAGGATCGAACCCACGACCATCGCGTTATCAGTATGACGCTCTAAGCAAAAGGCAAATAATGGATGGATTTAAATTTGGGTATAAGGCCGATTGACTGCTGTAGGTCCAAGGCATGGGGCAGTACCCTCCGTGGGGGTCTTTCTAAGGGGTCCTAGCCCGTATTTACGCAAGTTTCGAAGAAAACCACGGAAAGCTCCGAACGGCTGGGCCTACACGCGCGACCTTGGATAGAACCCGGCAACACACATCTACCAACTTTAAGCGCAGAACCGCTTGGCCGATGGTGGGCCACAAAAGGCAAAGAACAGTCAAGAAAACTCATATAACATTCTAGAAAAAATCGAACAAAAACAAAAAATATGTTATTCTTGAATGCTTTTAAAAATATTTTGAATATTAAAAAAAATTTCATTTCTAACAAAATTGAAATATCTATGTTTTCCTTTAACATTTTCTTATGGTTGAAACTTTTATTTTTTTATAGCATGTCTCGGCAAGAATAAAATTTTATTTTATGATTTTTAGGGCTACCCAATAAAAACGTTCCAGGATTTATTTTATTTTATTTTATTTTATTTTATTTAAATTTTTATTTTGTTTTTTTAGTTACTAAAAAAAGCTTCTTAAAAATAATAATAATAATAATAATAAACTAATAAAAATTTCTTAGGATATAGTGTAGACCATGAAAAGTTTTCTTTTATCAATTGACTTATTTTCTATTAATTATCTGCAAAAGAATGACACCTCGGCATTCGAAGACCGAACCCACCACCATCGCGTTATCCACATGACACTTTAACCATCTGAGCCAACGAGCGACATAAAAGTTTGTTAACATTCACTTTAAAGTTGAGTTGTCTTGTTTTTTCAGCGTGACACGAATACACGATGAAAAAATCTAATTTCAATAAAAGGCTTCTAAAAACTTTATTTATGTATGTATTTTTACTTAAATTTTTATTTTGTGCTTTTTAGTAACTAGATAAAAACTGTATTCTTCAAAAATTATTTGGATACGGTGTAAACAATGAAATATTTTATTTTATCAATTGACACTTTTTTAATTATTTGCAAAAATTAACTCCTCGGTCCGGCGAGCATCGAACACACGACTCTCGCGTTATCAACATCGCGCTCTAACCAACTGAGCCATTAAAAGATTTTTTTTTTTTTTTTTTTTTTTTTTTTTTTTTTTTTTAAGTGGAAGCGTCTTGATTTTTTGCGCGACAGAAAACACGATGACAAATCCAATTTCACATAATGATATATATATATATATTCAAAAAATATTTATTAATGCATTTTTTACTTAAAAATGTTTATTTATTTATTTATTTATTTTTTAATATCTAAATTTTTTGTGTTTTCTAATATCTAAAAAAATAAATAAATAAATAAATAAATAAATAAATAAAAGAAAAACTTATATAACTGTACAAAATGTCTTAGGATGTTGTGTACTCAACGAAATTTTTTTTTATGTATTGACACTTTTTCCTCTAATTATCTACAAGTATTAACACTCCGGACCTTCGGGGATCGAACTCTCGATCACGTGTTATTAACGTGATGCTCTATCCAACTAAACTACGGAGCGACAAACTGAACAGCTTATATTTACTTTAAAATGGGGGCGCCTAGTTTATTAGCGTGACACGAAGACACGATGACAAAATCAATTTCATATAAAAAGCTTCTAATTAATCCTCTTGTTAGAACATATCATTTGCCCACAAAGGCAATGCGTTAGGGATAAAAACGTATTTTCCCCTCTATATTAAAATTTATTTGCATGTATCTGAATATGGAAATTACTTTTTTTTTCATTAGCAGTCCAAAAGAGCAACAGTTTATAACAACTACGCAAGATGTTGGCATTTATTATTATTATTATTATTATTACTTATTATTTATTCTTTTGTTCTTTTTTCACGTAAAGCTAGCCGAATGATCTCTGCAGCACCAATTTTAAGTTCTATTCAAATCTGATCAGTAGAAACGGAGCTATCAGTATCTAAATACTGTCATTTTAATTTTAACAAGGTATGTATTTTTTTTTTTTTTTTTTTTTTTTTTTTTAACTTATATTTTGCAAATTGTGTGGTGAAAAAAAAAAAAAAAAAAAAAAAAACTGCAAAATTATATTATTTAATAGTGATACTATGAGTCATGACACAATAAACAGAATTAAAAAAAAAATGTACGTATAACTTTATATATTTATTTTAGAGATATAAGTATAGTTTATTTATTACTTTCAATTAGTGCTTAACAAATTATCTAAAGTGCGTTTGTATTTATTTTTTATGATTGCATAATAAATTTGCGTAATTTTAACACGCATTTTTCAGATGAGCAGAATAACGATTGTTGCTGAAAAAAAAAAAAAAAAAAAAAATCATCAATTATTTATTAAGATCTTTTCTTATATGCGCTCTGTTTGTCACCGGCGTTTGTCCGAATGTGTCACATCTTTTTGCTTATATCTCAGCAATCAGACCACCTAAAGGCTTCGGGTTTTCACTAAAATATTAGTCCTGTCTGACACTACACTTTAATATAGACAGATTTTCCAATTTTTGATTAATTTTCTTTTAATTAATAAAAGTGTGAAAATAGTAAGCTAATAATAGCAAAAAATTAGCCATTTAAAATTTATTCATAATTTAATTGTTGCCGAAAAAAATTTTATTTATTTTTTTTCCAACAGGAAAATAAGTACGTGACCAATAAACGTGAACAGTAAAAATTATAAAACAAATAAATTATGCATCTCACAAAAATTTACGTCATTATTACTTTTTTTTTTTTTTTTTTTTTTTTTACACATTGGTAAAATGCTAATATAGTTTACTATGCTAATATATTTAATAAAGAAGCATCAATAAACCGGCGTTGTAAAAATATTACTTACAAACTTTGAATAAACACCATAAAATGCAATAAACTCGCTAATACACCATAAAGTTTATTGCAATTTATGGTGTTTATTCAAAGTTTGTAAGTAATATGCTAATATATGTTGTACTAAAATCAGTTTTATTTATAGATCATCCTGGGCGATTTTTTAAATTTTTGCGTTGAAGTACACTGAACATTTTTCGCCAAGAAGTTTAATTTAGCAACAACGATTTTAATCTAGGTAGCGCATCTAATGTATAAAAGTTAAATATTACAAAAATAAAAAATAAAAAATAAAAAATAACACTTATTTAAAAATAAAATGCCCTTTAATAAAATGCCCTTAAAAAAATAAAATGCGCTAAAAATAACAAAATAACATTTTCAGCTCAGTACCGCTGATCTGAATGCTTGCATTTTACTAGAATAAAATTAAATCATTTTTTCATCTTTCTTTTATTATTATTATTATACACTTCTTTTATTTTTATTTTTATTATTATTATTATTGTTATTGCAATTAATATTATTTTGTTATTTCTGGAAAGGTGTCTATTTTTCGTTCATGCCTATTTCTGCATTACACTCATAATTTATAGTGTAATTTGCAAAGTATAAATTAATATTTTTAAAACCTTAAAGAAAAAAAAAAGTTTTTTTTTTTTTTTTTTTTTTTTTTTAAATGATGCATAAATCTTGAAATTGTTCTTATATGTGTCATCGTTTAATTATGAAATGATAGCAAAAATTTAACCTTTTTAAGGGAGAAATACAACGGATATTTAGTATAGCATCCCTATAGGATGCAGATTTCGAATACTGACAAGGGAGGGTCACTAACTGTTCATAAGGTATTTATACATATTATATATCATCTGAAATGTCTTACTGAGCTGACAACAAAAATATCCATCTTATCGGCAAATGCGCCCCCTAGCACGAGTTATTCTCAATTAAAGTTTTTAAATTATAGATTCTTTAACAATGTACTTCGTATAGTTTCTACCATTATAATCAGTTTTGTAAACGTTTCTCATTCTAAAAAACGTATATAGTATTAGTAAAGGTCGCCTGTATATTGTGGTGGTTAGCGTCCCTAACTCCCTCCTAGTAGGGCCGGGTTTGAATCCTGAACAAAGCATGGATTTGTTATCCATATACGTGGTGGGGATCGCCGCCCATTGGGTACTCCTTCACAAATGTTTATCAGTTCAGCGACCGCACAGTCAATGACCATATGCAAGTACCGCGCCAATGAAAAATAAATAAATATACATGTTATTATATATATATATATATATATATATATATATATATATATTATTATTATTATTATTATTATTATTATTACATGCAAAGTATTTTACTGTTTAATAATTAATTTGTGTCAACAATAAATTTATACTTGCTAAACTGTATTAAAAGTATTTTAAAAAAGGCAATTAAAGTAAAAAAGAAGCTATTGCAGTTTTTATAGTAATGAAGAAAACTATTACTTTATATAAATTATCCCTAAAAAAAGAGTTAAATTGAACACGTGTCATTTGTTTCTTATATTAAAAGCACTTTAAAAAACACGTAAAATTAAATTCTTTTTAAAATATGTTACATTTTTATCCGAAGCTTTTCGCTTTTAAATAGTAAAACATCATCAGGGATTTTTATTACTCTTTCCAATGAGACGTTTTTAAACATTTTTTCTTTCACAGTCAACAGTTAAGGCTTTTATTAACGTGAATTGTAGCAAACTCAATTTCGAGTCCTGTGAAGGTGGATCAATGAGCTAAGAAAAAAAAAAGAAGTTGGAACTATTGAAAAATTACACGAGGCTATTGTAGGAGAAAAACCATAATGAACTAGCAGAAATAAACTATTAGCTATTTTACAATATTGTACCAAATTATTGGCGAAACTACAGCAACTTTATAATTTATTGTATTTTTGCCTCTAACTATTAAACAACTAACCCTTCATGACCGCGACTTAAATGGACCCACTGGAGGTGTCTATCAAATTCCCATCGAAAAGAACAAAGATCTTTTCTATTATATTGGACAAACAAAGAGGACTTGAAACAATAGAATACAAGAACATATACCTAATATCAAAGAAGGAAATAGTTCTACTCTGGTCGACTTCATTTATGCCAACCCAAACGCTAACCCTAAATGGGATAAAGCCAAAATTATTACAGCACCACCTACTATCCAAGAACTTTACATTTCCGATGCTATTAATATAATTAAATGCAAAAATACAATAAATTCTAACGATGCTGCGATTTTGCCAGTAATTTGGCACAATATTATAAAATAGTTAATTGTTTATTTCTGCTAGTTCATTATTTGTTTTTCTCCTACAATAGCCTCGTGTAATTTTTCAATAGTTCCAGCTTCTCATATTTTTCTTAGCTCATTGATTCACCTTCACAGGACTCGAAATTGACTTTGCTGCTATTCACGTTAATAAAAGACGTAACTGTTGACTGTGAAAGAAAAAATATTTAAAAACTTCTCATTGGAAAAGAGTAATACAAATCCCTGATGATGCTTTACTATTTAAAAGCGAAAAGCTTCGGATAAAAATTTAACATATTTTAAAAAGAATTTAATTTTACGTGTTTTTTTTTTAAAGTGTTTTTAATATATTACTTTATATATTCATTTTCATTAAAATATTATATTGCAGATAGTAATATAATTATTAATTCTTAAAAGTAGAAATTTATTTTTACCCTTATTTCCCCCCTCCATTACTATGTTACTGCATTAAATTTCTTCTATTGTTCGCTCATGCAATGTCAATATCCAAAATATTCAATATGTCGATGTACAGGTAAATCTTTCTGATTATAAATATTTTACACATGGCTGCATATATAGTAAAGGATTCGATTTATAAATTTAATGCTCTCGCAAAATAATTATTAAACACATAACAAAACACTTTACTAACAATATAAATAAAAATAATTAGCACGAGAAGCTGTTAAAAAATTTATTCTAATGATAGAAATTCTTCAAAGTACTGAGGAGCCTGCAATTTACAAACTTTAATTGAGAATAACTCACGTTCGGGGGGCGCACTTGGAAATAAGATGGATATTTTTATTATCAACTCAGTTAGTGCTTTAAGAGTATATATAACATGTATAAATTCCTTTTGAACAGTTGGAGATCCTCACTTGTGAGTTAGGACTTTCCTCTGCATAAATTCGTGAGATATGCTGAAAACCACCCACACACACACAAATCAGCCGCTAAAAACACAATTTTCCGATTCAATTTACCTCAAAATATTTAAATATAACAAAAACTCAATTTCGAATATTTCACCTAAAAACAAGACTTTCTCTACCATATATATGTATTGCTGCACCAGATTTCTGATCTAAAACTTAATTATTCTTCTTACAGACCCGATACAGCATATTTCAAATCTTAATACTTTTCTTACAGTTACTACTTAAATTTTCTAATAGAATATTTATTCTTCTAAATAATATTCACTTCTTAAATAATAAAATATGGATGGGTCTCACCTGAAAGCTTCTAATCCAAAGGTCCGGATGTGAAATGTGGCAGCTATTATTCATTAAAGAAACTTGATGAACGTAGCACTGCTTAGATGTGAAAACAGAATTTTAATACTTTTTAGCATACACGTAAGACGAAACGAAAACAGAAACAAAAACTATTTACAAATAGGTAATTAAACTAAATCTTATTATTAAAGTTCTTAAATGCTTAATAGTTCTGATGAATGTTCAAAAATGTTAATTCTAGTTCTTAATTGATTTAATTGTTCTGTTTCAGGACCGGGGCGTCTGTAAACAAGACGATCTTAACATAGCCCCTTCTCTATTCAAGGTCCTGTTCTGTTCTGATTCTGATTCTAAAAAGCACCTTTTTCGAATACTTCTCATTTCAAATCGAAAGAGTGTTGCAATCACGAAAAAGAGGCACGCGCAAGTCTGTCTGGAAAGGCATTTTGTTCTGAAAGCAGAAGAATGAACGGGGGATTCCCGACAATATGTAAAACAAACAAAAAAAAAAAAAAAAAAAAAAAAAAAAAGAATCTCCTTTTAATACCATTCGACCAAACCACACTTTTTTTACCATCGTTTATTTCTGTTTAATGAATTTTTATAGCTGAAATGTATTTTTGTGAACTCGACAAATACGCACACTCACACACATAAGCTCCAAATATATACCACACCTATTTTTCTATTCTGAATTTAAATGTATAAAATAAAAATTGTAAATCTTCAAAACAACATTATATGCCCCAGTAATTGAATTAAATAGAGTGTATTTCAAAATTTCCTTTTAAAAATACTTTTAATTTCAACATATTCTTGATTTAAGATTTTATCACTCTTCTAAATAAAACAAAAATAATATTAATTCATACAATTATGTATATGAGTAAATTCAAAATTAAATTATCTTTTATGTACAATTTACACTCTTAAAATTTCCAATATACATTCTTGGTCTTAAAATGAACGGAATAATACAGTTAACTGTACCATTAATCGTAATACAGTCTTTTATCTTATGGTTAAAAATACACACACACACAAAAGAAAGAAAAGTGCGGATTTCTGTTTCCTTTTCATCTGTAAAATAAATTTATCATTTTTCATGAAAGGAAAGGAAATATATTGAAATGAATTTTTCTCTGATTTACATAAGAGGAAATGAATTATAACTGCACTTTATATATATTATTTGAATAAAAAATTAAGATTCTTTAATTCATAATTTTTCTTTTTATATTAACGAACTGTGATTGCGTGTTTCAGGGTGAAATAATAGTTAATAAAATAGTAGATATTACAGAAAAGAGAATTTAAAGTTCTTCAGAAAATATATTTGAAAGAAATGTGATATGTTCCTAGCCATTCCTAATAAACTACAGGAAATTACTTAGAAAATACTCGTAACTAAATACATTCTACATTTAGAAAAAAACAATTTTAACAAATGTCTTTTGAATGTTAAAACGTAAAATATAATTACTTGAAATCTATAAATTTGTAAAATCCATTTTCTTAACTATAGAATTTCAAAAGCTTGAAAATCTAGAATGGAGAAAATTATATAATGATTTCTTAAATATAATCTTAATTTTTGTAAAGAAATTTTTTATTAATTTTAGTCAAATAAAATATAAAATAATCTCGGTAATTCACTATAAGAAGCACATTTGATTTTTAGTCATAGTAATATTCTAAGTTCTATTATAGTTGTAAAAATTTAAGCATTTGAAAAAATCCGTTGCTTATACAGTATCGTTATACAAACGAGTTAATTATTTTCAAATATTTTAAAAGTCTACACCTCAATAAATATTAAGTGCAGATACTATATATATATATATATGTATATATATATATAATCCTTTTGATGAGAATATTTTTAATAAATATGCCCTTATTACCTTAGAATGTGAGAGTAAAATAATAATTTAATTAATTATTAATAATAATAATGAATATCTTTATTACCCCGTGTATTGTAAATTATTAACAACAATTTAAAAAAAAAAAGATGGTACAGAAATATAATTATGATACAAATATAGAAATATAGGTAACACAGAATATAGTTATAAAATAACCCAGAAATATAGTTGTCTTTATTATAAAATATAGTTTTGTTTGCTTGCAATGAATATAATATAAAAAAAAGGCGTATTTTACTGTTGTTAAAAACATTTGGACATACCTCACCATATTAAATCGGAATTTAAATATAGTAGAATAGATTATTTTTTCATACGGATTAAAATCATTGCTAATAAAAGCAACTTTCATTCTAAATTCTTTTGTTTTTAAAAAACTATTAGGAAAAAGGCCAATAATTTAGTAAGGCCAATAACTGAACAAGTACTTCAAGTACTTCCGGCTCTATCAGAAAGGCAGATTGGTTCATTTTTCCTTATCAAGAAGCCTCTGTTTTGTTTCAAAATGACAGCTACAAATTATTAAAGATCTTGTTGGGAATATTCATGTGGGTTCGTTCATAAATAACTTTTTATTTGAATTTAAAATTTTTAATTGGAGATCTTGGAAACAAGATGACGGATTAAGTTTGCCAAGCAAATGCATTTGTAAGATAAGTCTAAATAAAATAACCAGACTTGGTGCAGAACAGAAATATCAATGTTTACACAACATTAAAAATGTCAATGTAAAAAATTGTTAAGTGCAGACTGCGGTTTCGGTAGCGTAAAGCGTATCGTCTTCATTGCAGAATGATGAAGTGATTGTTGCTCATATATGTAGGTAGTGAAGCGGATTATAGAGCCAACAGCAAATAAAAAAATAAAATAAAATAAATAAATAAATAATATGGAGCTGTAATAAGCTTATTGGAACTTGGGATGAAGAAAGCGAAATTATCCAAGATATTTGAATCGTAAGTTCACTCTTGTACATTGATTTCAATCAGTTTAGTGTTTCAAAAGTTACCGTGATGGCAAATTTTCAAGTAACAGCATGATTTCAAGCAGCCGCAACTTGAAAACAAAGTGTCGGAACAAGTTGCGCATTGAACTCATCTATATATATAAAAGACTAGCTGACCCGTCCGGCTTCGCACTGATGAACAAATTTTAGTTAAAGATGGATTGACATGTAAAAAATCAAGAAATATATCAGTTTATATGTTATAGTCAGGCAATATTATTAACTGGAAAGTCAAAATATAATTTTACAATTATTTTTTTAATTAGTTGTTAAATGTTGGCAATTTTTACTTAATGCTATTTATTTATTTATTTATTTATTTCATAAAAAGAAACATTTCTTTACTCATGAATAAAAAATATTGAAAAATAAACCTATGACATGAAAATGTTTTTGATAAAATTGACGTCATAATAGCTTTAATTATTATTTATTTGTTCATTTCGCAAATATATTTAATTATTTCCATAATTGATTATTATTTTAATAATGTATATTAAAGGAGAAATCAATAATATGAAACAATATTCGTACAATATATACTATTACAGAATCTGGTGTGAAACAACCACACGACTTCCATTACCCACTATTACACTTAATATATACAATTTTTTGGAGATATTACTTGCATTTTTTGAGATTTTCGAGTAAGAGAAACTTGATACACGTATAAAGACACATACAACAGAGTTTGCATAGCGAGTTAAAAAATAAGGGGAAAAAAAATAGATAGTTATTTTTTTAAACACGAATTTCCGAGATCTAAAACTGAACTACCTAATCAGGATGACCGTTAATATTCCTGTAATAAGCACGTAATACTTGAGAAAGGTTATCTAAATTGGATTAAAGAAAAAATTTTCAAGAATACGTTAGAGCCGTTTTTGAGATACCAACCTTTACCAAAACTTAGCATACTCAATTATTGACCTAAAAACAATTATTACATACAAAAGGATATTTAATAGGAAGTTAACATGGCGAGTTTGAAAAAAATCCGTACAGGCGTTTTTAAAGGAACGCACTTGCGAAGTCTGAAATTGAGCTGTTTATAGAGGACGCCTATCAATTTTCCTGAACTAAGCAACTTTTCAATCGAAAGGGCATCTAATATATTATTTATACAGCAACTTTGAAGAAAATCATTAGAGGTGTTTTTGAATATGGGCTTACGGTCCCATTTCTGGTTTTCGATGACCCAATTCCGGTTTTTCAATTTTCACGAAAATTTGGAAAATTTATCTGTACACCAGACCTGAATCACTTGTGAATTTTAGTAGTTCTATTTTTATTAGTTTTGGAGATATGACAGCCAGAAGATTACACACACACGTGCACATATACACACACACTGACCAATTGCCAAAACCTATACAATACTTCCACTACCTACGGTAGTAGGGTAATTGAAGTAAACACATACATCTCGTATTTACTCCGATAATATACAGATTTTCGTATTACGTTTTCGATCGCCAAATACAAAAATCGCCAATAACGATAGATATCAAATCTATGCTTTGTTTTCAATTAAAATATTGAAACTTTTAATTAAAAATTTATTTTACCAAAATTTATTATAGCTTCTAGCACTTAGAGAGAGACAGTGTAACTTTTGATTATTGAAAGAAAAAAAAAAAAAAAAGCAATCGGCTTTTTAGTTCTAGCGATCGTTCTCTACATATGCATATAAACCTTTCTTCTTTTTGTATTAGTAAACCTATAGAGCATAGGTATATTAAATAGGTTTTCAATCAACATAATGTAACTCAAATAATTAAATGCTATTTACATTTCAGTAATGGCTGTATGCGCTATGTATATTGAGCTACTTGCCATAACTGTTAGTTGCTAAAAATAGTCGCCAAATAAATTTAAACATCTCAATACGCAACCGAAGTGTGACATCACTGACCGCCCATGAATGCAAGAAAAAGATTTTCCATGTTAATCGCTCATTGGATTTTTTTTTTTTTATTAAAATTCTAGAAGAATTATTTCCCGATTTTAATCCTCATATTTGGGTATAGATATGTATTAGTTATTGTATGCATGCGTTAGATTGAGTTATTTTGCTGTCAAATTGACAAAATTTTAATTTTAAATTTCAAAACTGTCACCCTTGGCGTTTTTTGTATTTGGCGATCAAAAAGTAATACGAAAATATACATGCCAGATGTATATTTTTGTACTATGTATTGTACGAAATATTGTTTCATATTATTCGTTACACTCTTAATGTAAGTTTTTAAATAACCATGATTTTTGAAAGGAATTAAATTATATTCGCCAGATAATTTGGCGATATTTTTTTTTTCTGCCAAGGATGACGGATATCAAATCTATTCCGCTGCAACATATTAGTATATTATATCAGATACTTTATTTAGACATTTGAAAACAAATTTGACTTCAAATTATGATAGAATATTTATCCTTTCCCTTTTAATTAGTTTATTAGTTGGATGTTTATTGTGTAAATATCATCCTTTGAAATGAAATGTTTATGTTTTCAATCGAATATGGAAATTTGCCATTTTTTTTTTCTAGAGTTTTGAAATTTAAAATTCCAATTTTATCAATTTTACAACAAAAACAATTTAATCTAACGGATGCACATGATAACTAATACATATCTATATCCAAATATGGGGATTAAAATGGGGAAATAATTTTCCTCGATCTTTATTATTTTTTTACAAAAAATCCAGTTCACTTTTTATATTATTGTTCGCGTGAAAATATATTTTATTATATGTCTAAAAATAAATTAATTCGTAAATCTTTTTGGCAACAATTATAAATTAAAATAAATAATATTATAAAATAGAATTTCTTATTTTATTTTATTTTATTTATTTATTTATTTTTAAATTCCAATTTCGTTTACACACATCAGTTTAAACCACGGAGTAATAAAGACTCCGTGGTTTAAACATTGATGCTTAGATCATTACATTATATCATATCATATCAAATTAAATTATTAGAAAAATAAACACTTTTAATTCTATAATGACGTCAGATTTAACGTGTAAGTTTAACAATTAAAAAAGCTTTATATGAATTTCAATTTAATGCACGTGCAAATATATTTCTTTTCTTTTCACGTCAAGATATTTTAAAAACGAAATGAATATGTAAATGTTTGTTTTATGTTGGCAGCAGCTAATTTTTTTAATATTTCTTTATTTCCATTTCTATTACGGCTTCTATGGGGATTTTAACTAAAATGCTCAGATTTTAAACTAATTTTTTTTTTTATCAAAATTAAATATAGCCTATAACAATATGGCATACTGTAGCTTTCGGTCAGTGAAAGAAGTTTTTAAATCGGTTCAGTAGTTTCAGAGATTACCCTCCACAAACAAACAATTTTTTGCGCTTTATATAATGATATAGATATAGATATAGATATAGAAGACTTCCTGAGTGAAGGGGTGATCTATCAACGCCCAGACCAAACCCCTGGACCTAGAAGCATGAAATTTTGTGACAATGTTCGTTCTATGACGTAGGCATCCACTAAGAAGCGATTTTACAAAATTCGCCCCCCAAGGGGGGAAGGGGGGGGCAAAACGTGATTTCACAAAATCCTTCATATCTCAAACAAAAAAAACAGATATCCGTAAAATTTTTGCTTTAAAATATAGCTAACACAAATGTCTAAAAATTAATTTCTGGAATTCTCAAAATTCGGTCCCCAAGGGGGGCGGGGGGCAAAACGTGATTTCACACGCGTAAAACGTGATTTCGCATAATCCTATATATCTCAAACAAAAAAACAGATATCCGTAAAATTTTTGCTTTAAAATAGAGCTAACACAAATGTCTAAAAACAAATTTCTGGAATTTTCAAAATTCGGTCCCCAAGGGGGACGGGGGGGGGGGGGGGGCAAAACGTGATTTCACATGCGTAAAACGTGATTTTGCATAATCCTATATATCTCGAACAAAAAGAAAGATACACGTGAAATTTTTGCTCTAAAATATAACTAACACAAATGTGTAAAAACCAATTTCTGGAATTTTCAAAATTCGGTCCCCAAGGGGGCGGGGGGGGCAAAACGTGATTTCACATGCGTAAAACGTGATTTTGCATAATCCTACATAATCTCAAACAAAAAAACAGATATCCGTAAAATTCTTGCTTTAAAATATAGCTAACACAAATGTCTAAAAACCAGTTTCTGGAATTTTCAAAATTCGGTCCCCAAGGGGGACGGGGGGGCAAAACGTGATTTCACATGCGTAAAACGTGATTTTGCATAATCCTATATATCTCAAACAAAAAAATAGATACACGTGAAATTTTTGCTCGAAAATATAGCTAATAAAAATATCTAAAAACCAATTTCTGGAATTTTAGAAATTCAGCCCCCAGGTGGGGCAACAAGGGGGGGGGCTATGGGGCAAAAACAAATGGAAATACAGTTAGGCCGTTCAAAATTGGTACAGACAGGTTTTAAAGGCCTGCAAGTCGAATGGGGATATTTTAAAAAGTGTTAAGTTATTAGGAGGGGCGTGAAGGGGGAAGGGAGAGGGGGGCAAAAAAATAAAAATAGTGTTATCGTTCAAAATTGGTATATAGAGGTTATCGATACTTACAAATCGATTGCGGATATTTTCGAATTTTTAAAATTATTAGGAGGGGCGGGAAGGATGGTGGGGCGGTAAGGGGGGGGGCTATGGGCAAAAACAAATATAAATACAGTTAGGCCGTTCAAAATTGGTAGAGATAGGTTTTAAAGGCCTGCAAGTCGAATGGGGATATTTTCGAAAGTGTTAAGTTATTAGGAGGGGCGGGAAGGGAGAGGGGGGGGGGGGCAAAAAAACAAAAATAGAGTTAGATCGTTCAAAATTGGTATATAGAGGTTTTCGA
Organism: Salticus scenicus; assembly: GCA_963930645.1. Taxonomy (NCBI): domain Eukaryota; kingdom Metazoa; phylum Arthropoda; class Arachnida; order Araneae; family Salticidae; genus Salticus; species Salticus scenicus. Next base: position 319,669,221 of record OZ005650.1, read on the forward strand.
CACTTACAAATCGATTGCGGATATTTTCGAATATGTAAAATTATTAGGAGGGGCGGGAAAGGGGGGGCTACGGGGCAAAAACTAATAGAAATACAGTTAGGCCGTTCCAAATTGGTACAGATAGGTTTTAGAGGCCTGCAAGTCGAATGGGGATATTTCCGAAAGTGTAAAGTTTTTAGGAGGGCCGGGAAGGGAGGGGGCGGAGGGGCAAAAAAAATAAAATAGAGTTAGGTAATTCAAAATCAGTCCATAGGGGTTTTCGATACCTACAAATCGATTGCGGATATTTTCGAAATTTTTAAATTATTGGGAGGGGCCGGAAGGGGGGGAGCGGTGGGGCAAATAATAAAAATAGAGATAGATCGTTCAAAACTGGTTCTTAGAGGTTTTTGATACTTACAAATCGATTGCGGGTATTTTCGAATTTGTAAAATTATTGGGATAGACGGGAGGGGGGGGCGAAGGGGAAAATAATAGAAATAAGAGTTAGAGCATTTTGGGAATTTTTTCCGAAGGCAGTGAGAACCCGGTGCGACATTTTTCCTAATCAGATTTTGTTTCTCTTTTTTTTCACGTGATAAAAATTAATGCAATTTTGAGAATTCATTATAGTGATTCATTTAAAAATAGGGACCAGCGAAGCGGGCGTTGCCTGCTAGTCCAAGATATTTGTATAAGTTCACTGTCTAACGTTCGTTCGTATTGACTCAGTATTTCAAAAGTTATCGTGATGATAAATTTTCAAGTGGTAACCTGACTCCATGTGGCCCCGCTTAATTTAAGATATCGGCTAATATTTATAATTTATTCCGGAGTACTGATGAGCCCGCCTTTTTCTCCCACCACTATATTTTAGAGGAATTTTCTCCAATAAATTATTACGATGAAATGTGAATAAAAATGCTTTTAAAATATACTGGTGTAGAAAAAGTGTGAGGTTAACAGTACTCCGAAATAAATTATAAATATTACCAGGTATGCTATGTATACATCAAAATTCCAGGAAATGCAGCCTAAAAATGTGCATTTGAAATTCTCAATTGGCCGGCACTTAAAAAGGAAATGGCGGAGCAATTTGGAAAACGTGCTCGCTCAAGATATTTATAAGATAAGCTCGCCGTCGAAATTTGTTTTGATTTAAAGTATTATTTCGGAAATTATCATGACAATAAAATTATTTTGATAAAAATAATTTTCTGTTTTAAAGAAAACCAAAATAATATTTTTAATCAATGCAGTAATGTCATACTAGTGAACGAAAAAAAAAAAAAAAAAGTTTTACATGCATTCTTTTTTTTAAATTCTGAAAGTTGATCGATTTTTTCTTTTTCGTTTTCTCATTCTTAAAAGTAGGCTGTTCCCTTAAACTGATAATGTTGGTACAAGAATCCCGTACAGGAAAGCTTTTACAGTTATTCGATTTCCATCAGCATAAGGAACACCTGTAATGCAGCTATTTCCATTCTTGTGTTAACCAGCCAAACCCTAATTGACCGTATACACTCAATAAAAGAAGGGCTTATCGATGATGAAGTTCCAAATTAAGGTTTTCCCAAGGTAAACTCAAATCAGTTATTACCTTTTATAGATATTTAAAGAGGATTTATATTTCTATATTTTAATATAAAATACATTTGTAGTGGTTATTACATCACACAACAATTGTTTTCTGTTTAAAAAACAACTTTTCGCTACTGTATTTTAAAAGAAATTCTATATTAATAAAATCAGAGTTTTGTCTGAAAATTTCTCAGAATCAAAAAGTTTTGCGATATCTTCACGTTTCACACATCATGAAAACCATAAAACACTTCAGGAAATTTTCTGTGTGTATGTGTATATGTATGTGGATCGTTGTGTCTATATGTCTGTAACACTATTTTCATCCGGATATCTATCACGCGAGAACGGTTGGACGGAATTCAACGACACTTGACAGGAAATTAGGCCTGCACCTAACTTAAAATTATATCTATCAACTGTTGCGAATTTCCCCCTATTCCATCTCCCAGTAGGTGCAGGAAACAAAAATGCGTCTGTAAGCATGACTCGGCTCCAAATTACTTCACGGGGAAGAAATTGGATATGGGGTGACTAGACTGACTAGACTTAAGTACATGGAAACCATTTTTTGCGATTTTGGATTTTTCGATTTTTAAGGGGTGAGGGGGAAAATTAATTTTCGGTGGAAATTTTCATAAATTTCGGGGTTTTATTGTAGATCTCTACCGAAAATTTTACAAAGGCATTAGAAACAGCCATGCGTCTTCTTTATGATATCTAATCCCCCCCCCCCTTTTTTTGTGTGTGTGTGCGTGTGTGTGATTTTCACCGTTGATGGGGTGTTACGATTGGGGAAATTCGAGACCCCTTCTTTTAGCACTAAATTTGTCCTGGGAAATGTATGGGAGCTGCAGTCACGAATTTCGGTTCGTGCATTGTTTATAAGTATCCGACACCTATTGTATCGAAATTTTACGAAATTCCCCCTTTTTTCCCAAAGGGGACAGTTGCGAGAAACCTGTTTGTAAGCATAACTCGGCTGTAAATTAACTCACCGTAAAGACATTCCACACGAAGAGACTAGACTTTAGTACAAAATAAATAAATAAATAAATAAAATAAAATAAAATCCTGCTATTTCGGAATTTCGATTTTTGAAAGGAAGGGAGGAAAATGGAGTTTCGGGGGAAATTTGTCAAATTCCGAATTTTTGAGTACAGCTCAAACGAGCACATTTGAAATCAAATCAAATTAGGTTTTGTATTTTATATCTTCTTGTACGTAAGGTTTTTAGAAAATAACTTTAATAAATAATAAACGATGGACGGATTCTGGGCTTAAAATGGCTGAAACAGCCATATATGTTTGGATACGTGCTACGCGACTTTTTTGCTAGTAAATGAATTTCACACACGGTGTGAAATACATTTCGAATGAGTTAACATGTGGCATGTGGTTGTACAAAAGCTGCACCACTTGAAAATATATGATAAATGCAAAAACTGTGGACAACGACAGATTAGATCAGCAAACAAGAAACCATTCACACGGAAAATGAAATGTATTAATTTTAAGTTAAACGTGTTATCTGGTAACTTAATGTTACTTTGTAATCTTATTTGGTCTTTATATATATATATATATATATATATATATATATATATATATATATATATATATATATATATATATATATATATATATATATATATATATATACATATATATATATATATTTATTTATTTATTTATATTATTTCTTTTATTATTTAAGTTTTTTACTTTAAATAATTTTTGTTTTATTCTTTGTAAATTTCATTTTTTTCTCTTTTCCCCCCAAATTCTTATGTACTTATTGTCATTCACTAGTGTATGTTTGCGAATCTCAAGCTAATAAAAAATGCGCCTCCATTGTAAGGTAAATATAAGCTTTTTCATTTGTCTCTCCTTGGTTCAGGTGGTTAGAGCGCCATGTTATTAACACGGTGGTCGAGCGTTCGATTTCCCGAAGGTCCGAAGCGTTAATTTTTGCAGATGTCAATAGAAAAGATGTCAATTGATAAAATAAAATTTTTCGTTGACAGTATCCTAAGAATTTTTGAAGAGTTTATTTATTTATTTATTTTTTTTTTTTTAAGAAGCCTTTACAAAAAAGTTATTTACAAAAAAAAAAAAAAAAAAAAAAAATGCATTACGTTTATAAGGACAGATAGATGGCACAACCAGAGCAATAACTAATGACCAATCATAGCAATGCATCGGTCAATGGATCAAATGCCTCAGAATTTGTTTTTTGGGTGATTTGATCCAAGTAAACCTTGCAATGAAGAAGTCACAGAAAAAATGAAACGACTGAGGGATTTGTCTTCTCTCTTTCCGGACGAAGAATAAAAAATAATTAATCCAAAAGTTACTACACATAGATTTTATTTAAAAAGCTTAAGAAGGCTTGTACCGAATCTTCGAATGCCTTACCGCTTAGACATTCGTGGTTTATAAAAGAGTATAAATTTTTTTCCGCTGTAATTTATCATTTCACCTTGATACAAAAAAAAAAAAAAAAAAAAAAAAATTGCAAAACCATAACTTCGAAAAGATTTATGTGATATGATACATTAAGAATTTGGGTTTAAAAGGTTTTTTTAATAGATTATTTTCTGATTTTTCAACTAATAAAATGAAATATCCACTCGCAATAAATAAATAAATAAATATATATATATATATATATATATTTGTTTATAAAAACTATGCAACAATGTTATTTAAGAGCAAATATTATTTTTAACAATCTAATTGTAGTTATAATTAAGCAAAATCTGTCCTACCCATATACGCAATTACACCTACCCTGCAAGGAAAGATTGCGCAAAATAGCTCTTTTAGTTTTATTACATCTGTTGATTTAAATTATCGTATAACAACAAAATTGCAATGGAAATGCATAGAAAATGAATGAATTAAAAGTTATTCTGCAATAATTTAGCAAAAAATTAATGCTTGGATATTTTATACCATTTTGTTGAATTGTGGGTAAACTCTTCTAGCTTTACTTTAGTATTTAATACTCAGGATATGATATGTATAATTAATACTCATGCCATGCATTAATGGAGCGATTCTTCTCTTTTTTTTGTAATTTTTTCTTTAATTATTATCTTCAAATATAAATTGTATTATAAAGTAATATATAGGAGAAATAAAAAATAATAGTATAGTAGTAATATAAATGTAATATAAAGTAACTAGTTAACTATGTTTAAAAAATATTAATTAATATTTTCCCATAAATTTTTTTTCAGTGCCATTAAATTTGTATTAATTAAAGTTTTACTTTTATTAATTTCGATTATACGTCTTTTCATTTATACGTTCTTTTAGGTCAGTCCCTTGAAAGAGATACAAACAGTCCTTTACTATATATATAACTTTAATATAATGCCATCTCACATAAATTAACATACTATTATATTAATATAGTACTACATTAATAATATTAATGCGTTGCTATAATAATTAAACGTATTTTAATGCTCCATTAATTTAAGTAAAAAAAATATATATATATATACAAGGAAGGGAGAAATAAAGAATAAAAAATTAAATGAAATTAACTGGCTAATTTGCTTGCATGGAGATTTCTATATGAATTAAAAATATATATATATATTGCTTAAATCTAGAAAAATGGTTATCTTAAATCAACTTAAGGGAACTGGGTTTATTCCCCACTGTAAGTTATATTCAAAATGGAATGTATCGGACTAACGATTTGTGTACAAGTACGCACAAAATAATTTCAATACATTATAGTTTACGGCGAAATTTTTAAAAAGTCTATATGAATTTCCTTATGCTGTATTTAAAATATTTAATTTAAGTTTTACAAATTCTCAAATGTTCTACTGGAGCACAAATCTACACACACCTTTGAAGTATGTGCTATGAAAAATTTCATTATTTCGTATACAGCATCACCAAAAGAATTCAGAAACACTACAGATTACCAGAGAATCTTCTAAGAAATATGCTTTAATATACCATTTTCAATTTATAAAATTTTAATGCATTGCTTGATACATGTACAATATATACACAAAGTACAAGACTACTCAAAATCAGTCCAATAAATAGCTTTATTTTTATGCAATTGGTACAAAAGCATTAACTTATCAATAATACAGCCTGAATAAAATATAAACGACTGTAGAGAGACGTTTGCACATTCGCAGTTTTTAAAAACAAATTTCTTATCTATTTTTCGTATTTAAAACAAACAACTTTTATGTATATTTTTATTAACGATTTTTAATTCATCTGAAATTGTTCCAAGACAAAATTACTTAACATATATTATTTAAAAAAAAAAAAAAAAAAGTAGATTTTTTTTTTTTTAATAACTTTTTAAATATATATTTTTTATTTACGAAACGTTATTTAAAATATTTCTTCTTTGTACTCATCTATAATATGATTTTATTTTATTCAGTCGGAAAAACAAGGAGTCCAACTTTATTAAAAAATGTATATATAAGTATATAACTCTTTTTTTTCGAAGATTAGTTTAATTGAAATAATTATATAATTATTAACTAATTCAAAAGTGCTTATAAGAAATAAATTAAAAGTATTTTTTCCAAGAAAATCTTTGAATGAAAGTAGGTCTCTTATCAATCGAGAATATATTAAAAATTCCTTATGAGAATGACATGGTTTTGACAGCATAATAAATCATGTCAAGTTTTCTAAGTATCTTAAAGCTAAAATTAATGAGCATTATAAATTTTGGAACATTTTGAGATTAATAAGAAATATTCTTTTAATAACGTATCTTTAAAAAAAACTTAATAACGTATAATATTTTTGTCATTGTTCATTCAGTAAAATATAATAATTTTTCATATATTAAAGTTTTTTCTTCTTTCAAATAAATTTTCTTAAGTATGTCTCTTAGAAATATTGTTTATGAGCGCTTTCTTAGATTTTAAATCGTGAAAGATTGCCAATAATTTTAATATTTTCTGAAAAATTATGAAATTTTAAATATCACTATCTAAATTTGTATCCATTATTTACAATATATCTCGGCTAAATATAATTACATTTTGTACATTCGCAAAAAAAATTAACTAACATAAGAAATAGATCATGCAAATTTTTTTAGCATTTGCGTACGGAATTTTTTTTTTCTTAATTAATCGTTAAAATTTATTATATTTTTATTTTAGCGTCAATTTCTTATATTTCTATGTAGCGTCCTTCAAATGTAGCTATTAATGTAGTTATAAAACAACAGACTTTTTAAAATTAGTTTTTAAATTAGACTTTTTAATTAGACTTTAATAATTATACTTTTAATAAGACTTTTAATTAGACTTTTTAAAATAGTCCTAAGAGGCATACGCCCCTTCACTATAATATAGCTAGTGGTATATATAGTGTCACGGAAGTTCACAGCATGGTTTTTATACATGTTTTTTAGACTTACAATGTATTCCATAGAATTTCATCCATATATATATATATATATAGTGATAAGTATAAAGGATTTAAGCCCATATTCTTGATTTTTCAGGAGAGGAAAAATAAAGTTACACTAACTGAAAACTAATCAGAAGAATTGATTAGGAAAAGGGGATTATGTTGATTTATACCCTTTATACCGTTCAGTGATTGTCAATCTTCATTTAATAAAGGGAAAAAATTGAATTAAATATTTTATACAAAGATTAATGCTAAATTTCTGTCTTGAATCTTTTTTATCCAATGGATTTTCTCAAAGACTAAATGACATGGATTTAAATCCTTTATATCAATCGATAGAGTATTTGTTTCTGTGTCTGACTATGTACTTAACTCAAAATCGACATTTTTGGACTTAAATCCTTTATACTTATCAGTACAGATATAACGATTCCAAACGCTGAGACAAAATCATTTTTCTTATGTGCAGTTACTATGGCACCCGCTGGTCTTTTTAAGCGATTGACAATCTTTTATAACCTTGTTAATAGTAGATTGAATTCACTTATTAGATAAATTACTTTATTTTTTGTTATTTTTTAATGATGGTGTATAGAGGTAAACCATGTGCATTATAAAAGATTTTTCCAGTACGCTATTACTCATTACACAGGCATTGTTCGACAGTATATAAGAACTATTTTGAGCCATGGAAAGGTCACAGTAAATCCATTAAATGGACAGATAAATCACCAGAATTAAAACTTTCATATCTTTTTACGGCTCAGGCCCAACGTATATAAGACAACAGTGAAAATATTATCTTGCTACTCCAATGAATACTAACAAATTTTTAATTAAAAACCAAAGATTTAAAAATTGATTGTATTATTGCATGGATGTTATTAAAAAAATAATAATATATGATTTAAAAAGTAATAATGAAAAAAAATATGTAAAATAGATAATTTGCGGATATGTCTGTCGATTAACAAGGTGTCCAGTTGTTGCTAAACGCTTAAAAGTAACGAGGAGCGCGAGAGTAACACTTAATGTAAATAGTGGTCCGTGGTCCGTGTCCTACGTTTGGAACAGTCAAACTAAAATATTTACTGATATTACATACATGCAATACATTAAAAGGCTTGGATTTTGAAAAAGCTCTGGGATTACACTTTTAATATAATTAACTATATTATAGTGACTATTTTCACAATTTCAAATTTTACGAAAATGGTATACGAGTAAAATTTGTTGCACAATAACTTCTGATAAAATGAACGAAATTTCGAAATTTTAGTGTCATTGCCTTCAAAATGTTACGTATAGTAATCGAAATAAATGAAAGCACACTTTTGAATTACCTATATTAGTCGAATATCTAAAAAAATAGTTTATGGGTTCCTTTAGAACATCAGGGGTAAAAAGAACGTATTATATTTCATATATTACTGCGAATGTTTACTTGATGCTAAAAATAATACTTGAAATGAGTTTTAGTTTTAGTATAATATTATGAGCCTTACCTTAATTATAGATATAAATTTATTCGAAAATAGCACGTATGTTTTCGTACATATAGAGTATTCTTTAACAATGTCATCAAATTTTCGTACGTCTTTTAATTATAAGATGCAGGTTTTAAAACCAAATCAATGTCCTTTCTACATAACTTGACATGTTACATTATACAGATTATATTTCAATAAGAATATTTAAAAAATTCATATATCTGATGAAATAGAAGTATTTTTATATAAAAAAGTTAACTGGCATTCTCAATAAATAGCGAAATTCCTTCCTCACAATTTGCTAGTTAAATATATAGCAATACTCTACAAAATCTTCACAATTCATTATCCAATGACATCATTTTTTTTTGTTTTTGTTTTTTTTAAACGTCTATTTTTTGTGTTAGGATATAAAGAGAAAGATTTCAGCTTTCTTCATTATAATTATCAATTTTGAAGATTTCGTATGGTGATGAATTAATATAAACAGTGTTTAATTTTTTTTTTATTCTGCATTCTTCATCTAATGACACCAGGTTTATTGAAAACTTCTATATTGTTGTTGAGATTGAAGGGTAACTGTTAGGCCTCATGGCATATTTAAATATTGTTTCGAGAACTTTAGCTGTTCTGTTTAAATATCGTACATACCACCAGTTATGTTAATTTTAAGCTTTAATAACTTCGGTTCACATTATCACGTTATCAAAACTCTTTGTCCTTTTGAATCTTACCAGTTTGATTCCTTTTCGTGTTTCAGAGCACATTTTGACGATGGGAAACTATTTCATAGTTATATGAGCCACCAACCAATTCCGTTACTACACTGAGAGCATACTCATGGGGTGCTTTATGCTATCATTTAAACTTGGTTTGTTTACGTTTTGACAGTGGTTTAGGTAGGGGATCATATGCAGAAAATTTAGATCATCGGAAGATGGGTAAAGAAAATATTTTTGTTTTATTGCTTTATTTATTATTTATTTTTTTATTTATTTTAATTTTTATTTATTTATTTATTTATTTATTGTGCCATTGTGCCATGTGTACTTAATTTCAGACAAGTGCACGGACAGATTTCTGCTTAAACATTGTTTAAAAAAAGTTAGAATGAAATTAATTCGGATGTGAGGCAAAAAGTTACCAGTTGTTGGGGAGATATGGATCCGACGGAGAAACTGAATTCCATGGGATTGGAATTTTTTTATCTATACTTAGAGACTCTTCAGAATACTTAGCTGTAAAAGAGCTACAGTTATGAATATTAGCTCTCTGGTAAATGTTTTAAATCTAGAAATTAATTTCAGATTGATTGCCTGGCAATTAACGCATTGGGTAGAATTGAGACAATTGATATAGTTTTTACCGGTTTGAATACAGTTTGCAAAGGCTAATGAATTAGGTAAAAATGTGCCTGTTAATCCGGGCGCTTAAAAATTGAGCCAGATACCTTTTTTTTGTGACAAGCTACGTTTGAAATTTTCAGTCAGTGGTAGAATTTAGACGCAACATCATTAATTTAAAACAGTTCACTTGATATTGATGAATACAATTGTTGATTTAAATATAAAGCAATTTATTTATTTATTTATTAAATCTTTTGCAGGATTTGTGATTAAGTTATTGCACATTCGGAAAAATTGTTGTATTTAACTTTTATATTAAAACATTCATTTTATTGTAAATAGATCACTGAAATACGTCATTTTAAATATTTTAGATTAGTTGCTTAAAACGATGCGCGTTAACGACTAATAATTGTCTCAACTGTGCTTTTGTAGACACTCTAATGAAGATAAACCTATATAAATAAAGAGAAGTCTCTGTATCTGTGTGTGTGTGTGTGTCAGTGTCTGTCTGCGCTCTGATGCGCACACTATTAAACGCAGAGCTACAAGAAATGGTAGATTGGTACCTGGGACCCTGTAGGTATGTACCGCCTCAAGATTATTTCAAATTTCGAATTTGAAATTATTTATTTATTTATTTATTTATTTTCGATTTTAAATATTGGCTTAGAATGAATCCAGTTTTAGAACTATTTCAACGTAAATTCTTTTATTTATTATTTTTTTTAATAGCATATAAAAAATGAATAGTGATTCAATTCTTTTGAAAATTCATTTCAATATAGTGACCAGAGAACCGGGCGTAGCCAGCCAGTTTTAATAATATTTAATAGGAACATTTTCCTAATTAAGGTATTTAAAAGAAAATAAAACGAATAGCATAGCTTAGTTTCTTCTCGAACACTTTCTAACTGTAGAAAACACATGAAAACATGAAGGTGATGATTTGATCATTATTCAGTGTAAGCTGACTTATGTTTAAACTATATATAGAAGATTGCAACTTGTTTTAATTTGAAAAATGGCGGGTAAATATTCCAGTATTCAACATTCATGTAACGATATTTTTATGATTTGACATTTAACGATTACATTATTTTCTTTATTTTCTTTTGAATGTAAGTTTAATACTGCTAAGAATTTTAACAATACTTCAGATCAATAATTTCAAAAAAAAAAATTAATTAAAAAACTCATTATTAAATTTTCAGTAATGTTAAAAATTACACTATTTATCGATTGCATTATTTAAATTGGGTTGTTCGATAAATAATGTCGTTTATCAAAACCTTCGCTTCTAGAAACCAAGGCTTCTTCGAACGTGGAATTTTTCAACTTACCGAAAGATGTCAAAAGGTCATCCAACAAAATGGTCAATATATCATTGATTAATGTTTGTTGTTAATATAAATTAATTCACTTTGAAAAACATGAAAAAAAAAACGACATTATTTATCGAACAACCCAATATATATACAATCACGCCAATGCTTAAATTTAATTTATAACTAAATATAAAAACAATAAAAAAATGGAGTGACTTCACTCGACTTTCCGAACATTAAGTAATTAATGGTTGTATAAATAAAGTAAGAAATGTCATCAGAAAATAATAATAAGGTATATAGGTATTTTTCTCTATGTGGTATGTTCTTAAAATTAACGCTATTGATCTTCAAATGTTTTGAGCATAGGTCATAATGATAAAATAATTTTCGTTGTGTTCCTGTAAAAATCTATAAACGGTAGACTCACTAAAATCTATATAGTTTGTGCGACAGTAATCGATAACAATTATATAAATTTTCAGCTTAATCGAATGAAGTGTTCAGACACTATCGTACTTTAAATAATTTGAGCCCATAAGCCACAATCATAAAAAAAAAAAAAAAAAAAAAAAAAAAAAAAAAATGTGTCACTGTAAAAAGACTGTATGTGCTAGATTATACAAAATTGATACATCTCGTTTGAAGGTGATCTATAGCATACATATAAATTTCCAGCTCAATCAGACATAGCGTTTAAACGCTATCGAATTTTAACGAATTTGAGCCCATACGGCATAATGATAAAGAATTTTTTGTTGTGTCCCTGTAAAAAAAAACTGTACATGCTAGATTAACCAAAATCAGTGTAGTTCGTGCAACAGTGACCTATAACGTTTGTATACATTTTAAGCTCAATCTAATGACACGTTTAGACGCTATTGAACTTGTAATAATTTGGACTATATCATTTAGACTATAATAATAAAGCAATTTTCGTTGTGTCAGTGAAAAAGTCAATAAGTGGCTCAATGAAATTTACACAAGCTTGTGCGATGGTGATTTGTAATATGTAAGTAAATTTTCAACTCAATCGAATGCGGCGTTTAGACACTATTGCATTTTAAGTAATTTGGGCCCATAAGACACAATGATAAAGAATTTTTCTTTGTGTTCCTCTAAAAAAAAAACTATATGTGCTACATGGTCCAAAATAGATATAGTTATTATACCGGCGATCTATAACATGTATATAAATTTTCAGCTAAATCCGATGTGGCGGTTAGACGTTATCGCACTTTAAAGAATTTGAGCCCATAGGCCATAATAATAAAAAATTTTTCATTGTCTCCTTGTAAAAGAACTGTACGAGCTAGATTCACCAAAATTTATTCACTTCGAGCAAATGTGACTTATATCATGTGCATAAAATTTCAGCTTAAATGAATAAGTTGTTTAGACGCTATCGCAGTTTAAGGTATCTGGGCCAATAGAGACCATAATGATAAAGAATTTTTTTGTGTCCCTGTAAAAGACCTATAAACTCTAGTTTAACCAAAATTTATACAGTTTGTTTGACGGTGAATCATAACAAGTGTATAAATTTTCAGCTCAGTCGAATAAGGCATACAGACGCTATCGCACTTTAAAAAATTTTGGCCCATAGTCCATAATGATAAAGAAATTTTTTTTTATGTGTGTGTATGTGTGTGTGTGTCTATAAAAAAAAAAAAAAAAAAGAAAAAAAAAAGAAACTAAGTGATAGATTCACTAAAATCTATAGGGTTCATGCTTTTGTGACCTATAACATATGTATAAATTATCAGCTTATTCCAACAAAGCGTTTAGGCGCTATCGTGTTCACTCACATACATACATACGCACATACATGCACACATACAGCATCGTAAAAATAGTAAATATAAATTCAGGGGACTTCAAAATATGTAGAAAACATAAATTTAAGATTCGGATTTTTTACATGATTACAATAATTTCCTCACTATAGTGTTCGGAAGGTAAAAATTATAAAGTTAATGAGCATTTATATATGTCAAAGAGCTGTATTATAATTTCTAAAGATAGTCTTGAGTTTTTTTTTTTTTTTTTTTTTTTACTCTTCTATAAAAGTTAATATATAATTATATAAGTTGAATGGATGAATAAATGAATAAATAATAAGTTGAATTAATTAATTATAATAAATAATAAGTTGAATAAATAAGTTGTATTAATTAATTATAATAAATGATAAGTTGAATGAATTAATATGAATTATATAAGTTCTCTTTAAAATTCAGATGATAAAAAAAAAAAAAAAAACATTTATTTCGATATTAAACTTACTTATAAAAAAATTTATAGGCAGACACATCATAAAAAAGCTAATGCATAAAATTTGCCGTTTACCTATAACCATAAGATTTTATTATTTAACATCCTTGACTGTCGGTGATGATTCAATGATGCATAGTTTTTATATGCTACACAAATACTCCAAATCCTTTTTAATACTCTTGTTCTAGCGTATGAAAAAAAAGTACTCAATAAAGTATTTCTGAAGCATGTCTGAATAAATATAAACACTACATTTTATGGCATACTGAAGAAATAAGTTACAAAGATTTTTTTAAGTTCTGTTATCCTAGCGTTAAATGCAACATAAAAATAAGTTTTTATTTATAATGAGCATTTTTATGGCCATAAAAATGATTAAAAAAAAAAAAAATAACTGTAGAAACTTGTTCAAGATGATATATTTATTATTATTATTATTATTATTCCTTAAAACATTGTCTCTAAACTCTATTAAATTACGAATGCAAACATGAGGTTTACTTATATACATTAAATCGGAAGTTTGCATAATACCACTGCTTTTCCTTTAAAAGTTGTTTAAAAAAATTGTTAGTTTCAAAAATTTATAATTTCTTTTCGATTATATTTTTCGGGTCAATAGATAACTTTTAAATAATAATGATAATAACACTTAATAAACTCTGAAAGTAAAAGACATTTTACATGTAAGATGCCTATTTAATTTTATCTGCTTTCAAATTAAACTATAGAAATAAATTGCAAACATTTTCTTTTTTATTTAGTTTCAGTATCAAGGGTGCAAATTCTAATTAAAGTAAGTGTATCAACGTAAGACACTGTTCTAACAGTGGACACATTTTAAATTAAATTCTTAAAATAAGAATTCTAATTTAGAAAATTTAGAAAGTTATTCATCAACCTCGAAAGTTCATCTCAGAAAATTCGGAGTGGTAGGCTGATTTTTTATATCAACTATGTGAAAAATACCAGCGCTGGGAAACGAACCCGGGCCTTCCGCTTCATTAAAATTCCGTGGTCTATTGGAGTTGTGCCATGATTAATAATGTCACTTGATATAGCTATGTTTGCAGACTCGGTGACTTTGCCAACGAATGTTATGTGAGAAATGCCTAGCTGTTAATCAGCCAGGGTAGCTCAATCTCAATGGTTTGAACATCCGCACGTAAAGCGGATGGCCCGGATTCGATTCCTAACTCTGGTATTTTTCACATAGTTGGTATAAAAAATCAGCCTTCCTCTCCAAATTTTCTGAGAAGAATTCTAGCTTGTGCATAGATTTACAACGCCTTCCATATTAACGTTACGATCATCTGCTACTAATATCTTAAACTATAAAAATTTCAAGCTCCCAGTTCTAGAATGTGATCACTTAAACTTAAATAGAGCGCACTTTTTCACATTTTATCTTTGTTTCTTTCTTTGAATAAAGTAAGACGAAATGTAGTTTCATTTGTGCGTGCTTCTTTGCAGCTGATTTCTTTTAACTTCTGATTTTATATACATAAAATAAGTATGCAAATACATTATAGCATTAAATTTTGAATTTTCTTGTTGCTTATAACATTTTTATGGGTGACCACTACTGATTTTACAAAATACTATCTTTGATAGCAACGAAGAGGAGAGCTCTATCCACTACTATGTCATTTGATTTTCAGAGAAAGAATCTGCATGATATAAATAGCAATGTTCTTACAAATTCAGTTGAGGTAGAAGATCAATGGGTTTAACGTTTCCCTATAGCTGTACACTTGTCATTTAAATATGGTCTGGGATTCATTCCTATGGATATTCAAGAAACATGCCATCACAGTTTTGATCATCTATGAAGGGAATGGATGCCATTCTTCGCTATCACCCAGAGGTATTAATCTTTACGAAATTTGGACGAATTGTAGCATAAACGCGTTGTATGTAAACCAGACACGACTAATTTACAGAATTGTCTCAGATATCATATCATTCGATTACAAACTCTAAAATCTGCTAACTGGGCTCTATATTTTGGACACGAAACAAAATTTGAATTCATTTTACTCAAAATTGCATAGTAATATCTATATACAGTCGGTAACAAAATTGTCCGATCACTATCAAAAATTTCTATGTAAAAAGAGTGCACTTCATACGGTTTTGTTAAATAAATCCTTGTCGAATCCTGTTCTTAGTCAGTACAAGAGCATGATTCGATAAGGAATTTTTTATCAAAACTGTATGAAGTGTACTTTCTTTACGTAGGAATTTTTGGGGCCGCGGTAGCCCAGTCGGTAGAGTGCCGGCTTCGTAATTGGGAGATTGCGACTTCGGTTCTCGAGCCGGCCAAAGACCGTCGTATGCAATAATGGAGGCTGGTGCACGTAAAATCTCTCGTGGCCGCAATGTCCTCCATGTTCCTATCAAAAAATTATACCTTTGGGGGTCACCGAAGCAGGAGAGCCATCCCTTCCGTGGAGGATCGAAATTGTGATGGCATGTCTCCGGACCACCTCTAAGGGTGTGTCCCAGATCGTCACCAATTGTCCATCTGCGCAGCACTAGTGTGACGTAAAACCCAAACCATCCACAGGAAATTTTGCTAGTGTTTGGACACTTTTGTTACCGACTGTACATTCGTATACATTTGCAGTTTTTCTAAATAACACGAAAATATCAGGAAATACCTGAGTGCGAGATTGCTTAGCAGGGATATTTGTATAAGGAAGGATAAAATGTTAATTACATGTTAATTTTTAAACTAAATGAGACGAATTAATTGATGCAACGCAGGAATAATGATAATAGCAGAACAGCAGTGCATATTAATAACAGCGAATTTATAATTAATGACTGTAGTGGTTGTATTTTTCAGAAGTTTTTTTTTTTTTCAGCTTTTAATACAGTGTATTTTTTTTTTATTTTTTTTTTAATTCCATGAATACATTTTGTTAACTGAATGTGTATTTCCAGTTGCTTCGCATCATTTTCCTCTTTTTATCAAAGATTTTTAAGGTGCCCACAACTTATGCATTTTGCGATACCCGGATATTTATTTTCGTACACAAAATTGTTTTAAATACCATCTATAGCAATTTTGTTAGGTACACAAATATTTGATTGAATATCGAACAGCGACTGTAGTCTCTAATGATAACAACAACAATCAAAAGTAATTAGAAACCGTCCTTAAAGTAACAATTACTGTTAAAATTGCCTTACCATTTTTAGATGCGTGCTTCGGCGAGAACGTCGCATTCGCTACGGGACAAGGATTGGGGCAATTCATTGTTATGCCATTTGGATTATGCAATACACCTGCAAATGTCGAATGCCTGATGGAGACAGTCGTAAAATGACTTTCCTCCTAAAGGGCTAACTTCAAATTGAATCCTAGCAAGTACAACTTTTTCCGCCAGATATTAGCTATCTCGGCCATATAATCTCTGCCGAAGGTATGGGAACTGATCCTGAGAAAATCTCTGCAATGAAGAACTGGAATCGCACTGAAAACGTCTATCAATTAGGAAGCTTCCTTGGATTACGCATATACTACAGGAAGATTGTGAAGGGTCCTAAAGTATTGCCAGACCTCTCCACAAGCTGACGGAAGCCAATTTAAAGTTCCTGTAAACAGAAGAATACGAAAAAAGAATTAAGAGTCGCGAAAAGACTTTAGCATCTTCGCCTATTCTGACGTATAGACAGCCAGACAAACAATTTATAGAAGACACTGATGTAAACCACGAAAGTGTTTGTGCTGTTCTGTCGCAGGAAGTTCATGGTCGTTCATGTCGCAGGAAGTTCACAATTATCTGTAATTGCCTACTGGAACAAATATTTATCCAATTAGGAGCAAAACTACTGTACTACTAAGAAAGATTTACTCGTCATTGTAAAGGCCGTAAAACATTTCCATCATTATCTCTATGGCAGAAGATTCCTGCATAAGGTGGACAACGCATCTTTATCGTGGCTGCTACATTTCAAGAATGCAGAAGGCCAGATTACCATGTGGTTACAACTCCTCCAGAAATATGACTTCGAAATACATCATCCTAAATCAGCTCGTCATGGGAATGCATATTCCTAGTGAGTGAAGCCCTCCTCTGAAAATTGTAAGTACTGCTCAAGAGCTAAATTCCAGCAGATAAATCCAGTGGCTTCCGAAGCTACAGTTTCATCATCATCGAAACAAGATCCGTGAAATGCTGAGGAAGTTAGACAAGCCCAGTTGAAAGATTCTGACATAAAAACGTTACTGCCATTTCAGGCGATGTCCAGAAACAGATCTAGATGACAAGATATTTCCACATTGAGGCCCATCCCGGAATGTTACTGGACGCTCTGGGACTTTCTTTATTTAAGAAACGGTATATTATTCAGAAAATGGGAGACTGACGACAGAAGGAATTTCAAGCGTTAGATCTTAAAACCAAGATCGAAGATTCCACAAGTTCTAGTGCAGCTACATAGTAGCCCTACTGGAGGCCTATTTGGAGTGCTGAAAATTCCCCAAAAAGTTTGAGAATGCTTCTAGTGATGCAAGGCAATTGAAGGCGTGAAGAAATAGTGTACCACATTGTGCGGTATCTAAAGAACCAACAAGACGAAGTTGAGGAAGTTTGCATCGGTATAATGTTGGAGCACAGATTAAATGGATCGCACTTGACATCTTTTGTCCTTTGCCATCGATGTCCAAAAGCGATTAATGCATCGTCATTGTAATGAACAATTTCACCAAGTGGCCTGCGGCATATCCCATTCCCGATCATGAGGCATGCACAGTTAAAGAGGTTATAGTGCAGTGAATGTCAAGGTATGGAACCCTCCTACAGCTTTATACCGATCAAGATAAGAACTTCACCTCTGCGGTATTCAAAGGGCTGTTTTAGCCAATCGGCATAGACAAAACTCAGTCAACATCCCTACATCCACATTTGGACGGCATTGCCAAGAGATTTAGCTTCATCATCCTGAATTATCTATCTCTTCTAGTATCAAAGAACCAGAAAGATTGGGAATTCAAACTGTAGTTATTTCTGCTGACGTATCAAAGTGCTGTCTACGAAACTACTAGCTATACACCAGCACAGATGCTGTTTGGACGTGAACTTCGTTTTCCATGTGTTTTCCTGTTTTGTTGACCTCCAGATGCTCCTTCATCAGTATATCAAAGATCTACAAGCCCGAATTTAAGACGTACACAACTTTGCTCGGGAGCGGATTATCATGGCAACAGAGAGAATGAAAACGAGATATGACATGAAGTCTACACATCATGAATTGAAGAAAGGAGATAGAGTTTTGTTGTGGAACCTTGTTCGACGTAAAATACTCCCTCCCAACCTTCAGTATAACCGGGGCTGTCCAGGACTGCCCCTATACAATCCTAAGAGACTGAATTACGTCGTTGCTAGAATTACTAAAACACATTTATTAAAACCGAAAGGTACCGCACAAGAGGCTAAACGCATTCCACGGGTAGCGGTATTTCTAAATTTCTATATGTGAATGCATATATACAACTGTGTTTTTGTATTCAAGATTGTATAGTTTGTTTAAATCCAACCTTCTGACCACGTATTGTACTGCCGGGAAGGGCAATCTTTAGGAGGGAGACAATGTTAGGACTTTGCAAATAATTGTAGTTATTTTTAGGTAATTTCATTCAAAAAGACTTAATCAGGCTATACATTGTTAATTTTCTGGCTTTTCAGCTTGTTTTGGCGTTAAAATAGCCCATTTTCTTCAAAAACCATTAAAAAACTTCACTAGAACAAATAATGGCCTTGTCGACAAGTTTAACGGCTTTATCACTATATGACGGCTCTTTTGGCGACATTGACGAGAAAATCCTTGTTATCGATAATCCGAAAAAAATAAGGCCTGACTCGATTATTTCAGAGGTTATTAGAAAATTCTTTGTTTATAGGAGGCTATAAAAGGAATCCCGTTCTGACCATTTTGACGCCAAGCGGCCTGATATTAATAGGTTCCTGACTGAGTCTCTTGCTGTTGATTGATTACAGCCTTTTGCTGTATGTTATTGTTAATTGTACTTTACAGTTTATGATGTGATAATTATGTTGTCAGCTGTTATTTAAGCTGTGTTTTCTGGTGAAATTGAAGTCGATATTTGTTTTACAAATCTGAAATCATTTGGAATATTCTCTAACTACACTTTTAAGCCTCTGCAGGATTCGACTTTCACAAACAATTCATGAATCTTGAGTACGCAACAATATTCTCATTACTAATTACCAGTAATAAAATTACAGCGAATATTGATTAAAATTTTAAACATTTACATTTTTTCTTTACGTATCAATATTACATGTATTATGTAATGTACAAAGAGTATGTTCGCTGGAAATTTATTCTTATACATTTAAAAGAAGTAAGATTTTTCTTGTTTTTATCTATGTTACGCATTATTATATGCACTTAATGAATTAAGTTTAAGTTATTACATTATATTTTCCTGCATTTATGTTTAATAAGAAGTATTAATAAAGCCAGTTAGAACATTAATTTTTAAATAAAATCTATTTTTAAATAAAAAAATAAATAAATAAATAAATATGCATTTATTTAATTTAAAGAAATTGAATTTATTCGTTGTAAAGAAGAAAATATTATGCTAAATATTTATCTCGTTTTCTTCTTAAGTGTAACATATACAGGTAATTTCTCCGTCATTTCAAAAGCATAAACATTATACTGACGTAGATTGAAATTTATACTCCATGTCTTTTTTTTTTTTTTTTTTTTTTTTTTATTTAGCTTTTAATTTTCAACACTTTCCAAAAAAGTTAAAAAGTGTTTATGACTTCGGTTTGTCTGTCTTTCCGTCTGCCCGCGTTCTAACTCCTGTAAATAGGCATGAAATTTCTTGAAATAGATATATGTTGTTCAAGTTTACTACAGGATGTTCCCTATTGAAAATGAGGAAAATACCGCATTGTCTTCATTTGCTTTGTCTTCAGTGATATCCGAAAGAATTTCAATGAAGATTTCCGAAAGAATTAAATCCTATGAAGGATATTTCTATAAATCAGATTTTTTTACTTTTATTTTGTACAAATCATAATGAAATTGAAATTTATCATTCATATGCACAAACAAATGTTTTCTAAAAAAAAATATAGTAATGATTATCGTTAAGACTTATAGGACCACACAAAAATATTCAATTACATTAAGGGTACATTACATTATATTTGGTAATTGCATTTTCGTTTGTGTTGATCGTATTTTATGCTTTACAACAATGTTTACAAATGATTATGAATTCAGTTAGTTTATCTATCTGTATTTCAATTCTATCTGTCCGTTGTGTGATCACTTAGGCAAAGTACATTGAATGTTAAACGATGCAATAAACGTGTTAATAATCTATGTGAACCGCATAATTTTGCTTCCTTCTGTATGTATTGTTGAAAGTTAAACTCGAAGAACTGCCTTTGACATGTTTTAAGAAAACAATACTATAAATCTAATATTTTATTATTTAAATTTTACAGAAATATAGCTTAAAAATTTCATTCATTCAGGTTCAAAAAAAAAAAAAAAAAAAAAAAAACATTTATTGACACTTTTATAAAATTACAATGTTTTTAGAGTGTGTGTCCCTTTGGCATACTTGTGAACACACTAATTCATATTTCATAGTGCTGTTAGTACCCGCTAGTTTTCTTGAAAAGTTTTTTTTTTTCTTATTCAGTTTTTTTTTTTTTTTTTTTTTTTTGGGGGGGGGGGAGGAGGGGGGAAATTACCATAAAAACAAAGTGGCGTGGAAAAAAGGGGCAGATATCAACAATTCTACTTAATATTAAATGAATAATTTGTTTGAAGAAGCCCAAAATCAGAGTTTTCGGGGAAAAAAAAAAAAAAAAAAAAACAAGAAAAACATAATTTAGACAAATCAGAAGAAAAACCTGCCGCACGTAGAATCCGGATTTTTTGAAGTTTTAATAATTTCTATGTATTATTAGGGTGCATAAATTCGGTTACATTTACTTATTTTATGTTTTGTGACTCCAAAATTGAAATAGAAATGAAAAATTTAAACTCATGAATATTTCCGATGGCTGTTTTTACGTTAAATAAATTATTTTACTTCTTTTCTTTTGTGTGGCATGTCTGTCAACGCAAAGCAGATTTAAGAAAAAAATAAAAATAAATAATTAAAAACTCAATTTGCGATTTCGTACTGGTTCCCTTTTTCAAATTGGTGATTTATTTAAATGCTGGCAGGTATATCCATTGGATGCAATTAAAATTTTATTTTTCACGAATAATATTACAACGCCTAGAGTCCACACATAGATTTCTGTATCCAATACTCTTGAAAGTTCGTTTTGTATAAAGCCTAAACCTACTTCATATAAAGATAACTAAAATCTTTCGAGAACTATATTATTTACTATATGTTCTTAGAAGTTGTATTTCATATTTCAATATTAAATCAGTAAATATGTCGGAATGCTAAATCTATATTAAATTTTTTTTCTTATTTATATTTGCATGGAAACTTGCATTTATAGCACATGAAATTAAAAAAAAAAAAAATCTATATACTAATGATAAAATATTCATTTGCCACTATTAAACTTTTATTCATATGTACATGCATATTACAATAACTATTCTAAATTGTATTTTATGAAAATACTGGTCACAAGTTCTAAAATGACGTGTATGGTAAACACGCTACATTTCGTGCAAATGAAACAACCGAACCTACATAAGATTTTATTTTCAATCTAAAATGAAATACAGGACAAGATGATTATATTCGCAGTGTGAATATTTGAAAATGTGTGTAATAAATAACGTTTTTTTTTTATATTATTTATCTATTTATTTATTTATTTTTTGACATGCATGATATATATCAGGCTTTTTTATAATATACCATGTTATAAGATTTTGTAACACTTTAACACATAGGAATTGACCGCTCTTGTATTATTATTTTACTCATTCACAGATTTTTAACAATCAATTCCAAAAGTTTAATTTTCAATGTCAAAAATATATCATGCATGTTAAAAGAATAAAGAGTTTTTCTAGAAACAAGGCTTTTTTTACTAGCGGATATTTATTTATATATGCTATTTATGAATTCGTTCCTGTATAATATATTTGTTTTTTGACTTGTATTCTGGATGCATAGAAATGATAACTTAATTTTGAATGTATGGATGATAAAATATAGTTTATTGAATACGATTCATAATGAAAAATGTATAACACGATCATTTCAGAGCAAGGAAAAATAATCAGGAAATTTTGTTTAAAAAAAAAAAAAAAAAAAAAAAAAACTGTTGCTTCCTGTTCAAGGCTAATTTTATAGCATTCAAACATAGAAATACAAGTATAGATATTTAATAAAATTTTAGATATTAAAAATTAAAATCCTTTTTAAACCTTTATAGGAGTGAATTCCGTTGTAAACGAAAACTTATTTGCATATCTTTCTTAAAATAATAATAATAATAATAATAATAATAATAATAATAGAAATTTTTTAAAAAATAATTTTAAAATGTTCTTTAATTCATTTAAGAATTATATTTAAATAAAAAGTATATGAAATGATAAATTTATTTATTTTATTTTATTTTTTGTAGTTATGAAATAGTCGATGCAAATATACCAAATATAATTAAACAGAGCAAATATAATTATTAATAAGCAGCAATAAATAATAAATAAATATATAAACACTAAAATGTTCATTAATATATTTTTTAACATATTACTAGAGTTGCCACCTTTTATAATTTATTCCGTAGCATTGATAGCCCCACATTTTTATCATACCAGTAACTTTTAAGAATTATTTAATCGTTCTCACATAACAGAGAGAAATATTTTACAAATATTATGGTGCAAAAAGAATACGGAGCTAAAAATGCTCCGGAATAAATTATAAAAGTTGGCATCTCTGTATTACTGTTTTTTTTTTTATTATTATTATTTTTTTTAATCCAATTTATTTAAAATATTGATTTAAAATAATTGCTATTTATATCTGTTTTTAAATTTCCAATTATAATAATCAAGATGAAAATATTCTATGCCAGTATGATAGTTCGTTATAAATCTCAAATGTAAATGTTTACATATAAGAGCAGCATTGTCATACCGACAAGTTTTATAAATTGTATCGTTAACTGCGAAACATTCAAACTGAAAATATATATATATATATATATATATATATATATATTATATACGTGTCAATAATAATAAGAATAAAATGAAATACGAAAATTTAAATCAGTTGAGCAGTTGGTAGAATCTATTATTTTTACAAAATGATTTGTTTTTAATTAAATAATCAAACATTAGCTTTAGACGTGAAAAATTATTTAAATTTTAATATTTAATGGTTCCTATAGTTTATGGTTTGCTGCAAAAGATGTATAGGTAAAATATATATTTTTAAATTTCTGAAACTTTTAGTAAACGGTGGTTGGGGACATAGTAAACAGTATTTCTATTAGTAAACAGTGATAGAGGGCTATAAACAAAGTATGTTTTATTTTTACCGATTTTGATAATTTTTACAAATCACTATTCTACTTAAAAAAAAAAAAAAAAAAAAAAAAATGTATGCGGTAACGCATTGATTAATACTTATTATTATTTTCCAACTGTACGTACTTGTAGCATAATAATATAACATTTAATGTTCTTTGCCTATGTTATAATACAACGAACAGTCAGTAGGGCAGACATATAGACTAAAAGAATTTATAATCAGTCTTAAAAAATGTTTTAATGTGGTAAAAATTTTTAACACAAACGGAAATGTAGCCCTTAATTTTCCAAATGCACCACTTCATGTATCTGGATATTTTAGTAAATCCCTGTAAATGTGATAGTTAAGTATATCACATCCTATACAAAGCATCAATTTATCATATTAACAATGCATGTCAAATTCTTTAAGATTTTTAATGTAGAAAGTTACTTAAATATGGTTTATAAAAATATCTCTCAAAAAACGCAATGGATTCTTTTTTTTTTTTTTTTTTGGTGTCCTTGTACACAAAGCAGTTGTACAGAACCTATTAATGCCATTTTAAACACAGCATTCCATTGGGAACTTGAATAACATATATCATTTTTAAGAAATTCTGATAACATTTATGGACGCTGGAGATGAACAGACGGACAGTCGGACGGACACATACACTAATTCAAATCTTATTCACTCATAAAATTGTTTTAAAGTGTTAAAAACTCTTAAGGTAAACGAAAATGAAATTCCAGCAAATTTACAATACTAAGCCCTTAATGTAATTGAGTATTTTTGTATGGCTCTGTAAATCTTAAAGAAAATCATACTGTATTCTGAATATATATATATATATATATTAGTGCATATAAATAACATACTTCAATTTCCTTGAGGTTTTTACAAAATAAAATTATTAATGTGTGGTTTACTGAATTGCCTTGCCTCTTAAAAAATGCAATACTTTGGAATAATTTCGGGTGTCATTGTATACAAACCAGTACTGTTCAATTTCCGTTTTAAACAGGTGACATGTGATGGTGAACTTAAATATAGCATATCAGTTTCAGGAAATTCACTGAATATTTACGAGAGTTAGAGCGCAGACAGACAGACAAACTGAAGTTATTAACACTTTTCAACCTTGTTAAAAAGTGTTAAAAATATTTTTTTTTGTCATTGCTTTTTGTAATCACATGTGTTAGACAGTCCTTTTGTCTTCAAGTACTCCAAACTCTATCGTCTTTATGTGACATGATGTCAATGTAAACACAACAGTTGATAGAGAAGAGTTAACATTCATGACTCCTATACAATAAATATGAGTAATTACATTATAATATTTGTCCGACATTTTAGAACTTATAACAGTTATGTTTCAATAATTACCCTGGTCAAACCAGGAGTCGCATCCTAATTATGGATTCTTTACGATACAAATAAACTCAAAAATCTAAATAGAATATGAATATACTTAAAATATAAATAAACAAATATAACTATCTTAATAAATTTACTGTAATCGAGGGTTCAAATGTTGGCAGAATTAAGGAGTTATATGAATTTTGAAGGTTATAAATAAACGCATATTTTCCATACATATTTATGAAATATAATAAATAACTTTTTTATTCAAAGTTTTGAGCATATAAAAGAGCAAATTTTAAACATAATTTTATAAAATTTCCATTAAAATTTTTTGAAAAATCAGACTTTCTAAAATGCCTTGAATGCGAGTTCTCAAAAACTACTCCGCCGACCATATTAAAATTTAGCACACTTTTTCAAAATAGAATTCCCTAGTGCTTGAAAAAAGTTTTTTTTTTTTTTTTTTTTTTTTTTTTATTATTATTATTATTTATTTTATTTAATTTTACATGGCTATATGCGAGGTAAAATGCAACGAAAATTGTACTGTTTTCACACACAACTCTGACAAAAATTCTAATTTAATTTTTTTTTTAAATCCTTAGTTAGTTAAAGCACTTCTCAGTTCTATTTTGAAGAAGTGTACAAAATTGAAATAATATCGCTGTGTTAGTTTTTTTTAGAAAACTGGTCCACTGTTTTTCTCAAAGGACTCCAAATATCAGGACCCACCGACTAATTTTTTTCAAATTTGAAAATGAAAATTTTATATATATATACAGTATAACCCCGATAAGTCGTCACCTGGATAAGTCGTCACTCCGTTTAAGTCGTCGTTTTCTTTTGGTTCCGACAAGGTCTCATACACAATAATGTTAAACAACCCTCTTTTACCCGTCACCAAATTTCATTCTACTCGGATAACTCGTCACCCACAAGAATGGTAGAAAGCTAATTCAAAAATCCCCTAAAAAGTCGCTAATCCTAAACTTACATTTTTTTGTCGCTAAAAGCTATTAAAATTCCCCAAATTTAGCGACTTTTCCCCCAAATTGACAACACTGATTTTGCATGCCAACGTGCTGCCTTTTCAGCCCCGCCACATCAAATTAAGAAAACAAGCCTTTACCGGGAATTTTCGATTACGCGCGTCTTATCAGAAAAACCTGTTGGTCCCTATTGTTGTTAAGCATTCCTTTTCAACCCCCCCCCACTTCACTTTAAGAAAGCCAAGCCTGCTTATCACTTCAGCAACACACCTGTAGGTTAAGTATTCCTTTCCATACAATACCCCTTTTGGGGAGTTGAGTTCTTGGAATATTCTATGACCGTGCATCGTACTTATCGCTGCTAATCATTCAAAGCACATTTCTCGCTGCGCCTTTGTCGAGTGTAGACGTTTTTTTTCACTTCTCCTGAGTTTGACTTCATTTCATAGCGAGTAAGCCCCGCTATAAGGGCTATTTTTCTCTCTTGCAATTTCGTGGTGCGATTACGCTTCTAACATGTCAGGGAAACGAAAACTTACCTCTTTATCTTTTAAAGAAAAAAAAGACTTAATTGCACTTTTTGAAAAATCAAATGTTTCAAAAACAGCTTTTGCCAAAGAACACCATATTCCCAGGACTACGTTGAACGATATTCTTTCATCGAAACAAGTCATTGAAGAAGCCGACTGCGAAGGCAAAAGAAAGAGAATGAGGAAATCGAAGTTTGACGATATCGAGGAGGTTTTAGTTCGATGGCTAAAACATGCCAGAGCCCAGAATGTGCCAATTTCTTCCGTGGTGCTAAAAGAAAAAGCCATGGAAATTGCTAAGGAATTGAACATTGAAGATTTCGGCGGCAGCAATGGTTGGTTGGTTGTAGGATTTAAGGCCGATTGACTCCTGATGTGTCCTAGGCCTAGAGGGGGAGTGCCCTCCGTGGGGGTCTTTCTAAGGGGTCCTAGACCGTATTTACGCGAGTTTTGGAGGAAACCACGGAAAACTCCGAACGGCTAGGTCGATGAGCGCGACCTGGGATCGAACCCGGCACCTCCCATCTACCAGCTTTGAGCGCAGAACCGCTCGGCCGCTGGTGGGCGGCAGCAATGGTTGGCTGGAACGTTTCAAAGACAGGCATTGCCTTTCTTTTAAAACGATTTGCGGAGAAGCAGCAGCTGTTGATGTTGATGCTGTAGAAAACTGGAAGGACAGTGTTCTCAAGGACATTTTATCTAGGTTTGATGCATCAAATGATTTTAATCTTGATGAGACCGGCTTATTTTACCGTCTTTTGCCCGATAAAACTCTGTCATTTTAGGGTGAAAAGTGCACTTCTGGAAAAGCAAGTAAACAACGCGTGACGCTTCTGCTTGGAGCAAATATGAATGGAACTGAAAAACTAAAACTACTTGTGATCGGCAAAAGCAAAAAGCCACGCTGCTTTAAAAATGTTAAATCCCTTCCAATTTATTATGAAGCAAATTCAAAGGCATGGATGACTACAACGATTTGGGAACGACATATTCGAAAACTGGATTCTCAGTTTTTGCGTCAGAAAAGAAAAGTTGCCATCATTGTTGATAACTGTACCGCCCACACCACACCCGAAAATTTAAAAGCGATCGAGATGGTTTTTATTCCTCCAAATGTAACATCAATTCTTCAACCTTTAGATCAAGGGATAATTCGTGACTTTAAACGAAAGTACAAAAAAATGCTTGTAAAGGACCTGATAAAAGCATTGGATAGAAACGAAAAGCTGGAAGTTTCAGTTTTAGATGCAATTAACTATGCAGACAAAAGTTGGAGTTCCGTTTCTTCACAAACTGTTTCGAATTGTTTCCGACATGCAGGGTTCGTAGCAGACGCCGAATCAGAAGAAATCCTCAGCGATGAAGACATCATCGACGTGGAACCATTAGAGACTTTGCTGCATATCGCAGATGAAAAAGGGTGCAGGGTCAATGACGTTAATGCTTTTGTCAACATTGATAACGACATTGCAATCTGCTCACAAGCGATTGTAAAAGATTTGACATCTGAATTTTTAAAAGAAAAACAAAACAGTTCAAGTGAGGATAGCGATGTCGAGAATGTGGATAAAACTCCACCCAACAAGACGGAAGCAATTGAAGCCCTGGAGAAAGTTCGAGAGTACCTTACATCCATTCAAGGTACAACAGACGAAGAATTTAAAGCCTTAGCTGTATTAGAAAAGAAAGTTATTTCCAGTAGCCAGCACCTTCATCAATCTACACTGTTGGGTTATTTTAATGTAGCAAAAAAATAAAATGTCCATGGTAACTATACTGTATTTTTATTTATTTATTTTTTATTTTTTGTTTATCTTCCGCTTATTTATTTACATGTACTGATTTCTGAAAGTATTGTTTTTGTCACCGAATCCTACTGCAATTCATGAAAATATGTAGTATAGTATATTTCAATTTTTTTTTCTTTCGAAATTCGTCACTCCGCCTAAGTCGTCACTCCGCTTAAATCATCAAAAATGTTTGGTCCCTTTAGTGACGACTTATCGAGGTTTTACTGTATATATATATATATATATATATATATATAATTAAATGGTGTTATTTTGTATGCTCAAAATTATATATATATATATTACACATATTATATTATATATATATATATATATATATATATATATATAGTTACAAAATTGTATATAATTGTGTTTATTTTTGTATAAATTCTCTCAAAGAAGTTTAATAAGTTGATAAAGTGCTAATTTTGTGCATTTCTAGGCGTTTTAGCGTTGAAATAGACTTATTTTCCCTCAAAAACACATTAAAAAGCCCCAATAAGGCAGGTAATGGATTTGGCGCCAAATTTGGCGACTTTTTCCCACCTTTGCAATTTTTTGGCGACCTTGGCGAGAAAATCCTTATAAGGAATACACCAAATATGGAAGATCTAATCTCATTGGCTGATGAGATACGGAAATTTCTGGAACCTTCCACACTTTTCTACAGGGGTACATAAGGAGCGTTTTCCTGCCAAGGCAGTCAGTCAGTTCAGTTCTCATTCAGCTTCCGCTAATGCTTGCATTGTTTTGAGTCTCTTTGAAAGAGACTTGCTTCAAGTGTTATTGCTATACAGTTTGTACTGTAGATTTGCTATTGACAGCTGTTGTTTAAGCTGTGTTTACTGGTTGAATTGAAGCTGATACTTAGTATATAGACCTGTATTTTTTTCTGGAACTTTCTGTGAATAAATTACTGAATTTTTGTAAGTTTGGCCTTTCATTCTCGAACAACTCACGAACCCCCAAGTACGCAACAATATATATATATATATATATATATATATAAGAAAAAATGTTTTTTTAATTCTTCGAAATTCTTGTAACACTTAATGTTAAAAAAAAAAAAAAAAAAGTAACTAACGAACTCAAGTCGGAAATAAACTGTCTATTTATAGGCTATTCTGGAAAATGAAAATGGACTGTTAGTGTTAATAAAGCTTTAAGAGCTTTAAAGGTGCTGAATTTTGAATTCTACAATTTCTCTAAAACAATCGTATTTCACGTAGCTTTTGAAAAGAAAACTGAATAATGAAATTTAAATGGCTTATGCACTATCACTGACATCTAAGGATTTTAATTGAATTGACTTTATTTAAGGATTTTAATTGAATGAATTAACAGACTTTTTGCTGTCATGCCCTATTGTTTCAGTTCAATTAAATAAAATCTGGAAAGTAAAAATTCAAGCTTTGAATCAGTATTTATTAAAAAAAAAAAAAAAAAAAAAAATCAGTATTATTAAAAACACAGATAAAACAATTTTAAAACAATGCGTTATGTGTTAAGGTTCTTCAGCGTTACACAGGTGGACTAAATGTCTAAATTTAAGAGTTAATGAAATAATTAAATCCCTTAAAAACACAAATTACGTAAGAATTACTTAAAATTACTTTCTATATGCCTTACAATTCTACCTTTAGATCATCAAAAACGTAATTCGTTTGATCATTTGAAATCCCCCCCCCCCCCTAAAAAAAAAAAAAAAAAAAAAAAAAAAAAAAAAAACAAGCGACAAAAGACTAAATAATAAAAAATTATACAGACACGACATTATTTCATTATTTAAAACATGAAAATCTGACATTGACAGATTTTAATTTAGTGCCAGAGGCCTACTGCTAAACTTGTTAATATCGACAAATTTTTCTTTACTTAATTCGTGACGATCTAAATTCCATGATAAAGTTTTCATTTAATCAAACCAATGTGTTTCAGCTGCAGATACTGTAACAAATAACGTTGGAAGTCCAAACTGTCTTATAGCCGCAAAACAACGTTTTTTCTCTTTTTCCCAATGAGGGGGAGGTGTGCCTTGGGGGGGACTCATGTCAAAGGTGTGCCTTGGGGGAGGGGACTCATGTCAAAGTTGTACCTTGGGGGGGACTCATGTCAAAGTTGGGCCTTGGGGGGACTTCATTCAATAAACCCCATTCAATAAACCGACTGAAATAGGCTCTCAGCACTAATTAAGAGTGACGTATAAAAATTCGACAACGCTGTACCGACTGAAATAGGGGTACCTTGGGGGGGACTCATGTCAAAATTGTGCCTTGGGGGGGACTTCATTCAATAATACCCCATTCAATAAACCGACTGAAATAGGCTCTTAGCACTAATTATGAGTGACGTTTAAAAATTCGACAACGCTGTACCGACTGAAATAGGGGTACCTTGGGGGGGGGACTCATGTCAAAGTTGTGCCTTGGGGGGACTTCATTCAATAAATCCTCATTCAATAAACCGACTGAAATAGGCCCTTAGCACTAATTAAGTGTGACGTATAAAAATTCGACAACGCTGTACCGACTGAAATAGGGGTACCTTGGGGGGGACTCATGTCAAAGTTGGGCCTGGGGGGGGGGAACTCATGTCAAAGTTGTGCCTTGGGGGGACTTCATTCAATAAATCCCCATTCAATAAACCGACTGAAATAGGCCCTTAGCACTAATTAAGAGTGACGTATAAAAATTCGACAACGCTGTACCGACTGAAATAGGGGTACCTTGGGGGGTACTCATGTCAAAGTTGGGCCTGGGGGCGACTCATGTCAAAGTTGAGCCTTGGGGGGACTTCATTCAATAAATCCCCATTCAATAAACCGACTGAAATAGGCCCTTAGCACTAATTAAGAGTGTATTTTAAAAATTCGACAACTGTACCGACTGAAATAGGCGTCTAGCACTAAAAATAATAGTAATAATAATAATAATTAAAATATTTCCGATTGTTAGTTGACTAGAAATTCAAAGAAATAAACTTAAAAAAAAAAATTATGCACTGTAAATTCATATATAGAAGCGAATTTGTGTGCATACAATAGATACATAATTAATTAAAAGGAATTTGTGATTCCGGAAGTTATGTAAAAAATGTGATTTATTGATTAGCGGAAACAATGGATAAAGAAAAGAAAAATAAACGATTTCTTAATTTTCGCCATAAATAGACGCTGATGCCTTGTTAAAAACCAGATATCATCTAAAATATCTAAAGAAAAAGTTGGCATTACTAAAACATAAGTTTTTTTTTTTTTTTTCTTTTTTCTTTTTTCAGTTTTAGATAAAATAAATGATAAAAGTCCAGCTAATAAATTTATAAATTTTACATTTCTGAATTAAATATTCCAATAGTATTACTTTAGCTGAATATAACATTAACCCCTTAACTGAACCGGACGTACATATACGTTTTTCCGAAGTACGATCCTTTGTACTGTACTGCTACCAGTAAAAATACTGTTTGACAGTGTATTAAAATAAACTTGAAAGTGATCGCGACAGTGTTTTAAAAGATTTACTTAAATCAGAGTTGAAATATAACGGTGGCCCTTTGAAGCGAATCTTATCAATTTTCCTCGGCAGGAAAGAAATTAATATTCCAAGCAATAGTTATATTTTTAATGAAAAACATTTATTATTATTATTATTATTATTATTGGTATTATTATTAAATTCACAAAATAGCAAATATCATGATGGATTTTTTTTTCTTTTTTCAAGGGAAAAAAAAGGAAGAGTTTAAGTACTTTACCATAGTTCCTGATAAAATTAAAATCTCAAATTTCTTAAATTCACAATATTTTGTCATGCTGGTTTTAAAATAATTGAATTTAATATCGAATTTTTAAATTCAATTCATTTTTTTTTTTTATCGACACCCTAGTCCGCATTTCAAAGCTGCAGAAACTAAGGCTGAAGTTAGTTTCAACTTCATACTTCTAAACGGATGTATAGTCTCCGACGATGTATTTACTATTGAAAGAAGATAAAGAAATAATATATATTGTAATGCAGAATTAAAATATAGGCAAAATTCTGCATTTCATAACAAATATTAATATTTAATTTTCTCTTTTGTTAAATAAATAAGTAAATAAATTTAATAGTAATACAAATATATCATCTAATTCTAATTCATTAAATTAAATCTAACACATTTCCTGTCATTAAAAATAAAATAATCCTCTACCCAGTAAAAAAAAAAAAAAAAATACATTTATTTCATTTCGATATATTTTTTTCCCAATGGATGATGCAATCAAAGAACACATTTCACCATGTTTCCAATGAATTATTTTTATAAAACAACCCTTAACATTTTTGAAATACTCTTCTTATCTATATATTAATAGGCAAGCATAAAATTTGTAGTCCCTTTTTAACATATTAATTATGGGACTAGAGGGTTGAAAATGGTATCATTCGAAAGCTATGGTTAGCCGGAAGGTGCGAATACAAATATTATTTTCTTACGGTGTCAAGAAGGTATTTAAAAATACATTTATTTTTTATGCATTTTCCCCCATTTTTCCCTATTATACACGTATTCCTTTCCGTTAAAAAATACCTAAAAGTAGAAAGTTGTTAAATCTGGCAATTTCATAAAGCTCAAATAAAACCATAGACACAGTAATTTGTATAATGTAGCATCACTATACGCAAGCGAAGTGATGACGTCACTATCTGTCCATGGAGCCATGAAAAAGATTTTCTATGTTAATCGTCCATTGGATTTTTTGTAAAAAATTATTAAAAAATGACGGAAATTATTCCGAAGTATTTATTCCGATATTTGGGTATAGTTATATATAAGTTACTGTCTACATGTGTTTGATTGAGTTATTTTTTCTGTAAAATTGATAAAATTTTAATTTAAAACCACAAAACTCCAGAAAAAAAAAAAAAAAAATGGCAAACTTCCAGTTTCGAATGTAAACATAAACATTTCATTTCAAAGGGTGATATTTAAACAATAAATATTCAACTAATATGCTAAATAAAAGGAAAATGGATTTGTTACTAACTGCTGCATGTATAAGTAGACGATACGGAAAAAATTCCGATTTCCGTTTTTTGCTGAATTTACATGTTTTGAGATTTCTTTACGTTTCAATTAACTGAAATTGGCTACTTATTTTTTAGAAAAGTGTCTTTATTGCTAGCTTTTGTGGGTAGAAGAAGCAAGTAGAAGATACATAAACACTTTTGATTTCCGGTTTTCGGTGAATTTACACGTTTTGAGATTTCCTTGCATTTTAATTAAGTGAAATTGACTACTTATTTTTATTTTTTTTAAAGTGGATTTATTATTCTTTCCTCTGCATATGTAAGTAGAAAATATAAGATTCAGAAAAGTTTTAGATTTTCGGTTTTCGATAAAGTTACACGTTTTGAAATTTCCCGAACTCAATTCGACCATTTTTGAAAAATATCTTTTTCTTTTTTTTCAAACACTGTACTTTATGAACCAATCGAAAAAATTTAACAGAATTTGATACTTGGTTGGGCCTTGGTTTGACATGGTACCTATTAGCTTCTGGGCTATATCACACAACAAGGGACGTTTTCACGTTGCGATTTTCTCTCATTTCAGGAAAGGCTAACATCTACAGAGAGAAATAGTTATATTAAGTAAAACTCTGCTGATTCAGTTAGAGTGAATATCGGCAAACAATTGCCGCAGCTGTGTTGCAACTGCATTCCGTTTAGGACAAGGCAATAATTTTGCTTTGGCACGCTTTGCAAAAAAAATGGTCGAGTTTCGACCACTGGGTGATACTAGTTATTTTAAATAGTCTCGCCAAACTTCAATAGAAATAAAGTAGAAGATTTCAATTACAGTATTATTTTCAAATCGCCAATATGAGCGATTTTTGGCTGTTGTGTAACCTTGACACGAAAAGATTTCCTAACGCAACGGTTTTTAATTCGCAATATTAATTTGTCTGCCTTACAAGGAACCGGCAGCTGCATATTTTTCTCTCTTTCGAGATGTATTATTTTTGTTCTATTAATATTTTTTCAATCTAGGAGTTACTTAATTTTTCAAACAATATTTGTAGTTTATTGCAAGTCATGGAAATGTGTCAATATGTGAATTTGTGAGTAATTTGTGACACTGATCTTCTGAATAGTAATTTGAAGATTATTATTATTTTTTTTTTTGTCTTGTCTACTTTATTATCCAATGAATATAATAATAAAAAAAACTTGTGGAACGAGCATGGAAATTGTCTTCATTTATGCAAGCTTCAACGACCTAGGGTCCAGACATATTATTGAAATAAGAATCAACGGCCAACTATAGAATATGTCACAACATATATATATATATATATATATATATATATATATATGAACCATGGTCTGTTATCATCACAATAATTAATTGCACATTTTCACCAAGTGGTCATATAGAGATGTACAACGTGCATGCGCCTAGATTTGCATTTTTTTACTTGTGCTATAATTATCGATCTACATAAGTTAACTGATTATTCTGAGTGTGTCAGTGGAAAATTATCTTACCTGTGCTTAACGAACAATGACAGCCATAGACAATTCTATTACACGACATAATCAAAGTTTTTCTAATGATGCTTCGAAAACTCCCAAATTGAAATCATTCATAGTCTCACGGTCATCAAGAATTCTAAGCGGTGATTTGAAAATTATTTATTTACTTTTCCTTCAAATGCACTTTTTTTTCTTTTCTTTGTGTGTGTGTGTGGAAAATCTCTATTCTAAAAAACTGAATGCTTCTGCTAGGACAAAACCTGCTAAAACTACCATGAAATATGTTATAAAAAACATTCTTCAATTTCAAGCGATTTTTTTATTTGTCATAGTTGTATCTCAGTTTATTTTACATGTGTTTTGATGATTGAATGCCTAATATTCAGTGTGTATGTGTGTGTGTGGGAGGGGGGAGAGAGATAGAGAGAGAGAGAGAGAGAGAGAGAGAGAGAGAGAGAGAGAGAGGGGTCGAACATTACGGCAAGGTCAACAAAAATTTATGAATTTTCTACTAAAATGAAATATGTTGATAAAAATAATAAAGAATTAAGGCTCAACAAAAGAAAATTAGTAAATAAGACTTTTTTATTCAGATGAAGTAAGCCCCAAAGCCCAACGAAATAATCAGCAAATTAATTATATAAACAATTTTTAAAGATTATAAATAATATAAGTGTATCTGTCATATCCAGTTTATAATGATTTATGCATGCTCTACTAATTCTTTATTAAAACCCGTTAGCGCCCAGTGTTCTCATTTGAGGACAGCTAATAAAATGGCACGTATACTTTTTCTGGTTTCTCGGAATGATTTCTGCTTTTTAGTGACAGTGTATAAGCGTCACTCTAAATGATCCCTGAAAGTTTTAGGTGCCTACTATTAATTATTATTTTATAATTTGGATGGTCATTTTATAATTTTTCATTCGTCGCACACATATTTGCTTTTGCGCAAGTATAGTTATAAACTTAAATCAAGTTGAATAATAATAATATATATTATAATACTTTACTTTCGAGATCTTTGTCAACATATAATAGGAAATTAATATGTTATCTTAAAGTTTCCTATCCCGAAGTTTTTTCGCTGGAACACTAAACGTCAATAAATGAGGTTAGGCTTTAAATTTAAAACTATCAGAAGAATAGTTTAAGTTAATATATTTTACTGTCAGTTGACTGTATTAATTTAGATTTGAAATAATCAGATAATAATATTTTGCAATATTAATTCGGACGTTAACAGTTTAAGGGTAGATTCAATCTATTAAAAAAATATTATAGAAATAAATGGAAAAAATGTCTGAATATATTTTAAAGAGTTAAATAAGCATATTAATATTTCATGATGCATTATATATATATATATATATATATATATATATATATATATATTTACTTATATATATATGATAGAAAATACACAGTGAACGTGAAATATCAGCATTGAGTTATACTTTTAAGTGTGCTTTTGAGATGAATAGATTTCTGTATTCAATGCATATTATTATATAACATAATAATACGAAAAAATTTCATCTAGAAAATTAGAAATAATAATAAATTGTCTTTGAAAATGAATCTTAAATAGAAATTCCAAATGACAGATAGCATTTGAAAACATGACAGTATTTTAAATGAATTTTAATGAAAGTTTGCATGCTTAACAATTGCTAAAGAAATTGGTTTGTTGATTAACGATTTGTATAACATAAAGAATTGTTCTAATTACTTAAAAATTGGAAAAATAAAAAATGAAATAAACAAAATACCTTCATTGTATAATTAAATAATATATTAAAAATCATCAATGATTTAAATTTATAATTTATTTGTGTTATTTTATCATTTTTTCTTCATATAATCTTAAAAAACTATGTTTCTACCTGTATCGAACTAAGTACGACGACTAAATTGTTAGCGTTTCCAAAACGAACATTTTTTACTACTAAGTAAATAGTGTGGTTCGGTCGGTAGGACGCTGCCTTCCGAATCTAATGGTCCCAGGTTCGAATCCTGGTGCGGGCATGGATGTTTGTGATGTCTTATGTCTTCAAAATATTGTACTTGTCTGTTTCTTGTAATAAAACTTGTAAACCCTTGTGGTGTGGATTTTTCGAGATATAAGCGGCCCTAGAGGCAAGCAATAAATCTCAGTACTCATCCAACCGAACCGAACCGAACCGTAAATAGTACAATTTGTTTACACAATACCATCAATGAAAATCATAACGGGGAGAAAGAATTGTATAATTTATAATTTATAATTTTTACATATTTACAAGTTTAAAATTAAATATATTGCTTTTATTGAGTACAATGTAGCAGATTTAATATAAGTTAATTAATATTAATCTGGTGCTTAGTAATCGATATCTCTGATTGTACAGTTCGAATCCAAATGAAACTTTAAGAGGCATAATTACCGACATTTATTTAATGCATTTTGTTCTAAATTAATAAGAAAGACACTCCGCGATCAGATATTACTCTTGCTGGGTTGCCAAAAATAGCAGCTTGTTGTTTTAATTTTTGCATGGCATCTACTGAAGAAGTTGATTTCACAGAATTTAGCCATGAAAATTTACTAAATCCATCTATAACTGTAAAAATGTAATTATAGTTTTTATTTGTGGTCGGTAATGGACCCACAAAATCGATATGATAAGTAGATAATGGTATATCTTCTTTCGGGATAGGGTTAAAAAAAACCTTCTCCTTTTCCCTGTTTCTTATTTATGAGTATACAGTTTATACAACTTTTTACAACATTATCTATACATTTTTTTCGTATTAGAAAAATAGTAATCTCTTTTAACTAACTCTTCAGTTTTATTAACCGAAAAATGTCCTAGGGCATGACTTTTCTTTATGACCTCAATTTGCATGGTTTCTGGGACAACTAGTACATCCCTGTCATTTAATACTTTATATAAAATATTATTTTTTAACACATATTCGTCATTTTGGTTCTGCTGTAAAAGAGATTTCATTGCTTTAATGTACTCGTCATTTTCTTGAGCAGTAGCAATACGAGGAGTGAGAGTATCAGTAGTTACAGCCATTACAGAGTGTCGGCTGAGGGCGTCTACGTGCAGCATTTGTTTACCAGGACGATATACTACTTCATAATCGAATTCCTGTAGCAGGTAAGACCCCCCTGGCTACCTTAGTTGTCAATTCATGTTTATTTAAAGTTTTTGTGAACGCTTGACAGTCAGTATAAATTTTAAATTTACTACCTAATAAATAGTTCCTACATTTTTTAACAGCCTCAACTATCGCTAACATTTCTAACTCATAACTGCAGTATTTTTCTTCTTGTACCGAGGCCTTTTTACTCATAGAATGGATTGGATAGTATTGTCCATCGTCGTCTTGTTGTAATAAGATAGCACCCAATCCTAATTTAGATGCATCTGTATGAACCTTCAATTGATATCCTTGCTTAAAAAGATGTAACACGGGTGTATTGGATAAAATATCTTTCAGCTTTTGAAAAGCCAATTTCTGCTCTTGGAGTAGACTATCTACTCCATTCCATCAGAAATTAATTTCCAGGTTGATGAATTAAGTTTCTGAATTAAAATTTCGTGGCCGTTTGGAGTTATGCCATATTCAAATTTGTCACTTGATATAGCTGCTTTAATGCAGACTCGGTGACCTTGACAACGTAAATTATGTGAGAAGTGCCGAGCTGGTTGTCAGCCAGGGTAGCTCAGTGTTTAGAGCATCCGCGCGTTAAGCAGAAGGCCCAGGGTTCAATTTCCGACTCTGGTATTTTTCCCATAGTTGGTAAAAATCAGCCTTCTACTCCATTCTATCAGAAATTCAAACAGAGTATAATTTAATTTATAATTATAATCTAAATATAAGCTTTTATATTTAGAATTGGTAGTAAAAAACGGATTCTCCATATTAACATTAATCGAAAAATATTATGATCCAAGTGTAATCAATCAGCACAAATCATGTCGAAAACGGAAATGGATCAGAAAAAGATCATGCTGTCAATTTGATGAGATTACAAAAAATTTGTGTATTTTGCCCATCCTATAGGAAACCATGCAGTCAATTCAGATGGTTACTGACAATAACTTATTAAATTCAAAAAACCAATCAAATAGAAAAGGAAAGAAAATGCAAATCTCAAAAGAGTCGTATCCCTCCCCCCCCCCGCCCGACAATGCTTTACGATTAACAACACGTAAAAATTTATAGGAGCTTTGTTGGGATGTGTTATTGCATCTCCACATTGCGTCGGCATCTTACCCCCTATTGGAGTACAGTTTATTTCAAAGTTTAAGAAGCGATTAAATTATAAAAATTTTAAATAATAACGTTGGTTTCAAATCGCACTTAGTAGAGTTCTTTTCTAAGAAGATATTTCAATTGGTTTCGCTTAGTATAAGATGTCCGCTACTTCGTGAAAAATAGCGGATAAAAGTCATTAATAAACTTGGATGAAACCCCTATTTGGTCCATGAATACATCAAAATTCAAACAAATTCGGAATACGCATCGGAATGTGGATATGTAATTTTCATGTGGCCGCCACTTTAAAACAAAAAAATGGAACAACTTGGTTAATGAACTCATCCACGATATCTATAAGATAAGTCTGTTATCCAAATTTGGTTCGATTTGAAGTATTATTTCGAGAGATATCGTGATGACAATATTTTCATTAGATAGATAGATAAATAGATAAGCAAACGAAGTGGCTGCAATAGGTCGATTTCTACAAAAAACAACCTAAAATTTTACTGATAACGTTGACTTCAAATTGAACTTAGTTGAGTTGTTTTCTGATAAGGGTCAGAAGATGTATGAGCGCAGAATTACGAAGTTACCTAAAAGTTAGCAAAAGGTCATGCAAAAAAAAAGGGAAATACTTGATCAATTAAAGCTTTTTTTTTTTTTTTTTTTTTTTTTTTTTTAATAAGAAAAAAAAAAAAAAAAAAAAGAGTGTTTTATATCACCCTTAAAAACTGTAATTACATTCTTTCTAACACAATATTTCTTTTTAAATTTACATTTACATTTTCGCAATACCACTTAATTTTAATGCCTCTATATGAAATGCACGTTTTATTTTATTTTATTTTTTTGTTTTGGTTATTTATTTAATTTTAGGTTTTAAATTCCTTTAAATTAAAACTGAAACTCTATTTTAGTGTTTCTTGTATTCTATATACAATTTATGTGTGGTAAAACATATACAAATATATTCCGAAATGACGTATATCAGTAAAATTGAATAAATATTATCAAATTTCATTTTGACAATATCCTAATTTTGATTTTGTTTTTTATACCCAAATACATACGTATATATAATGCACGTTACTTAAAAGTCCCTATTTCAGTAATACGTTTTTCTTTTCACATTAAAAACAAGTTACATATTTAATTAAAACAGCACTTAAAGAGCCTCATTGCCATTCTATTGAAAAATTAAGGAAAAAGCCATATTTTTCCCTTGTGAAATATTAATTAGGTACACAATGAGCAACTAAACACTTTCCATAATTTTTAAAAGCATTTGCAGTAAAGCATTTATTTCTAATTAAATTTGTTTGATACATATTCAACACTTTTTAACTGCATAATGATGTTTACAAAAGTGAAAATTCAATTACAAGTTAAATTGTATGCATTTAAATTAACAAACTTTCTTAACATACATATAAAAAAAAGGATCAAATTCATTTCACTTAATTAATTACAAATAAATATGTTAAAATCAATTGATTATATTTTATTTTCTAATTTTTCTTAGTTATATACAGTCGGTAACAAAAATGTCCGAACACTAGCAAAAATTCCTATGTAAAAAAGGTACACTTCATACGGTTTTGTTAAATAAATCCTTATCGAATCGTGTTCTTACATTGACTAAGATCAGGATTCGACAAGGATTTATTTAACAAAACCGTAAGAAGTGTAGTTTTTTTACATAGGAATTTTTCGCTAGTGTTCGGACACTTTTGTTGCCGACTGTAGAAATACATATATATATTAACATTTAACACTAAAAATATTAAAGTTAATATGAAAAGCTTTAATAATGAAAATGAATACAATTGATACAAAATTACATATATATGTGTGTGTCTGTGTGTGTACTAGCCGCCTTCAGACAATAGCTGGCTCGCAACCCTTGAAAAACATAATTATAGCAAACTCCTGCTTGGTAGCGTCTACGACACCTCCCATCCACCATTTCAGACACTTAAAACTACTAGTTTGCTTAACATATAAACAACTCTTGAAAAATCTGGCTGTAGAGAAATCTTATTCGTTAGCGAGTACGGCGCCCTTCCCTCGTTTAAGACAACTACAAAATCCTATTCGCTCACTGTGCAAAATATCCTAAAAAAACGCAACCGAATGCGCTCTTTTTTACAACAGATTGTTCACTCACCATGCAAATGTACAGGGGAAATTATGACTGCATTTCCGACTTTTGAAAAAATTCTGATCGTTGCAAACCAAAGTGAATGGCTATTTAAAAGCAATAGAATATTCTGTTTTCTATTTAATGTAATTAATGGGAATGCTTTATAATATATATTAACGTATTACTAAAAAAAAATTATATTTCGGGCGTGTTGTTTAAAGCCCACGATTTTGTTATTATTATCATTTCTCTTAAAATCTATAACAATAACATTTACAAAATGTAAAATATACTTAAATATTCTTCCCTGAAACCGCAGTAGTAAGAATAATTTTCTAATAAAATTTTCTAATTTTCTAATTATTTAATTATATTACAATAGAAATATCTTACGGTTTTCTTTCTATTTAAGTTTCAGTAAATATGTGTTGATGAATTTCAGCATTTTAAGGAAATACAAAAAACACCTTTAATAATATCAGATTTAAAAATATGAATTTATCGATTATCCAACTAAAATAACAATAAAACAACAACAATAATAATAATAAATTGCTTTACATTTTCTTACATTTTCTTTAAATTAAATGTTGATATATATATACATATATATATATATATATTAAACTGTCAAATATTGGAAATTGAATATTTATTTAACTTTACATTTAGAAAAAATAGCTTACATTTCAATCCAAAAGACAGTTAGATATTTCTTTGTATTTCCAATTCATAATATAATATGAAATAATTTTCCAGAGTTTTAATATTGTTACTGCTTCATTTTAAAGAACTTAATTTTCCACTGAATAAATAAGAAGTTCCTTTTAACTGAATATGAACTAGGTATGTCTCATGAAAATGAAACACTGTAAATTTAAAATTAAAATCAAAATCTGAAAGTTGATAGCTGGAGGAATTGTTATTTTCGATGTAATTTCATGACTTCATATAATATTAAGACAAAAATAATGTTATTAATGGAAATTTAAAATATTTTACAGAAATAAAATGTATTAAAAATAAAAGTATGTATCGAAATTTTAAAGAAGACTTAATATTAAACGATATAATATTTAAAAGGATAAAACAAAAATTTTCATATCGAAATAATTACTTCGAGATTACAGTCATAATATTTTAAAAGATAAATATATTTAATAAATATTTACATAAAATTTAATTTAAACTCACTGAAATTGAAAGAAATTATCGTGTAATCGTGACTCCTTGAAATTGAAAATTAATGTCTCAATCTACTTTTTATTTAAAATTATAAATGTTCTGATTAGAGCCACTTAGGCCATACATCATTGAGTAAAATAAATAAATAAACATTAACAATAAAAATAATAATAATAACAATAATAAATTTGCCACTGTTAAAATTATTTTCTTGAAAGCAAAACTACGGTTTTTCGAATGAAATTTTTATTTTAATGCCCAGTCATGTAAAAGTAATTTGAAAGCATTTGCATATTGAAATTAAAAATATGCTAAAAAATTGCAGATCTCTTTAAAAATATAGATTATATTAATGAAATAATATTTATTTCAGATTTTAGGAGTGAACAATAATTGTATTCAGGTGGTAAAGACTACTAATGAGCTAAAATATAAAACCATATAAATAAATTCATGTTAATGTTCGCCAGATAATAATGAAATGTTTATTAATAAGGTATACAACCAAAGAATGGTTTTAAATAAGCCATTATTTTATAATTATAAATATTAATTATTTATGAAGAGGCTTTATTCGCTTCGCTAGTCACTATATTTAATAGATTTCTCAAAATTTCATAACACTTTATAATATAAAAATCTCAAAATAATACTAATAATACTAATAATACTAATAATAAACAAATAAATAAATAAATAAATAAAAATCTATATATATAATATTGAAATCATTCAAAATAATGATTTGGATTCCAGCTGTTTTCGGTAATGCATTTACTGCCCGCAATATACTAAATCCGAAACCTCGCTGCCTGCGGTTGCGCCTTATGTGTCATACGCTTGGAAACATGATTTTGCTTCTTTTCCCACTTAACGAGGAAGGGGGGGGGGAGATATCACATAACCCCAATATAGTGTGTGTTGAGTGCATATAACCAACCCACACACCAAAATATTACCTTCATGGGAAACTTCGTGAAAAAGTTACAATTGCAAACGTATTTTTAATCCCTGACTCCCAAAGCGGAGAGAGGAGCATTTCGCAAAATCACTTTATAGCGCGTATTAGGGACAAAACTGTCATCTTCTTGAGATAAATCGGAACAGAGTTACGCTTGGGTACGTGCTCCTTTCCAAAGGAGGGGGGGAGGAAAAATTCACAAAATTCCTTTAATGAAAATGTTGGGTGCATGTAAACAACCCACGCACCAAATTGTGGTTTTTCTAAGATAATATAGAAATGGGT
Organism: Salticus scenicus; assembly: GCA_963930645.1. NCBI lineage: Eukaryota > Metazoa > Arthropoda > Arachnida > Araneae > Salticidae > Salticus > Salticus scenicus. The sequence continues at coordinate 319,713,191 of OZ005650.1, forward strand.
TATACATGAAAACGTGTTTCTTACTCCTCCGACTCTAAAATGGTGGAAGGGGTGACATTTCATATATATACATTTAGTACCTGTTAAATACACATGTCATAATTACGTACCAAAAATCGGTCGTCCTGAGATAATTTAGAACGTAGTTACGCTTGGAAAAGTGTTTTTTGCCCCACCCCAATAGGGTAAAAAAGAGGAAATATTGTAAAATCCCGTCATAGTTGGCGTTTGACGCAAATAACCAAGCCATACACCAAAATTCGTGAATAAAAGTCCCATAGATTCCTCAGGACAAATTTAAGTAAAAAAGAATTGGCTCTCGAATTTTGTCCCTCGTTAGTCCTCTCCCACTTCTCCCCTCTCTTACTGGCCGAATTTCTGAAATTCCAGAAACTGGTTTTACATATTTATACTTGCTATAATTTAAAACAAAAACTTTACGTATATATATATATATATTTGTTGTTGTTGTTTGAGAAGTTTTACGTGAAATCACGTTACAGCTCCCATATCCCTTCGTGGGAGAATTTCTAAGTTTGCAGAAATTGGTTTTCAGGTATTTGTGTTAGTTATATTTTAAAGAACACATTTTTCATATATATTTTTGTCTATGAGATACGAAGGTTTTTCACGTTCGGCCTCTCCTCCCCTGCCTTCCCCCCTTTACCATAGGGGGACGAAATTTGTAACTTGTGCGATGATGAATTTGTCAGTCTGTGAGGACAAGCGATTTTATACATATAGATTTAATTTTCCTTGGTGAACATCTATCATATTTATTAAATCCTGTTTGATTTTATTCTTTTTTCAAACTATTAAAAAATATTTCAATAAAGATTTTTTTTTTTTAATTCTAAAATAAATGTGCAAATGAATTCAAACTGAGAAACGTTTTTAAAGAAATTGAAGAATTTATGAGAATATTTGCTGTGATTGGACAAGATTTTAACTAATTCATTTATAGCGTTCACAAACTTATTTATAAAATAATAGTATTCTACTGATATGTAGAGCAGCTTAGATAATTAAAGTAGTATATCATAACGAAAAAATAACTACATAACCTTTTATTTTATTTTATTTTATTTAACTAGTTATTTATATTTTAGTAATTGTGTTATTCAAAATTTATGTTGATTCCATTATAATTCCTTTGACAAAGAAAGCCACAAGTTTAAACTAATCACATTATATGCTGTAGATATTATTCAATAACAAAACTGCCAAGTGTTCGCTTTTAAATATTATTAGATTTTTTTTTTTTTTTTTTTTTTTTTGGATTTTTTAAGAGATTACATTTCGAAAAAAAAAGCATATTTTTTCTATATATTTTTTAATTTATAAATAAAATATTTTATTAAAAATTTTGAGCATACATAAATATATATATGTATCTCAATAATCAGCACAGGGAAGATAAAAAATTTAAACGCCAAAGGAAATAATAAACTAGAAGACAGTTGTTTATGTAGTATTTAGCATACCGCCATCAGTACATAAGAGAAATGAAACAAAAGTGCTCCTGTATATAAGACATAAATCGGATTTTACGACTGTTGAATTAGCCAATAGATTTAGGCGGATTGTTTGGAGTTAACTAACCAGGCACTTCTCAATATAATATTAGTTAACAACCCATATTATACCTAATTCTGTTGATCAAATAAACAATTACAAAATTCGATTCCTTTCTTATATAGGAGAACTTTCGTTTCGTTGTATTTATGCATTGATGACAGTACGCTAAATGCTACTGTAATAGCTGTCTGCTAAATTATTATTTCCTTTGGCGTTCAATACGTTGTTTATTATTCACGTATTTGTTATCTAGTGCCAATTCTTCTTCAATAGTGTTATTTAAACAATATTTTATAACATTTTCATTAAAATTTGGGAAATTCAGCCGGTGGGTCCTGGTTTACGGATACACTTCACAAAATCAGTGAACGCGATTTCTCAAAAACTAGATATCGATCATTTTGAAATTTTGTTAACTTTTTCAAAACCATATTCAATACTGGTTAAACAAAGAATATATTGTGTAAGACTGATTTTACAAGGCTATATGTGGGATAAAATATACCGAAAATTGCACTGTGTTTGCCTAGGTCTCTGCCAAATATTCATTTTTTTTTTTTTTTTTTTTTTTTTTTTTTTTTAAATTCCTCGTTGACTTGCTAGTCAACTTTTTTTTTTTTTTTTTTTTTTTGAAGAAGTGTGCAAAATTTCCTTAAAATCGATGCACTGATTTTAGAGAAATCGTGACCATCTCCTTTCGGAAGGGTCTCCGAAAACCAGCACACAGTAGTTAAATATTTCAAAAATTTTTAGTGAAAATAATATTATTAATATTGTTTAAAAGTTAAACAAATTTTAATAAAATATTGTTTAAATGTTGCTTTTTTATACGCTCAAAAATTTTAATAAAATTTTCTATTATTATATTAAAAAAATAAAGAAAAATGAAGAAAGCATGATATATTTTTCTTTTTTTCCTTCGAAATCTATGTAAATCTTTAAAGGCTTAATTTTGCATTTAAATAATAGTTAGATTACATATAAAAACCGAAAGACAAGGCTGTTATATAATAAGCATAAAATATTACACCTTTTACTAATTAAAATAATTTTTATATTGTGTAATAAATTTTTAAGTATTTTTTTTCCTTAGATAAAGTATATAATCATATTTCTTTTTATTGTTCTTATTATAGGTTTCATTACATTTCTTTCCTACGCGATTTGAAAGAACAAAATATTTTGTTCTAAGGTTCAAATGGACTACTAACACTATTCGTGACGGAGGCCAGTAGCGGGAGGGAATGAAGAGGCAGTACGTAATAAGTGAGGAACGGACAAGAGACATGTCGAAATTTTATATTTTTTATATTATTATTATTTCCGAGCAATGTTAGTACGCACTTTTTTTCACACCAGTTTTGTTGAAGATAACTCTTTTTCCTTATTTAATATCAAATATATTGGAAAAACTTTCACTGCAAATAATGTGGTTAAAAAAAAAAAAAAAAAAAAAAAAAAAAAAAAAGGCGGGTAACAACTGCACTAAGCAGTAAATCAAAATGTTGGCACATCTGAGACCATATCCAAAGTAATGGATGATTTATTTTGTTAATAGAATTTATTATAATAAAAACTCTGTCTTTCCTTCTATAAATATTAGGGCAAAATTTTACAGTTGGTAGAAAGTTTATGAAACTTACTTTGGTCTTAGACATATTATATACAATATATATTTAATTTAGACATGGTACTTGATAAATAATTCAAACGGTGAGTATTTCAAGAAATTTGAAATTAAATTCATTTCTCTTCATTCATGATAAGATAATATATTTTCGTTATTTTTTTGAAAGGGAAAAAAAAAAAAAAAACTAGTGTATATATATATATATATATATATATATAAGGTCTGTCCCGAAAGTAATGCGCTCATTTTTATTTTAAAACATTTATTGTACCGATTCTTACAATTACTCAATATTCTTCGAAATACATCCCTCCTGCTTCAACACACTTGTTTCAACGCGATTTCCATTCTTTATATGCGTCCTGGAAGTTCGTCACAGGGATCTGCTTTAGTAGCCTCGTCGTAGTCGCCTTGATTTTCTCCAGTGTCACCAAATGCTGTTCTTTAAGGGATTTTTTAATCTTCGGAAATAAAAAGAAGTCGGGCGGGGACAAAACAGGACTGTAAGGCGGCTGGGGGAGCGTTGAGAGACTGGGGGCATTGTCATGGTGCAGCTTCCAGGAATTCTTGATCTCGTGCCTGACGCGTTTGACCCGTCGCATCAGCCTTTTCAGTACTTCGTCGTAGAATTTGGCGTTGACTGGTTGGCCAGGTGGAACAAATTCATAATGGACCACTCCCTTAGAATCGAAAAAAAAAAAAAAAACAATGAGCAACGCTTTAACCTGCGATTTGCTCATTTTTACCTTTTTGGGGCGTAGGAACGACGTCGTGTGCCACTCTGCACTCTGTCTTTTTATTTCTGGGTCGTACAAGATGATTCAAGATTAGTCACCACTTACCACATTGTCCATAAAAGACGTCCTCACAACGCTGCACTTACTTCTTTCCTTTTTTTCTTTTTCTTTCTTTTTTTTTTTATTAGCAATAAGTTGACATATTTTAGACATTTACTCAAATGTAAAATTGACTTTTAACCCTTTAACTGTTTTCGGCGTATATAGGCGTTTTTCCGAATTATAATCCATTGTACTATACTGCAAACAGTGAAACTACTGACACGGCTTGTCGATGCAATAAAATAACCTTGAAAGTGATCTTGACAGTGTTTTTGAAGGATTTAGTTATTTCAGAGCTGAGAAAAAACGTTGGCACTGGGAAAGGAATCTCGTAAGCTTTCCTTGTCAAGCAAGGATTTAATAATATCAGACTTAAAAAAAAATGTATTCAGTTACCGTTAATAGTAATAAAATAATTATAGTAATAAGTACTTCCATTAAGGCTCATTCAAATTATATTCTGAAACATTTTATTCTATATATATATATATATATATATATATAACTGTCGCATATTGATAACTGTATTTTTTTTTTCAATCTTGCATTTAGATTAAAAAATAAAATAAAATAAAATAACATTCATTTTAATTTAAAAGGTATTTTGATATTCCTTCATACTTGAAATTCGTAATATAATATGAAAGAATTCCCCAGAGATTTAAAGTTTTCTTATTGCTTCATTTTAAAGAACTAAATTTTCTACTGAACAAATAAATAGTTGTTCTTAACTGAATACGAATTGGGTATGTCTTATGAAATTGAAACATTGTAAAAGTAAATTAAATTCAAAATGCGAAATATGATAAATCGAGAAGCTGTTATCTTCGATTTAATTTCATGACTTCACATCAGATTTAAAAAACAATAATAGTATTAATGAAGTTTTAGGATATTTCATGGAAATAAAGTGTACCTGAAAGAAAGTAAGTAAAGAAAAATTAAATAAGACTTTATATTAATCGATCTCATGTTTAACAGGATAAAACAATAATTTTAAGCAAAAAATGAAATTGCTTCCAGCTTACTGAAATATTTATTCTTAAATAGATATTTTTCAATAAATATTTTTAATAAATATTTGCTTAAAACTTAAATTAAACTTACTAAAAATATAAGAATTTTTCATGTAGGCATTTCTTCCTAAAAATGAAAATGAAATACATTTTTTTTTTTCTTTTAATTTCTTTTAATTTCTTTTTTTTTTTTTTTTTTATGAAATTCATTTTTAATTAAAATAGCAATATTTAAAAACCAGTAGCCTTGGCAGGTATTTTATTAAATGACACCTATAACGTCATATGACATCTGGAAATATTCGGCGGAGAACCAAATCATCGTAAAGAGATAAGGAAAACAATCAGGGTTACTCAAAAAGAATTCGGTGGTTGAGAGGATGTTTGGCGAGAGGACATGCAGTATTTCCTGCCGACGTCAGGGAGGGAGGTCGTTTCAATTAAAAGTAGTCAAGCTTAGACTTTTGGCCGAATTTCGGCCAAGGATTATTTGGGAGTAGACAGCGGACACGTTTGCACTGTGACGCATCCTTCCCACAGTGTTGCCAGACATGGGGACTTTTTTATTCATTGGTAACCAATAATTTTGAGATGTGATATTTGGTTTATGTAATCTTCGAAGTGATTAGACAACAGTTACAATTAAAATTTAGTGATGAATATTAAAAAAAGTATCCCCAAATCTGGTAATACTGCCTGCCGTATGGTACCAGCACGGTGAAGCCCCTTCGATTTCAGCTTTTCTGTACATAACCATTTGAATGCAAAATTTTACCAATTGTGGATCGTCCGTGGTGATCGAGTGAACTGACCTGCCCGATCGCCAGACCTATCGTATATGTATTGTTCTTCTGTAGAGCATGTGAAATCCTTTGCCAGCAAAACTCTCGTTGACAACGTCTAGGCTTTTATAGCGCGCATAGTTGAAGCTGCTGGGGAAATAAAAGACTCACCTGGAATGTTTGAGGATGTTAGAACTTCCATGCAGCGAATATATGACCTGTGTGAAGTTGGCACCCCCACCTCGCAATTTGAAAAATCGGTTTATATGCAACGTTTGCCCAAGTTTTGCCCAGGTTTGCCCAACCAATATTTTTTTTTGCCCACCCACCAAAATTCCAAAAATCAAAAAATTAAATTTTGACCTCATTTCCGCATCAGCACCCCCATGTCGGAAAAACTAAAAACAAATCATACCATACGTTTGCCCAAGTTTTGCCCAGGTTTGCCCAACCAATGACTTTTTTTTTGCCCGCAATTTATAATGCTAAAAAAACCAAAAAGAGTTTTCTGGAAAGCATGAAGTTGGCACCCACATGTTGGAATTTCAAAAAGTGGCTTGTGTGTAACGTTTGCCCAAATTTTGCCCAGGTTTGCCCAACCAATAACTTTTTTTGCCCACCCACCAAAACGCTAAAAAAAATAAAATAACATTTGACCTCATTTCCGGACTAGCACCCCCATGACGGAAATACTTCAAACAGATTATGCCTTAGGTTTGCCCAAGTTTTGCCCAGGTTTGCCCAACCATTAACTTTTTTTGCCCACCCAACAAAACGCTAAAAAAAAATAAAATAACATTTGACCTCATTTCCGTACCAGCACCCCCATGTCGGCAAAACTAAAAACAAATCATACCATAGGTTTGCCCAAGTTTTGCCCAGGTTTGCCCAACCTTTCATTTTTTTGCCCACCATTTATAACGCTGTAAATCCCGAAAAATGTAATTTGAGAACCGTGAAGTTGGCACCCCCAAGTTGGAATTTCAAAAAACGGTTTGTGTATAACGTTTGCCCAAGTTTTGCCAAGGTTTGCCCAACCAATGATTTTTTTTGCCCACCATTTATAACACTAAAAACCCCAAAAATAGTTTTCTGGAAAGCGTGAAGTTGGCACCCCCATGTTGGAAATTCAAAAAGTGGTTTGTGCGTAACGTTTGCCCAAGGTTTGCCCAGGTTTGCCCAACCAATAACTTTTTTTGCCCACCCACCAAAACGCTAAGAAAAATAAAATAACATTTGACCTCATTTCCGGACTAGCACCCCCATGACGGAAATACTTCAAACAGATTATGCCATAGGTTTGCCCAAGTTTTGCCCAGGTTTGCACAACCATTAACTTTTTTTGCCCACCCAACAAAACGCTAAAAAAAAATAAAATAACATTTGACCTCATTTCCGTACCAGCACCCCCATGTCGGCAAAACTAAAAACAAATCATACCATAGGTTTGCCCAAGTTTTGCCCAGGTTTGCCCAACCTTTCATTTTTTTTGCCCACCATTTATAACTCTGTAAATCCCGAAAAATGTAATTTTAGAACCGTGAAGTTGGCACCCCCAAGTTGGAATTTCAAAAAACGGTTTGTACATAAGGTTTGCCCAAGTTTTGCCCAGGTTTGCCAAACCAATGATTTTTTTTTGCCCACCATTTATAACGCTAAAAACCCCAAAAATAGTTTTCTGGAAAGCGTGAAGTTGGCACCCCCATGTTGGAATTTCAAAAAGTGGTTTGTGCGTAACGTTTGCCCAAGTTTTGCCCAGGTTTGCCCAACCAATAACTTTTTTTGCCCACCTTTTACAACGCTAAAACCCCCAAAAATAGTTTTCTGGAAAGCGTGAAGTTGGCACTCCCATGTTGGAATTTCAAAAAGTGGTTTGTGCGTAACGTTTGCCCAAGTTTTGCCCAGGTTCGCCCAACCATTAACTTTTTTTGCCCACCTTTTACAACGCTGTAAATCCCAAAAAATGTAATTTGAGAAACGTGAAGTTGGCACCCCCAAGTTCAAATTTCAAAAAACGGTTTGTGTATAACGTTTGCCTAAGTTTTGCCTAAGTTTGCCCAACCTTTCATTTTTTTTTTTGCCCACGATTTATAACGCTGTAAATCCCGAAAAATGTAATTTCAGAACTGTGAAGTTGGCACCCCTAAGTTGGAATGTGAAAAAACGATTTGTGGGTAACGTTTGCCCCTGTTTTGCCCAGGTTTGCCCAATCTTTCATTTTTTTTTTTTTTTTTTTTTTTTTTTTGATGGCGCTTCACGTCTACAAGTTTAGAGATTAACATATATTTAAATTTCAATCATTTAACTTCATATAATATATCTGATTTCTGTATGTAATCATTTCATAAGTTATTCAAGATATAGATAACATCATTATAATATTTTTTAAAAATAATTAAACATGTAAAATATTTAACACCCACGGCTCTCTAAAAAAGAAAAAACAGATAATTTGAATTTTTAAATTAATTAATGTTTGATGATATATCTGATTTCTTTGATTCTGATATTTTTTGGAGAGTTTCTTTCTTTCTGGATGCAATACCTTCCGCAAATGTTTTTCTAAGAGATTCAAGCACATATTAACGCGAGATCGGAGAAAACCGCAGAAAATTGCGAACCGTTAGGTTCATAAGGACAACGTGTGATCGAACCCTGCACTTCACGTCTACCAGCCTATAGATTAACAGATACATACATTTCAATCATATTGCTTCATGTGATATGTCTGATTTCTTCATGTAATCATTTCATAAATTATTCAGTTTATAAATACTAATATCATAGTAATACTTTAAAAATTAGAAAAAATGTAAAATATTTAAAGTCCCCTATTTCTTAAACATACTAGTATGTTCTGGTCACCACACACCTTTCTTCCACATTTTCCTATACAAACTCATTAAGTGTAAATAATTTATTAACACTATTATTTATTAAAATTATTGTACATGATAAATGCAAATGATTTTCATTGTAAAGAAAATTAACACTAAATATCCAAAGAAAGACAGTTTAGTCCTTACTCTATAATATAGTAAAAGATGAAATTATTAGTTTTTTTTCTTTCTTTCTTTCTTTCTTTACTGTTTTCCGATTCCGTAAAAAAAAAAAAAAAAAAAAAATACTGGACAAAATAGCCTTGAAATTCAGACACTTATAGAACATTTATAAACTCACATTTTCCACTATCCATTTAGTCACGAATGCAGTTAGCAGACCAACTACAAACTGAAAAAATGCAGAAGTATTTTAAGAACTTTCTTCTATAGGAATTTTTAATACAAAAGATTATGTGTATAAAATGACAACTAACATAAAAAAATAAAAGTATTTTTCAATACTTTCATGACATCATAGGAGAATATTTTTTTTCCTCAAACTTACATTAAATATATCTTTCAAGTGATACCACTTTCAAACCTCTACTCCAATAATTAATATGTAAAAATCTACGACAAATTTTATTTTTACGTTTATATATATATATATATATATATATATATATATATATATATAGAAGTTGGTAGATGGAAAGTGTCGGGCTCGATCCCACGTCGAGTTAATCGACTTATCTGCTCGGAGTTTTCCATGGTTTTATCCGAAACTTGAGTAAATTTGGGCTAGGACCTTTATAATGACACCCATAGAGCACATTCCATTATTGGCCTAGGAACCTAGCATAGTCAGTCAGTCATAAAACTCTACAACATCAATATATTTATTAACATAGTAAAATTAAAAATAACAGAAAATTAAATGCCACCGAAATCCACATTAACCAAAATGAATTAACTTATTCCTAAATTAGTAATAACTCGTGACGACTTTAGTACGGTTATGAAAACAATTAACAATTTAATAGCTTTAACAAAATATGAACTATCATGACGAGTTTCTAGTCAAAAAAGTAACAGATTTTATTTTATAATTTATCTTATCGCCAGTTTAATAATTTTGAAATGTTAATTTTATCCAAAATATCATTTTTTATTCATAGGGTTTTTGTCAGCGCTAAATACGGCTTTTGTCCGCTAAATTTGGAGGTTTTGTCCGGTATAGGTGGGGGTTTTGTTCGGTGAGGGTTTTGTCCGCGGGGTCTTCTGAGCGCAATACATCTTTTATATCAATCGCTGTTTGCATAAATCTATAGATAAACTCTCTAAACTAATAAAACTACAAAATTATATTTTCAGTTTGAAATACGAAGTGGCTCTAATATGACGTCAATGAAATCTAACACTTTACATTTTACGCAATTTGACCGTAAAAATATAGTTTGATAGTAGATTTGTCAGTTTACGTAGATTAATGGCTTTTTCCCATAAAGAAGTAAAAAAAAAAAAAAAAAAAAAAAAGAGCATGTATTTTAAGAGTATACTTTCACAATATCAATTTACCAGATTTGACCGTTTAACTAGTAAAACTTTCTAGTATTCCTTTCTCGTAAAATTATACGGTCAAATACCGTGATTTAATATAGTATATAATATTATATATTTTATAGGGTAATGAAATAATAGCAAATATAAGTACTCGTTATTTCACAACAATAATTTACATAATATTGCTTCTTCAGGACAAAGAGGTAAGGAGTAAAAAAGGCAGGTAGAAGGTAAATAGAAAAAGGTAAATAGATCAAAGTTTACTTTTTCTAAATATTTTCATCAAAGATGAACTAATTTTAATACGCACATAAAACAACTTTTTTCCTTTAATCCATGTATAGTACGGAAAATATTTTGGGGGATAGAAATTTCAGAATTGAGATTTTTATATATTTACACGTTCTGAGGTCCCCTGATTACGAAAATCGAGTTTTTAGCAGTTGGTCTCTCTCTCTACCAGTCTGTTTGTATGTCTGCTATTACCATAACTCAAAAATAAATATTAGCAAGAAGTCTAAACTCGACATCCCAAACCTTTAGTGTATGGAGATGGCATGATTCGTAAAAATTAAACAAATAATTCTGGTACAAGGACTACCATGGGGATTCAAATATATGTTTATGGGCCAAATTTCTGATAGATAAAGCGAAATATTTTTAGATTTTACTTGAAAAAATAAAATAAATACATTTGAACATGTTTCTATGTGCGTAAAAAGCATGCATGCTTCATGTAAAACTTAATATGAAAGTCATTCAATATTTGTTTAAAGGGCCGCATATAAGAACAATGATATATTATCAACTTGGAGTTTATTTGAAGTTATGTTATGAGTTTTTCACACTGTGTCAAATTTTTAGCCATGTGTGTGCTTGTTATTTATAGATAATATACACGGCTACTCAAAATTCAGTGAAAACTTTCTTTTATATTGAATATTTTTTGTTGAAAATGAAGAATTTTAAAATTATCCAACGAATACTTTTAGCATAATGAAATTAATTTTGTCATTGACAGAAAATTTTACGTTGGTATTTAATTTTTCGGATATTTTATGCGGTCTAATGCTATCTAGGCAAGAAAATGCGGCTTAAAAGTGGATTCCAAACTACTGTGAACGTTCGTGCGTCGTGCCTGTAACAAAATTCAAACACAGCAATCTGAAGGCTAAAGCGCTAACCATAAAGCCAACAGATGGGTGTATACTGACAAAAATATTCGTCCTCAGGATTTAAAAAGAGTGAAAGAGAGAGAGAAAAAAAGAACACCTTATAAAAAGATTCAATTCAAGAAAATACGAAAATTAAATAACATTATTAAATTAAAATTGATATTTTATGACTATGAGAAATTTAAAGCTTAGGTACACGTTTAAATAAGAATATTCTAAGTAAAATTTGTACATTTTATAGAAATGTAATAAAGATATGTATGTTTATATAAGAAATGTGTACTCTAATAAAGTTTTACCTGATATTTGTTGCATATCTTTGACTCTATTTCTTTTTTCAGAACCATACTCAAGCTCTAAAATGTACGATTAATCATATTTTGAATATACATATTACATATGTATTATTTTATAGGGATACGGAATAGCTCAGTATACTAAAAAAATGACACGATTAAGTTAAAAGCTAGCTTTAGATATATATGCATTTATGTATAATTTCAAAATCGCCAATTTTTCTATAAATTCTACAATTTTCAGCTGGAAGAACTCTAGCTTACAATTTATAAAATTTAAACGCGGGAGTGGTGTTGAATTTAGTTAAATATTATTTTTCTTTAAAAAATATAGATTTCAACTGTATTTAGCAATTTTTTACTGTGAAATTGCAATAATTCTTTTTAATTTTTCACTAAATCAATAAAAAAATTGTGATTTTTTTTTAATGCATTCCTTTATAGTAATAATAGTAATAATAATATAACATGGTTTATCATATAATATGAATCTGAAGTTGGAAAATTGACGATTTGCAAAATTTAAGCTATCAAAGCAAAAAGCCTGGGGAAAAAAAACTGTTTAATTTATTTAAAATATCTCAAGCTCAGTAATTTTCAAATGAATTAAAAAATTTTTACTTTGAACTCATATCATTATTTATAACCAATTTTTATTTTTTGCGAAAATCGGTTTATAATTCAAAATTTTTAAAATAAGTGTTTTCATGCTTCAATGAAAAAAAAAAAAAAAAAAAAAAAAGAACACGTGATTCATAATCTAACGTGATTTAAATTCGAAAGATTACAAGCTCACACGTTTTACCGGAATAATTTGAAAATAGGAAAATTGCAAGCTCTCAAATTTTAAAATATAAATGCAAAGTGGCTTGAAAATTTATATTTTAATTAATTAAAGAAAAAAAAATCTATCAAACAGAATTTTATTAAACATAGCTAAGAAACATCCCGATTATATCAGGTTTCTGATAATGATAGCGAAACATTGCATTAAAGTCGGTCTATTTCTTTGGAAGTTACAGTGCCACAAACAGACACACTGACAAAGCCTTTAAACTTATAACACCTTCCCCCTCTTTTTTAATCGGTATTAAAAATAGTACGGAGACACAAAAGAGAAAGAAAAAAGAAAAAAGAAACATCGAGCAAACAAAAAATAGTAGTGTATATTTGACATGGTGGATTAAAAAATGACAGGAAGGTGCATGGTGCTAAATATGCCTAAAATAATGTTTCTACATATAATGCCCCTTATCGAGGTAACGGGGCCCCCTGTCAAGGACTTTCTTATGCCACCACTGGTTAAGATTCAGAGTAGAATGCATTAATTTTAATAATTTTAATTTAAGAATTAACAATAGAATCGTGAAAAACTTATGACTATGCATTCCTAACTCTAATAAAAAAGAAGGAATCACAATCTGAAAGCATATAATTCACTGACTGATATAATAATTCGAAAAAAAAAAAAAATAATAATAATTGCTTGCAAAACATTTTTTTCCACAAAAGAAATTTCTAGTATTATGTATACAACACAGAAAGAAAAAGGCATAGTACAAAATTAAATAAAAAGCGAAATTTGCTTTCATTTCTACTTTAAAAACAGCAGTGTCTTCATTTTATGCTTATCACATGATTATTTTACAAGAGGAAGTGATTTGTGTGAGAGAGGATCGTTCTATAAAGAAGCGAAACGTCTGCGGTCAGTTGTTTATAAATTCTGGAATCCCAGAAGAGTAAAGCATAGGGCGTGTTTCAAATATGATCATTTTCTAAAGTTGTAACGCGGGGAATTTGATCGTTTGGATAAAGAGTTTGAAAATCCAAACATATGATATTTTTGTCGGTTTCATAAAGAAAAAGAAAAGAAAAAGTTCTGTTCAACAGAAAAAATTATGAGTGTAAAACACAAAAATTTTAATGGTTATTTCATATTTCAAATTTATTTATTAATTAAACTCTATATTATTAAAATAATTAAACCTTAAAGTTCAGATTCTTAATTTAAATGTTTTGTTTCCTTTAATGTAAAAAATATAAGGATGAATGAAATTGTAATTGAGATATCCAGATAGCAGTGAGAAAGCACCCTTGAATTTTTTTTTTTTAATAATCTGCTATAAAAATAATTTTCTTTGTTAAAGTAAACCAAAATAATGTATTTAATCAATAGAATAATGGCATACTAGTGAACACACACACACACAATAATAATAATAATAATAATAAAATCCAATTTCAATTTTTAAAAATCCTTTGTCTAAACATTAGTCAATTTCATTAAAAAAAAAAAAAAAAAAAGAAAAAAGAAAAAGTGTCATCGCTTGTGCTGGCATAACAATCGCTTGTACTGGCATAAATTCAATTTTTTACTTATTTTTATTTCATTTTGCACGCGCACTTTTCATTTCCTAGTTCAAAATTATTTAAAAAAACTTTTTCGATATCGATTGTTTCGATAGTGTTTGTTTCGATACTGAATGTTATTAATTTTCTTTTCTTTTCTTTTTCTTTACAAAAAAAAAAAAAGATTCTGATGAAAATCTTGTGAGATTTTCTTCTTTTAGCACCAACTTTGTTCTACGAATTTGGAGCATTCAAATTTTTGGCAGCGAATTTCCTTAATACCTTATACTAAATAAAGGAATAAGGTCTGTAAAGTTAGCTCCCCGACCTTTAGTAAATGAAAAACTGAATACACCATACGATTGAGTGTCGTTTTAGTGCATTTGAGCGATGAAAATTTTCGTTTGAGCCACAAATCTGAAAAAAGTATAGGGGAGACCGGGGTACAATGGACCAATTTTGAAAATTGTATGTGTTTACTCACAAACTAATGATTTTTCACTATTGAAAATATGTGTACATATTACCTATATATTGGGTTTTGTGTTGCACTCAAACAAAATCAATAATTATGTTTACTTTTTTTTTATATAATTTTTTTAATAGCAACTGAAAAAATGGACCGTTATATACGCACACACACACACACACACATATATATATATATATATATATACCTGTTATATATATATATATATATAAACTTTTGAACGGAGGGTGGTTTTGGCTTCTAGGGGTCATGATCGGTGAAGATATGAAGACATTTTCCGGAAGTCGTGTCATGAGGACCATTGCAGGTAGATTCCTTATAGGAAATCTACCTAAAAAGATAAATATTGGCTAAAGATCAAATGAGGTCTTTTTCAAAACGAAAGAATCATTTTTAGTTTTCGTACGTCCGAAAATTATTCAGTCAAGGTCATTAATCACACACAGATACGCTTTTATTTGTTTACATTATAATAACAGATAAGTATAGATCGACCCTTTTGGAAGTCCCCTGGGAAAAAAAAAAAAAAAAAAAAAAAACTAGTTGGCATAGGTGGACTCTGCTCAGTTCTCCATCATATGTATGTTCTCATAAATTTCTTGTACAGGACTTATTATATACATGTTAAGAGAAATGAATTTGACCAAACGCTTGTCACCGTGACAAAACGAAATCCTCGTCTAATAGGCTACCCACCATTCAGTTCGATATCTTATTCTAATCTATTAATTTATTTTATTCTGATCAATTTCGTAGTTTATTTTCATGCTACTATTTCCAATGCAACTTTCCTAAAAATGCGTATTTTTATGAATTATCTCCCCATTTTGCTATGTTGATAAAATCTTAAATTTCGAATAACTTACGAAATTTTCATATTAGAATATTTGTAGTCAATCATGTTCATACAAGTATCATAAATGTTATTTTGAAATTGTCTGATATATTTATGATCCTTAAAATGGAAGTTTATGCTCGATTTTGCCTTATTCTGCCATTTTAAGAAAATCGTAAATTCCAAATAACTTACGAATTTTTAAATTGGAAAATTCATACTCTATGGTATTCATGCCAGTAACCTAAATAATATTTCGAAAGTGGTTTGACATCTTTAAGATGAAAATATCACTCAAGATTTACGTTTATGTGAAATTTTGTTCTATTCTGCCATGTTAAGAAATTCGTAAATTTCCAATAACTTACGAAATTTTTATACTGAAAAATTCATAGTCATTAATGTTCATGCCAGTGTCCTAAATAATATTTCAAAAGTAGTCTGACATCTTTACACTGACAATATCTCCCAAAATTGACGTTTATGTGAAATTTTACCCTATACTGCCATGTTAAGAAATTCGTAAATATCTAATAACTTGCGAAATTTTCAAAGTAGCATACTTATAGTCATTGATGGTCATTCCAGCATCAAAACTGATATTTTAAAACTGGTCTGACATTTTTACAGTAAAAAGTTTCCATTTAATGCTGGTTTAAGTGAATTTTTGACCTATTCTCCCATGTTAAGAAAATCGTAAATTTCGAATAACTGCTGAAGTTTTTAAATTCGAATGTTGCAAAGGAATAGGGTTCTTGCCAGTGTCGAAAGTAATATTTTAAAACTGATCTGACCTCTCTGCGATAATGTGTTCTTGAGATATCGTGTACATAGACTAACAAACTAACGGACTAACACACTAACAGACACCCTACAGACAGACACCATAGAAATTTTGTCATTTTCGGATTCCTGACACCTGAAAACTTGTAAAAAAGTCAAAAAACCGAGGTCGAAAATTTTCACGATTACCTAAGTTCCCCATACCTATAGTATGATGGGGAAATAAAAAAAAAAAAATAAATAAAATAAAAAAAAAAAGCTTTAATTAGACTTTGTAATTAAAACCGTGTGTAAGTAAGTTCCGAACCAAAAAGGGGTGGGGGGGGGGAGTCGGAGCAATTCCATGGCTAAATCTATGCTTTTTAGAAAGGATGGAATAACTTTATTTTTGATTCGTAAAACGCGAGGGATCAGTCACAAATTTAAAAGGGGAGCTTCGCTTTTAAAATGTTTCGTAGCATGAGTTTGATACAGTATTGTACTGTTAGTTTAATACATGCATATGCATAAAATAGTGGTTTTGGTTATAATGTAATCTGCTTTCCTTTCATTTTAATTTCCGTATGAATGACCTTTCATCTATCAATGTGTAGATAATACTCAGATTTTATAGAACTCAATTGCAGCAGTAATAATAAAGTGTAAATACAATAAAATACAAGCGTAACGCCATTTATATATGATACATTAAAGATATATATTTTTTTTATAAACATATGTATAAGATCAAAAATTAAAACACATAAATTTCAATTGATTTATTAACATTTTACTATGAAGTAACAATACTGTTATAAAACAAGAATTTAAAACATACACAGCAAAATATTATTAAGACAGATATGCTTATATTACAATTTTACACTGTAGAATCTGAGACATAGTCTTCCCACAATCAAGACAAATTACAACATAATTGCATTGCCTGTCGGTCTATGTACACTTAAATTAAAACTGGTGCAGTTACACACAGTAGAAGCTGAAATAAAGCCTTGAAATAAACCGAATAATTTCAATGTAGCAGCGCTACCTGTCGATTTATGTACTCGTATATACTCAGATTAAAACTTATGCACTTATACACTGCAGATTATGAGATATATTCTAATTGAAAACAGGGAAAATTGGAGCCTAAGAGGGCCACCTACAGTAAAATAAACGCTCAAGTGGAAGTGCCTGGTTGGTAAGATGTTGCCGTAAACAGTGGAAACTCTGATTAGATATAGGGTTGGTGGAGATAGGGCACAATATATTTTCGCTATCGAAGGCAGTGGAGGGCCTTAAGTGGTTTGTACGATTTCAATAATTTCAATAATTCTTTTTTAGTTTTTATTTATAAAACAATATAAAAAAAATCTGATGTGAAACAACCACACGACTTCCATTACTCATTATTACACATATACGTATTATATGCATTTTTTTTTTGGGGGAGATAATGTGTTTAGAAGGCGAAAAAATGATCTAACGCAGTACACACCTAAAAATTTTCCCGTTGGAGAAATTTGTTACACGTATAAAGACATACAGAATAGAGTATACACAGCGAGTTAAAAAACATTAGGGGGGAAAAAAGTAGTTATTCTGTAAAACACCAATTTTCGAGATCTTAAACTGATTCACCCAATCGGGATGACTTTTAATTCTTCTGTAATAACCAAATTATATATGACGAAGGATATCTAAAATGGATTTATGAAATAATTCTCAAGAAAATCGTTAGAGCCGTTTTCGAGATACCAACTTTTACCAAAACTTTACATACACAATTATTGACCGGTAAACAATAATTCCATACAAAAGGATATTTAAAAGGGAGGTAATATGGCGAGTTTGAAAAAAAAATCGTTCAGCCGTTTTTAAAGAAATGCACTTGCGAAACCTAAAATTGAGTTATTTATACAGGACGCCTATCAATTTTCCTGGATTAACCAACTATATCATTCGAAACGACATTTAATAGAGTATTTATATAGCAATTTTGAAGAAAATCGTCACAGCCGTTTTTGAGAAACACACTGACGGTCCCACCTTCGGTTTTCAATGTTCCCCTTCCAGTTTTTCAATTTTCAACAAAATTTGGAGAATTCATCTGCACACCAGATCTGTCTCAATTCTGAAGTTTCATAGTTTTATATTTAATAGTTTCGTAGATATGATAGCTAGAAAATCCCCCCCCCCCTTCCCTACACACACGCACTGACCAATTGCAAAAAATAATTTTTTTTGGATTCAGGAGACCTTAAAACATGTAAATACGGTGAAAACTCGATATCGAATTTTCGGTGCGAATACAATACTTCCATTACTTAAGGTAGTCGGATAACGGAATAAAAATAGTGATTTGATTTATTAATAAAAAACGCTACAGAACTGGAATTTAAATGTAATCAGTACAAAACTTTGAAACAACATCATCCAATGTAAGAATTGACAACAGTTGTTTCAGATCGAAAGAATACACGACTTTTCGTCTGGCGAAAAAAGTAGGCATGAACAAAGTAGGTGTTTGTGTAGTTTGTGCGTTATCGCTGTCTTTGCAGCATGTGAGTACTTTGTTCGCCTGACGAAGAGTTGGATTTTCTTTCGATCGAAACAATTTCTGAGAGTTCTTGCGGTGTATGGCGTTGTTTTAAAGTTTTGTACTGTTTTTTTATTTCATTTATTTATTTATTACTTTCTCTTACCCATATATATGGTAGAGAAAGTATTCTTTCTGTGTCAAATTTTCGAAAGCGAGTTTTTGATATATTTACACGTTTTGAGGTCCCGAAAATCATGCATTTGCGGTTGCTCTCTGTGTGTGCGTGTGTGTGTGTCTTTTATTAGCATATCTCAAGAACAAATATTAGTATAAAGTGAAAACTTGGTATTCTAAATGTGCATATTATACGGATGCTACAGGAAACTTTTCGTTGAGATTAAGCAAATGATTCGTGTACAGGGACATAAAAGAGAACTCAAATACATTATGTCTATGAGGAAATTTCTGGAAAGTACAGTGTAACATCTACAGGCTGACTAAAACAAAACGGAATGAAGAAAATTTATTATGTTCATAAAAGCATGTTTTGTGTAAATTGCGTATGGAAATCATTCATCATATGTTTACAGGGCTACCCAAAGTATTTGGATATGTTGGGACTATATTTGGAAATTGTAGGAATCGTAATTCCGTTTGTGTTAGATGTTTTTTTTAAGGAAAACAAATTTTAAATACACAGTATTGTTTATAGTGCATATTGATAAAAGACATTATACAAGGCTTCCCAGAATAAAGCAAAACGTTCTTTTTTATTGAATGTATTTTATGGAAGTGCTTTGTACATTTTATTATGTTGACTAATACTGAAAATTAATTTTTTATACCCATACTGTAAGCAAAATATTTTTTCAAGTTCTGTTTTCAACTCTGAAATTTTTACTTCCTTTACCCAACTACCGTAGTTAATGGAAGTATTGTATTCTGACTAAAAAATCGATAACGAGTTTTCACCTGATTTCCTCGTTTTAAGAAAGCCTGAGTCCAAAAAAGTATTCGTGCGTGTGTGTGTTTGTATGTATGTGAGGAATCTTCTGGCTATCATATCTCCGAAACTAATAAAAATAGAATTGCGAAACTTCAGAATTGAGACAGGTCTGGTGTACAGATGAATTTTTTAAATTTTGGTGAAAATTGGAAAACCGGAAGTTTGACTGTAAGTCCATATATCAAAAATGGCTCTAACGATTTTCTTCAAAGTTGCTATATAAAGATAAACACTCTATCAGATGTCCTTTCGATTGATATAGTTGGTTAGTTCAGGAAAACTGATAGGCGTCCTGTATAAAGACCTCAATTCCAGGTCTCACAAGTGCGTTCCTTCAAAAATGGCTGTACGGATTTTCTTCAAACTCGAAATATTAACTCCCTTTTAAATATCCTTTTGTATGTAATTATTGTTTTCGGGTCAATAATTCATATGTGTTTACACGCGTATTAACTTTCTCTTATTGGAAAATTTTTAGGTGTCTATTTCATTAAGTCAATTATATGTCTTCTGATAAAATAATCTCCAAATGTGCGTATAATACATGTAATAGTTTGTAATGGAAGTCCTGTGGTTGTTTCACACCAGATTTTTTAACTCGCTATGTAAATCGGTTTTACATGTCTTTACACGATTATCAGCTTTATATTACCGGAAAATTTTTAAATATTTACTTTTTGTAGGTGAATTTTATCTCCTCAGATTACATTATACAATAAAGCACCGTTTATATGTCTTTCAAGGGTCTGACGTAAAAGGACGTATAAATGAGAAGACGTACAATCGAAATTTTAATAATGACACTTTGAATGCTATAAATTTAATGATATTTAAGCAAAATTTATATGAAAATACTAATTAATAAGTTTCTTAAGTTAATAAATGTACATTATATTTCTTTTAAGTCAATAATTTATAAAAATAATAATAATAATAAAAGATTTATTATAAAAATTGAGAAAAAACCTACTATTAATGCATGACTGGGTACTAATTACATATATCATATTGAGTATTATATTACATATCTTAAGCACTATATGAACACATTTTGAACATCAATCATATATATTGCGTATCTTTAATAGCAAGCATACGATTGATGTCCATGCAGATAATTATTTAATAACATTAAAATTTTTTAATGTTTGTCTGGTTTTCTGCTTGTCTATGAGTACTAAAAATACTGCTGTGAATTCAATTGATTCTTTGATTAGTATTCTTCGATCTTTCCTGTGTTCCTCCATTTAAGATGCTTTCAGGAAAAATCCGTCTTATTTATAATGAAAAATAATGACAAGTCGAGAAATTTTGCGTATTTTAGTAAAGTGGAAAAGACGTATAACCGATATTAGCGGCGTATAAACGAAGAATTTTTGCATGAATATGAATAAGAATGAATCGGGACTTCACTAAAAAGACATGTAAATGTAAAAGGCGTAAAAACGAGAGAGTATAAACGGTGATTTACTGTATATATATATATATATAAAGCATAAAATACATGTAATAGCGGGTGATGGAAGTCTGGTCCTGGTGGTTGTTTTGCACCAGTTTTTCTTTCTTTCTTTCTTTTTTTTTTTTTTTTTTTTTTTTTTAATAATAATAAAGCTAGCTTTTAAATGAACGAGCTTATTATTATTTGTCTCATTTAAAACAAGTATTTAAAATTTTAAATAAGTTTAAACTAATGTGCATATTTATTTTATTATTTAATCTTAAAAAATGCACAGACCAACCGTCAAAATCCTGATTTTCGGATTTATGGCATCTCAAAACGTGTAACTATAGCTGAAACTCAATGTCGAAAATTTGACGCAAAAACAAAAGTTTTTCTTCTGTCATGTGAATAAGAGAAAGGTAATAATATTTAATTTGATTCAAGCTTTTTTTTTTTTTTTAACTATATATTTGTTTATTTATTTGTTTAATCTATCTTAACCTTTTAACAAGAGTATTTGCCATTATTTGATTTTTTTAACCATTTAAAATTTTAAATATGTTCACACTAATATTAAACTTAAATATGTGTGCATTTTAAATATTTGTTTCCTGATATAATCTTTAAAAATTTATTTTCAGTTCTTTTGGAAAATAATAGTACTTAGTTTTAATTGTAATGTACAGCAGAAATGGATAATCTCACTTATATGAATTAGTAATTTTTGAAATAATAATTATTAACACAATACTAAGCAGTATAAATTGTCAAATCGCTCGTTAAAATAAAACCTGACAATCGTTACCTATTTAATTTTTATTTGTGAACATCCCTCACTTTACAAGAGTAGAGAGGAAACGCATAGGTAAATTCAGGACCAACGTTTGGTCCGGAACTTTTCCCTTTGGGTTGATTGTATGAAAAGCTACATAATTAGTCTGGTCCGGAATTTACCTACTGATTCTTTATCACTCATTAAATCTTGTTTCCTTGAGGAGGAGGGGGTGAAAAGAGAGGGAAAAAAAATGAGCATTATAATTTTTTATCTGTAATTTATCCTGTTATCCTTGTTAAGCGTTTAATTCTCCAAAGAAAGAAGAGTTATCTGAAAAAAAAAAAAAAAAAAAAAAAAAAAAAACAGCCGTGGGAGAGAAAGTAAAGAGATTGTATTTATTTATCTATTCCTCCCTGCCCTGCGTTTGATTCAACTAGACTTGCAAACTATGCAGATTATTTCACAGAAGACATTCTCTTCATCGCGGTATCGCGGCCATTTCAACACTGTTCCACAGCTGCAATAATTAAATGAGTTCTAAAGAGCAATCTGCATTTCTTAGTGGCAGATCGAAATGTGAGCAGTAGAGATACATAAACAAAGGAAAAAAAAAAAAAAAAGCTGATCATCTGCTTGTGTAACTGTGTTCAAGGATAATTTTGATTAACTGAAAAAAATTACGTTAGCATATTAGACGACAATTTAGGAGGAACATAAACGAAATAAGCCATTTGTTATTCTTTATGAGACGAAATGATTGTGAGATTTTTCAGAGATTGATTATCGTTTACATTTATTTTTTATTTTATTGATGAAGAACGAATTCGGCGGATACTAAAGATTAATATTGAATACACGAGTAAATTACTATACAAAGTGTTAAAATAGATTTGAATTAAAATTAAATAGAAATTTTTTTAAATATATGTGATTTCTACATCACAAAGGAAATGAAAAAAGGTTTATTAATTACTCACCATTTAATGGTGGTGGTGGGGGGGGGGGGGAGGTGGGGATCGTCAAGATTTTTTCGGATACTTGAGATTTCTGTTTATTTGAATGGCGGATATCAGAACGTTTACTGTAAAATATTTAAATTTGGAAATGATATTTAACCGATACAAATACTTTGCTAAAAGTAACATCTTTTGAAATGAAACTGAAAGTTATAAGAATAAGTTAGAGTGCAAAATTTAATGCAAGTTAGGGATATTATGGTTATAAAAAAATGGGGTGAATTTTGAGATAATTTTATTGAAATTGGTTGGAGATTGTATTTGAAAGCTTCCCATATCAGTGTACATTGGCATTAGTTCAATTTATAGAATAATAATAGTATTTACATGTTTATTTTATATTTTATTTTTATTAATATCTATATGAGGTAGAGAAAAAAGATATGTTTAAAAGTTACTATTTGTGTGTAACAGAGTGATAGTTTTTAATAAGAAATAGGTTGATCGTCATTAAAAAAGTGCATGCTCTGTCAATAAAAAAATGGATGTTCTGTCTACATCATCAAAGAAATTACATTAAAAAAAAATAAATAAATAAAATAAATAAAATAAAATAAAACAAAATATTTAATATTTTTAAAGCAAAATTTGATAATAGTAAAACTTTATCTGTTTACCATAATGCTAATTTACTGTAATATAATAAATATATTAAATAATAATTACTAGTATAAATGAATTGCAGAAGGAACTACTAGAATTTATTTTTAACCCACCAAAAGTATACAAATTTGAATGACTGCCTTTATTCATTCTGTTTATTTATTTATTTCCTGTTGTTATTAATATTATTGCTAAGCGTACAGTAGAAAAATCTGAGGTGCAAATAAACATTATTTTAGACAGCTATTGTAGAAAATGATTTAATAAATAGACAATGAGGTGGAAAAGGATTTAATAAATAGACAAATGATGTATGTAAAATGATTTAATAAACAGTCAAATAATTTTTTGATGCACTTTCACTGATGAAAACGACAATTCTGTTAGAAATTTTCAGAATAAAAGCTAAAATGTGTGACACACGAAGGTTTTTTAACGGTAAAACTTTGTTTCCCTATCCCAGCTGGATTTTGTTAGAAATTAAAAAACAATTAATGTTTTATTAATAAAGAAAGAAAATAAATAAATATATACACAAATTGAGGCATTCATAATTTTAACTTATCTCAAAATTTTAACACCCTTTATTTATCGCTTTAGTATCTACAGCTTATATTTCTTTTAGTATAAATTTCGACTGATTTAAAAAAAAATTAAGTTTCTTTGTAGAATTCTCTGTTTTTTAATTTTTTTTTTTAAACATTACTTTAAAACATTAATACATTTTTCTTACTTTATCAAAATATATGGCAGCTTATATATATATATATATATAATTAATTTAAAATAATAATAATAATAATAATAATAATAATAATGTATTGCTATTCCCAATCTTAAACGAAAATCATATAATTTGTCTGTTAAATCTCTGTTTCATGTTTATCATTTATATTTGTCATTAGATAGCGATACGAACTATAAATTTATATTCTAAAACTCCAGATTATCATAAACGATTTTACTCTGAGAGTAGAATAAACCCTACGTTGTTACAGATAAAATAAATCTATAAAAGCTGCTAATCTTACATATTTTAACCGTAAAAAAAATTCTGCGACAAATTTTTATGAGTAGAATGAAAATAAAAAACAAATAAATAAATAAAAATGTCATCTTAAATATATATAAAATAATAATAATAATAACCATTAAAAACAACTTGATCTTTAATCATAAAATGATCTGCAATATTAAAATTTAAAAAAAAAAATTATTGTGACTGTTTTCGTTCAATTTTAGTAATAAATTTTGCCAAAAAAAAAAAGTAATTATCTGATGTCCACTCCTTCACTACTGGATGCTGCTTTGCATAATGTGGTATTTTTTTTTTTTTTTTCTTTCCTTTCTCTTTTCTTTTCTTTTTTAAATATATTTAAGATTTGTAAAGAATGGAAAAAAGAAACATTTTTCTTGTTTTACCGAGTTAAAAAAAGAAGGTAAAAAGGCTAAAAAATGGACAAACTTGCGCAAAATCTTTATTTATTTATTTTTTTATTCTAATTTATGGGTGTAAAATTCGCGCACTGAAAATTAGACAATTTTTTTAGCGTTTTGGTGAGTGGTCAAAAAATAAATTAATAGTTGGGCAAACGTTGAGATTTCCCCAACGTTTGCCACGTACCGCTTTTCGAGATTCCAACTTGGGGGTGCCAACTTCTCGGTTCTCAAAGTATATTTTTCCAGATTTACAGCGTTATAAACGGAGGGGGAAAAAAAAGAAAGGTTGATCAAACTTCGACAAACCTATGGTATGATTTGTTTTTAGTATTTCCGACATGGGGGTGCTGCTACGGAAATGAGGTCAAATTTTATTTTTAGCGTTTTGGTGGATGGGGAAAAAAATGGTTGGGCAAACGTGGGCAAAACTTGATCAAAAGTTACACACAAACCATATTTTGAAATTTCGACTTGGGGTTGCAAACTTCACAGTTCTCAAATTACATTTTTCGGGATTTACAGCGTTATAAATGGTGGGCGAAAAAAAATCAAAGGTTGGGCAAACCTGGGCAAAACTTGGGCAAACGTTACACACAAACCGTTTTTTTGAAATTCCATCTCGGGGGTGCCAACTTCACGGTTCTCAAATTACATTTTTCGGGATTTACAGCATTATAAATGGTGGGCAAAAAAAAAAATGAAAGTTTGGGCAAACCTGGGCAAAACTTGGGCAAACGTTACACGCAAACCGTTTCTCGAAATTCCAACTTGGGGGTGCCAACTTCACATTTCTCAAATTACATTTTTCGGGATTTACAGCGTTATAAATGGCGGGCAAATAAAATGAAAAGTTGGGCAAACCTGGGCAAAACTTGAGCAAACCTATGGTATAATTTGTTTTTTGTTTTGCTGACATGGGGGTGCTGGTACGGAAATGAGGTCAAATGTTATTTTATTTTTTTTAGCGTTTTGGAGGGTGGGCAAAAAAAATTATTGGTTGGGCAAACCTGGGCAAAACTTGGGCAAACGTTATACACAAACAGTTTTTTGAAATTCCAACTTGGGGGTGCCAACTTCACGGTACTCAAATTACATTTTTCGGAATTTACAGCGTTAAAAATGGTGGGCAAAAAAAAAATGAAAGGTTTGGCAAACCTGGGCAAAACTTGGGCAAACCTATGATATGATTTGTTTTTAGTTTTGCCGACATGGGGGTGCTGGTACGGAAATGAGGTCAAATGTTATTTTATTTTTTTTTAGCGTTTTGTTGGGTGGGCAAAAAAAGTTAATGGTTGGGCAAACCTATGGCATAATCTGTTTGAAGGATTTCCGACATGGGGGTGCTAGTACGGAAATGAGATCAAATGTTATTTTATTTTTTTTAGCGTTTTGGTGGGTGGGCAAAAAAAGTTATTGGTTGGGCAAACCTGTGAAAAACTTGGACAAACGTTATACACAAACCGTTTTTCGAAATTCCAACATGGGGTGCCAACTTCACGGTTCTCAAATCACATTTTTCGGGATTTACAGCGTTATAAATGGTGGGCAAAAAAAATGAAAGGTTGGGCAAACCTTGGCAAAACTTGGGCAAACGTTACACGCAAACCGTTTTTCGAAATTCCAACTTGGGGGTGCCAACTTCACGGTTCTCAAATTACATTTTTCCGGATTTACAGCGTCATAAATGGTGGGCAAATAAAATGAAAGGTTGGGCAAACCTGGGCAAAACTTGGGCAAACCTATGGTATAATTTGTTTTTTGTTTTGCCGACATGGGGGTGCTGGTACGGAAATGAGGTCAAATGTTATTTTATTTTTTTTAGTGTTTTGTTGGGTGGGCAAAAAAAGTTAATGGTTGGGCAAACCTGGGCAAAACTTGGGCAAACCTATGGCATAATCTGTTTGAAGGATTTCGGACATGGGGGTGCTAGTATGGAAATGAGGTCAAATGTTATTTTATTTTGTTTAGCGTTTTGGTGGGTGGGCAAAAAAAGTTATTGGTTGGGCAATCCTGGGCAAAACTTGGGCAAACGTTATACACAAACCGTTTTTCAAAATTCCAACTTGGGGGTGCCAACTTCACGGTTCTCAAATTACATTTTTCGGAATTTACAGCGTTTTAAATGGTGGACAAATAAAATGAAAGGTTGGGCAAACGTGGGCAAAACTTGGGCAAACGTATGGTATCATTTGTTTTTAGTTTTTCCGACATGTGGGTGCTAATGCGGAAATGAGGTCAAATTTTACTTTTTTGATTTTTGGAATTTTGGTGGGTGGGCAAATAATTATATTGATTGGGCAAACCTGGGCAAAACTTGGGCAAACGTTACATATAAACCGATTTTTCAAATTGTGATGTGGGGGTGCCAACTTCACACAGGTGAATATATGAAACTTCCATCACACGAGGTGTCTTTAATGCGAACACATCCTTCGATCTGACAAGGAAACATTCAAAAGGTGTCGTCATCAAAAGATATTGAAAAAAATATATATGTGATTCTACTCTTCATAAAACTCCAGAAAGTGAAAAAATTATCGGCTGAAGTAAATTACAGCGACCACAAAAAATTATCAAAATTAAGCATTTTTGGCGATTTAGTGCTTTTAGGCGATAAGTTCGCTAGAACCAAGATTGCTGTGTACGAACAAAACCGTGTTTTGCTTCTTCGCCAAGTACTCAAAATCAATCGCCTAACAGTAAGAATCTACAATCTTCTGATGGATATTTCCAACAGAACAGATTAAATTTACGTCATATCTAACTAGCAGTTTTTAAAAATCACTTCCAGTCCTAAAAATCACTTGAAATGTAATTTAAAGTCTTTCTAAATCATTTCACTTTAATTGTAAAGTTTAATCGTAACGTTTTATTTATATATTCTTTCTTTCTCTCTTCACTCTCTCCTTCCTTCCTTTTGTATAAATGTGTGTTTGAGCTCCTTGCCCACTATGCTGCACTCCATTAATTCGGATGAAAAACCTGTCTTGCGGACTTTTCTCCAATGTGTATACTATCAACGCCCTTTGTCGGTTTCGGACTAAGTCCTGGCGTTTTTGTAAACATTTTTTTTTTCTTTTCTTTTTTCAATAAATGGAGAGATCGCCATAGAAGCGCTCAAAATCGCCCCAAGAGTGATGAGCGGCGTCCCTCTCCTTGTTCAATCGCCTAACAGTGTGAAATCGCCAAGTATGCTTAATTTTGATATTTTTTGTGGTCGCTGTAAATCATTTCAGCTGATAATTTTTTTAACTTTATGGTGTTTTATGAAGAGTAGAATCACATATATTTTTTTCAATATTTTTTGAAGACGACACCTTTTGAATGTTTCATTGTGAGTTTTACTTCTCTTTTATTACTTTTTTTTATATTCGTGAACAGAGAATTATCAACACCTTTTTTTCTGCTATTTTGTGTCCTTTCCTTTCATTGTGTTTTATGTCTAAAAATGTGAAATGCGATATGAAGTTCCGAAGCAAGCACATTCAAAACACCCTAGCTTATTCAGTGCCTTCTCCCGCTCCAGGAAAGTGTTTCTGACGAGGCATTCCTATGTGATTCTGAGTTGTCTAGGTGTACCCTACTTGCAAACGAAGTTTGTAACATCTTAGCTTCGACACACTGTCTAAAATAGCATATCATGACAAAAAAACAACATTCTTATGAAGTGTTTTTCATTTAATTTTATTGAACTCTACATTCATATTTCAATAATTTGATTAGGTAACGCTGTTTATAATTTTATTAATGTTCCTTTGAGAGAGAAAGCAACAATGTTTGAAATTAATTACCTGAAACAATATAGGTGTCATTTTATAAAATATCTGCCAAGGCTCCTGAGTTTTAAATATAACTGATTTTTTATAATTTGTTTTAATTAAAGGCTTAATTTAACATTTCAATAAGAGTTAACTAATGAAAGGTAATTAAGAATAACTATTCGAAAATTGGTATTCAAAATCATGGCAGCTGCGTAATAAGCATAAAAATTTACACCAATTTGATTTTGTTACCTATAGTATCTAGTTATCACTTTTGTTTTTAATCGTTCTCGGTATAGGGTGTATGACCAACACCTCCTGTAATAATGCCTCCAAACTGAGCTCTACGTCATGGAAGATTGGTCGATTTTATCCAATCAACACTTCATATGATACATGTTGGATCGTGGGGATTGGAAGAAATCGGCCGATCTTCCGTGACGTAGAACTCAGCTCGGAGGCATTATTACAGGTGGTGTTGGTATGACACGTTATACAAACAACATATGTCCTACGCTTTTTCAAAGAACAAAGTCTTTTATACTAAGCGTCAAGCAATCACCTTCATAACAGAGGCAAGATATGAAAAGGAAAAGAATTACGGAAACAGAGAGGAATAGTCACTAACCAAACTAAGGGATGATTCCCTTATATTAATAAGATACTTGGCGTGGTATTACTAAAACAAGGAAAACTACAGCGAGAAAAAGAACTGGAAAGTAGACAGCTGTTTCGGTAGCATTTAGCGTGCCGTCTTCAGAGCAATCAGAAGGTTTAGCCATGGGTTCCCATCGCATGCCAATTCTCGCTGAATAGTTTAGGTCTCGCTTACATGATTCATTTTGAAAGTATGCTTTTTGAGAAAATGTTTTCCCTTTTGGACTCGTTACGTTGAGGACACGTTCATGTTTATCGACACATCTCGTCACAATATTGAGCATGTTTTACAAACTATAACTTCTGTAGACAGTAATATCCAATTCACATACGAAATATAAAATAATGGTTCACTTCCATTCCTTAACGTATTTGTCTCTTTCTCTGGAGATGGCTTTTCCACCACCGTTTATCATAAAAATTTTGCAGTCTCTTTAGCTCCCCATGCGCGTTCATGTCATCCACCTATCCAAAAAAAAAAAAAAGCTTTCTACCCTTTTGTTAACCGTCCCCTTAGCATTTTATTCGATTCTCCTTTATTAAGCTCTGAAGTGAAATATCTGAGAGTCAGCAATTGACAGAGGTTATAACCAATCCATTATATATAAAGCTATATAAAATTACATCTCTTCCTCGTACTTCGTCTACTAAATAAGTCTCTTCTAATATCAGTATAGTTTTATCCTATTTTCTTAAATTCAGTCATGCCTCAGCTAAAATTCTCAAACAATATAATTTTTAAACATTTTTTTTTTTGGCTTTCTAATGAGATTTTAAGGCTAGGGGTAGACTTCGTAAGAAGTTCGCAAATGGGAGTTGCGAGGAATCTTTATTCGGTTAAGAGTCACTACCTCACTACTCTACTTAAGAAGGTATTCTGCGTGTTTAAAGTAAATGTTTCAGATTTTGCGAAATGTAGCAAGTAGGAAGAAATAAAATAAAGTTGTATTAATTCAAGTGACGTACGAAATGCAAATTAATGTGACAAAGCAGGTTAAAACCATACTCGGGCGCGGGAGGGGGGGGGAGAATGCTTGAAGACAAAGATTGGTTGGGACGCAAAGGACTCTCCCCCAAGCCACAGTGCAACTGTGACGGTCCCTATACAATCCTCAAAAGGTTGAATGATGTAGTGGTTAGAATTACTAAAACACCTTCATCAAAAGCGAAAATGGTACATTATGACCGCTTGGCGACATACAACGGGTAATGTTAGTTTTAAATTTGTATGTTGTAATGTAAATATTTGTATAAAAAATATTTTTACTTATTTGTAAATTTTGTAGATATTTCAATCTTTTAATTTTGAAATCTGTATTGTTATTTCATTGTAATATGCAACTTCGTTTTTATATTCCATTTGCATAGTTTGTTTAGTTTTCACCTCCTGACCAAGGGTTGTATTGCCCGTGACGTGCTGTCCTTGGGAAGGAGGGCAGTTGTACACAATTTTATTTATTTTTATGTAATTTTACTCACAGAGCATTAAACAGTTTATAAAATGTTAATTTTCACCATTTCTACCTTGTTTTCGAGTTAAAATAGCTCATTTTCCGTTAAAAACAAGTTAAAATAGTTCACCAGGGTGGGTAATGGTTTTGACGCCAAATTTGGGGGCTTTTTCGCTTCTTGGCGACTTGTTGGCGACTTTGGCGAGAAAATCCTTATTATCGATATACCAAATTGGAAGTTCTAACTTGATTGGCTGGGAGGTTTCTGGAAGTTTCTCCATTTTCTACGCGGGTATTTAAAGATTCGATTTACGCTAAGTCGGAGAGTTCCTCCGAGGCATTAATTGCTGCATAAAGATGCATTGAGCCTCTTTGACTGCGTGTTAATGCTATGCTACAGTTTCTGCTGTGAATTTGATCCTGCCATCTGTTATTTAAGCTGTGATTTCTGGTAATATTGAAGTTGATAATTGGTTTATAGACTTGTAGTCTTCTAGACATTTCTGTGAAATAAAACTTTAAGCCTCTTCAAGATTTGCTTTTCATTTTCAGACAACTCACGAACCCCAAATACACAACAATACCACCATTAGTCCATAAAAAACAGGAAGGATATGTTTTTTTTTTTTTTTTTTTTTTTTTTTTTTCAGAGGATTCGAAATTTATGGACAGTTTGTCAGCTAAGTGTATTAGTGGTAATGTGAGTGATTAGGCAATGAGAAATTTAGTAACGGTTATTGTAAAATCCATAGGAAATAATTAATATTATGGATTGGATGTAAAACTTCCTCCAAGAGAATTGGTACAGAAAAGTCACATTTGACGATATTTTTAATATTCTTACAGACGTAAACATTTCAAAATGTATAATTCATGTACAGATTTAAGCCTGCAAAATATTCTGGTTGTATCTGGATCAAAATATGATTATTTTACAGCAGTTCTTAGAAATAGCCAATTTGATTGATTTTTATCACCGGACGTAACTTATACGTTTCTTTAAACTGAATTTGAGCTTCTATTTAGCTTGACTAGTGTAGGATAATGATAAACCATATTGATTGGAAACTCTAAAAATAACTCCTGACTTATGAAATACCTGTTGCGTCTATTAACTGGAGATTTATTGATATGTGAAATTTTATTTGAAAATCGTACTGTTTGAGAGTTTCACCTAGGACATAATTTAATTAATTATACTGAAATTGGAAAAGACAGGGTTAAGAGGAAATGAAGTTCGGAGAAGTGTTAATTATGGATTTAAAGCAATAAAAAATTTTAACAATAAAAAATACTTGCAAACGTGGTCAGTAAGAATGACTTTAATATAAACAATTTCTTAACTTAGTAAACAGAATCTGAGGGAAAGTTAAGAAGACTGTTGGAGAGAAATTGTTAATTTAAGACATTCTCCAAACTGTATAGTACATTGCATTCTCTACATCGAAATTACACTCAAGTTCTTTAAATGTTTTTAATGGGTCATAAAATTTATCTATTTATTAAGGAGATAATTTCAAATTAAAATTAGTTTTCCAAAGTAAATAATTCCTTAATTAACAGACAAAGAACTTCGTTAATAATGTATTTTATTAAATATTTTGTTCTGTTATATAAAACTAATAAGTTATTTAATTCAAGTTTAATTTCATTCAAAAAACACTTTAGGTAGCACTCAGACATGATTGAATAATAGAAAAAAAATGGGGATAAATACACAATCAAATATTTTCTCTCTGTTTTTTTTTTTTTTTTTTTTTTTTTAGACTATAAAATTCTGACTCACCCAGATGCGCCTTATAGCAGTTAATCAAGCTCCGATGATTGTATGAACAAAAGAGGGTATTAATTTTCGTAATTTGAAGGCACCTAGATTCCGGGATTTGAAGTCAGATCTGGATCCAGGAAGAGGGATCGCTACTATATACTCCATCAGATAACTTATTCCCCTGGAAGAATCATGGATGTTTTGGCAAGTTCCTCTGGCTTCTCATGTCTTTAGTATTTATAATTAAATACTATCAAAAGCAGCTGATGCGGGATGAAGCAGAATTTTTATATTTTGAGAACCACCGGGAGAATCCATCACGGTCTCGTCGAAAAAGTAGTTGACCAAGGACCAGTTCTAGCACTTCTAAAAAAATGCTCTTCCAAAGTCGTGGGCTGGAGAGAGAGTGTGTGGGTGGCTTATAGTTCCCCTAGCCTGGAGTTTTTTTTCAGATCCTCCATTCAAGTTTTATGACTCCTATAAACCATCGTCTTTTCTTTTTTTGTTCTATAATGTCAGCTGGGCAGCCAGTTTGTCTAAGAGATCCCTATCTCATTTCTTTCCCTTCTCCTTCAATTTTACAAGCAGCACTTATAAATTTATCTTATTCTTATTTAAGAGCAAAAAAACTTTTTTTATCCAAATATTTACATACAGATTAATAATTACTTTCCATTATTCTACCACAAAAAATATTTATACATAAATAGCTATGTACTTAAATGAAAAATCATTTATGTATCTATGTACATATCTAAATGTGTAATTTTAATTACAACAAAGACATTTAACAAAAATATATAAAACTGTTTTTTGTTTATTTAATTTTTTTAAGGCAGGTGTCATGGACGATCATAATGAGGTAAAGAAACTGCAAAGTATTTTCTATGAGTTTTGCTACAGAAATCTTTATTAATAGCAATATCATGGTTAGAGGACAATTATTTTCGATTTCATAAAGGAATAGGATATTATTATCCATATAATTTAAAGTTTTTAAACGTAGTTAATATTGGAAAAATGTGTGCCGATTTTAAAAGTGTCATTCACATAAAATCGCTGGAAAAGGAAAAAAAAAATCATGAAGAATGTACTTTTAAAACAATGCACATAAATGTTAGCAAGAATTGGTATTAAGAGAAAACCGATTGCTAAACATTCCGATTGATCTTTGAATTTCATTTGAAATTAAAAGATTGTGTTTAATAGATAGATACGGGTAATTGATAATAGTACTTGTATATCACATAAACAAAAACTTAAATCCATGTCATTATTTTACACAAAAGAGACTATATGGCTAGAAAAGAATGTACAATTTTGTGAGAATTTGTCAATTAATTTATTTGTTTCAATGTTTAAAATCGTACTATGTTTCTTTCCCACGTTGTATCTGTACTTACTACAAGGGTGATTCGGAAAGTAATGTCTCCAAGCCCAGTACTTTGCTAATAGCGCTATAAACATTTTGAACTGTTTATCATTAATGCACTGAAATATAAGCTGTAGAAAGTCACTTCTTTCACATTCCTATCTCCTCTCGTTCCAGAGTAATCGAGCAATCCATCACATCCAGCGGTGACGTCCAGATGAAACAGGAGACTGTAATTGAATTTCTGACTGTGGAAGCTTGTGCGCCCATCAGCATATCGCCGTCTGACTGCAGTTCACACGGATGCCTGCATTGATGCCAGTACTGTGTGGCAGGACTGTGAAAGACCATACCCCAATCGAATCAAATCTCGAAGATCAGCACCAGAGTGGGCAGCCCGTAACGGTTTCTGATGAGGATCATCCACATCAGGTATACGAGTTGATTCGGGGCAATCGCAGGATCAAGCAGCACGATATCGTAAAAACACAGGAAGCACAACAACACGGAATTGCCAAAAAACGCAGGAAACACTGCAGCGCCTAATATTCATGGACATTCTATCTCATCCTGCTTTAGTCCGGATCTTGCGCCCTGCAACTTTTGGCTCTTACCTAAATTTAAGGATCATCCTAACACTACAGTTGTGACGCATAGGTAGAGGCAACTGGTCGACAATTGAGACACCGCAATTCTTCACTGACGGCAGGGAAATCTTGTTTCTCATTGGCACAAGTGTGTTGCCCGTAATGGGAATTATGTTGAAAAATGAATCCACTTTGTAGCTAACATTACAAGCTATTAAAGGATACCTGTATGGATGTCATTATCAAACACAAATAAAGGTATCACCTTGAAAGCATTACTTTTTGAATCACTCTCATAATATTTTTATTGAAGTTTCTCTTTCATATTTTAATCTAAATTACATAAGTTTTACTGTTTGGACGTTGATGTGGTAAAGAGCTGGGATGCAGATATATAAAGAAGCGGCCATGTACGTTATAGCAAACCAGGTTCAATCAGCTCCGTAAAATGTAGCATCGAGTCATTATCCATTTAGAAAATGAGATGTTTAATTACTCTTATAAGACATATATTAATGATATTCTTGGACAAAGTGGAATAAGTAGATTCGAAAACATTCACGATGGATAATTCCTGTTTATTATTTCAAGACAGACATCCAAAAGAAGAATGGAAGCCATTACGATTTCTTTTTTAAACAAAACACATTTCGACATTTCGAGTCAATGATAAAAAAAAATAACATCTTTTCAGAATGACAGACAGCAAGCTAATTAATTTATTTCGCCAAATCTCATTGGCATCAAAAATCAAGTTGGCTGAACACATTTTAAATTTTATATCTGGTAAACCTAAATAATAGTTAAAGGATTGGCTAAAAATTAAATTACGTCATAGGATGTGATTAAATTTTGTCAGGCATCCAGAATTTGACAAAAATTGCGAAATCAATTGATAAAAAATATTAGAAATTATTTTCAGCTATAATGATTCAACGGAATCTTTAAACGTTTGATTGGAGACAGGAAGCTACAATAAAAAAAATCGTCTGCGGTTTTAAAGCATAAAATGAATGGGTTTCTCTTTCTTTGATGTTTTATTTAATTATTACTTGGTGAGATTTAGAGCAGGAAAAAGAACAATAAATTATATGAAATTACAGATTAATGAAATAGAAATAAAAATAAAATAGCTTAAATGAGTTAAAATTATATTAGATTCTTTTAGAATAAGAAATATTTTTGCTTGTATTATAAATAAATAAAATGTAATTTATATTATTATTTTATTTTAAAAAGGGATATGTGATGTTTTCAACATCACATATTTCTCCCCGTCGACCGAAAAAAAAAATGGGTTCAGCAATTACATCGTCTATAATATGAAAACTCAGCAAAAATTAAAATTAAATCAAATTATTTCCAATCTTGTAAAATAGATTGATTATAAAACAAAAACAAACTAGTATGTTGTGGCCACCACAAGACTTTCTTCTATATTTACCTATACATATTCAATCAGTAACAATATTAAAAAAAAAAAAAAAAAAAAAAATACGATTTTCTTTTTTTTTTTTTTTTTTTTTTTTTTTTGTTAAAAGTGAAAAAAATCGATAACTTTGTTTTACATTATCACAGATTTATAGTTCAACCATTCGTTTTAAAGGTATTGACGAGACCTTTCGAAAGATACCCATCTTGAAAATTTATCCCCCCCGGGGGGGGGAAAGCGATGCCCCCATGCAGAAATTTCTTTTCCTAGTTACATACTACTATTATCAATAATTCATATTAATTTTACAATCACAAGTTTAAAACAACTCTTATTAGGCACATTTATACGAATTTTTGTCCTATGCTGCCATGTTAAAAATTTAGATAAAATGCTATCACAGCGCCAGCTGTTGAGCTATTCATCCCCAAACATAATCAGCACCAGTTAATGTCGGGGACAAACTAAATACCAAGTTTGGTTAAATTTCGTTAAAAAAACAAAAAAAAAATTGCGATTTTTTTCTAAGTTTTGTTTTGTTAAAACTAAAAAAAATCGATAACTTTGGTTTAAATTATCACAGATTTATCGTTCAACCATTCGTTTTAAAGGTATTGACGAGATCATTCGAAAGATACCCATCTTGAAACTTTCCCCCCCGGTGGGGGGGGGAACCGATGCCCCCACATGCACAAAAATTTTTTCCTAGTTAACTACTACTATTATCAACCTGATCTTTCGAAAGATACCCAATGTGAAAATTTACCCCCCCCGAATCGATGCCCCCCCAAGCAGAAAATTTTTTTCCTAGTTACATACTACTATTATCAATAATTCATATTAATTTCACAATCACAAGTTTAAAACAACTCTAATTATGCACATTTATACGAATTTTTGTCCTATGCTGCCATGTTAAAAATTTAGATAAAATGCTATCACAGCGCCACCTGTTGAGCTATTGATCCCCAAACATAATCAGCACCAGTTTATGTCGGGGACCAACTAAATACCAAGTTTGGTTAAATTTCGTTAAAAAAAAAAAAAAAAAAAAAAAAATGCGATATTTTTCTAAGTTTTTTTTTGTTAAAAGTAAAAAAAATCGATAACTTTGGTTTAAATTATCACAGATTTATCGTTCAACCATTCGTTTTAAAGGTATTGACGAGATCTTTCGAAAGATACCCATCTTGAAACTTTGCCCCCCCTGGTGGGAACTTCCCCCCCCCCGGTGGGGGGGGGAACCGATGCCCCCACATGCACAAAAATTTTTTCCCAGTTAACTATTACTATTATCAACGAGACCTTTCGAAAGATACCCATCTTGAAAATTTACTTTCCCGGGGGGGGATTTTCCCCCCGGGGGGAGAACCGATGCCCCCTATGCACAAAATTTTTTTCCTAGCTAACTACTACTATTATCAATAATTCATATTAATTTTACAATCACAAGTGTAAAATAACTCTCTTTATGCCCATTTATACGGAATTTTGTCCTATTCTGCCATGTTAAAAATTTGCATAAAATGCGATCACAACGCCACCTAATGTGCGATTGATCCCAAAATCTAATCAGCACCAGTTTATGTCAGGGTGGAACTAAATACCAAGTTTGGTTAAATTTCATTCATTGGTTCGTGAGTTACAGCGTCCACAAAAAAATGATACAGACAGACAGACAGACAGACAGACAGACATTTTCTAAAAACTATTAATTCGTGTTCTCCATATCCCAAAACATGTAAATCCATCAAAAAGTGGACTTCGAAAATTTTCGCGAATCCAATACTTTCTCTATATTACATATAGAAGAAAGTAAAAAACTTAAAAAATATACATTATTATGCACTAATAAAATACAAATACAGAAAATAAAGATATTATACGGTGATGTGATATAATGTTCTATGGCCATACGTCTGTGTACACAAGAGTCTTTAGAATATATCCACAAACAAAATGAGCTCTAGTCCTTTGATTTAAAATTATAATAATTCAGTCATTATATATTTTATTAGCTCGTGGTAAGATACTGAAATCAGTAAATTTTTATGTTACCATGCATGGCGAGAAACTTTGACGAGTCCATTTCAGTTCAGAGAGGACAAGAATTCGTTGTAATAAATACATAGTTCAAATGTATAAGCAATCTCAATATGAAAGTTTGACAAAATAAAAATCAAGTATATTTATATGTTATCAAATATATATAGTGAGCCTTTTATATTCGTTAAAAGGTTTTAAACAAATAATACATGTTGAAAGAAAGTAATAATAACACATGTTTTTATTTATTCATTTTTTTTATAGGTAATTGCAATTGGAATATATGAGACATATGCATGTATGTATGATAAAAATATTACCTGCACCAAAAGTCTACGTATTTTTTTTTTTCTTTTTTCTTTTTTTTTTTTTTTAAATACACAATATTATTCTAGTATGTTAACTATTATTAAAATACAATTATAAATAACACGTAAGTTAAAGAAACAGTGATAAAAGTGATATACACTGCTGTTGTAAGACAATGCAGCTTAGAATATAATTTCCTGGACCAGCCATTGATTATCCAAGCTGCGAAATTTCACAACAAATAAAAATCACAACAGGTTGATCAGGTCTGTTGCGATGAAAGTATACATCAAATTTACTTAATTTATCTTTAATCATTATAAATATTTAAAAATTTATACTGCGTAACTTTTAACCTAAGGAAAAAATTGATGAAAAATTATTTTCTGTTTCGTAAATTATATTGATGTGTATCATTGGAAATAATGAGATTCTTATTAAAATTAGAATTATTATAAATGTCAAATAAGTGATTATTACGTGGAGGTGCCAATAAAATTCTATCTATATGCACACGAAATGCCTTATCATCACTAGCATGTAACCGTTTAATTGAAAATGAAACAGGGGAATGTTTAACTGTGACAATGAAAGGACCTGTATATTTAGGTTTAAATTTATCCATAGACTTCACATACACAATATCTTTTGTGCAGATGCTTCTTAGTTTAGCTTTTCTTTGAAAATATTTATTTCTTTTTGATTGGGAATCTTGAATGTTATTGTACGCTTTTTTATAAATTTCCTGAAGGTCTTGCATTAATTTATAGATGTTTACATTAGAGTCCAGGTAAGTGTAATTATAATTTGAATTATAAGTGTCAAAAATTAGTGCCAGTTCTCTACCAAAATGTAGAAGATTGGGCGAGAATTGAGTGGAAGAATGCGTAGATCCATTGTAGAGAGTAGATCCATTGTGTATATATAGTGCATTTTGAAATGAATGACCTTCTTCTAATAATATATCAGTTGAATACTTAATTGATGTGTTTACACGTTCGCTAATCGAGTTCGATTGGGGATGAAAAGCAGACGAATGTAATATTTTTATGCCTAGAGTGTCATTAAATGTATTGTAAACTTGAGATCTATATTGTGGACCTAAATCTGATAGAATACATGCAGGGCGACCAAAGGTTGTAATGTATGAAAACAAACATTGAACTATTTTTGGAGAAGTAATATTAGATAACGGGTAAAGTTCTAAGTGTCTACTGCAAATGATCAATTATTGTCAAGACGTATTGACCATTACTAAAAGGACCCACCAAGTCTGTGGAGATTGTATAATTTGGATGAGTGGGTGTATATGTTTTTTGTAATGGAGCAGGAGGTGTTTTGTGATGTTTCGCTTGTAAGCATTTAGTGCATGAAGAGACGAAATTGAGGGTATCAGTATAAATGCCCCTCCAAAAATATCTTTTAGAAAGAAATTCATAGGTTTTGGCCAAACCGAAGTGAGATAAATGCGCGATGGACAATGCTTTCGCTTTTAAAGAATTTGGAACAATAATTAAATAACTGAATGAATTGTTATGAATATTCTCTTTCTTGAGCATTAATACTTTACAATCAGGATTTATAAAGTAATTGGGAAATTTTTCTGACTTTCCGTTTTTTAAGATTTCTTCGTAAATTGTTTTTAATTCAGAATCCTTAATTTGTTCGGACACAAATGTTTGGTCTGAAATTTCTAGCAAGGGGTCTTTAGAGTTCGAATTTCCTGAAATCATATAATTAACATATTCTGAGCATTTGTTTTGATTATCATTACTAATTTTATCATTACTGTTAATTTCGAGTCTGTTTTCATTTTTATCAACAACAACTATTGGTAGTGGTTGTATGTCATTAATTAAGTTTGGATAATCTTTGAGATCCTCTTGATTGTTTTCAAAATTGCAACGTGATAAATAATCCGCTAAGATGTTCAAATTTCCAGGAATGTGTTTGAAAACGTATGTATATTCAGATAAGTCCATTAACCAGCGGGTGGTTACGTCAGCGGGATTGGTAGTTTTCTTATATTTTTCAAGGGGAGCACTATCTGACAAAATTACGAACTCACGATTATATAAATAGTATTTTAAGGCGGTGACAGTTTTATGAATTGCCATAAGTTCCAATTTTAACGCAGGATATTTCTTTTCAGAAGGTTTTAAAGATTTGGAAAAGTATGCTATAGGAAGTAATTTACCATTAAATTTTTGCATAAGTGCTCCTGAAATGGCTGTTTTCGATGCATCCGTGTTGACATAGAATGTTTTCTCCCAATCTGGAAGTCGAACCATTGGGGGAAGAAAGAATAATTTTTGAATTTTTTGGAAAATACTCTGATGTTTTTCTGTCCATTTGAATGTTGTTTTGGGTTTTGTGAGTTCCACAAGGGGTTGCGCAAGTTCTGAGAAAGATGGTAAAATCCATTTGTAAAAATTAGCAAGTCCAAGAATTTTTTTTAATTGTCGTTTTGTCGTTGGTGGAGGAAAAGAATTGATCTTTACGATGTTAGCGGTGATGGGTGAAATAGTATGGTTTTCAATATGGAAACCTAAATAATTAACTGCTGATTTATGGAATTCACACTTAGATGGGGATAATGTTAAATTATATTTGATAAGAATTTCTAAAACTTTTCACAAGTCTCTTCAAATGAATTTGATCCAATAATAAGATCGTCCTGATAAGCATATACGCAATTAATGTTTATCTCGTCGAGTATTGTGTCCATTAGAGACTGAAATATAGAACTGGCGTTCTTTAGACCAAAACAAACACGTTTGTATCGATACCTGCCAAAAATAGATGTAAATGTTAACATATCTTGATATTTTTTAGGAAGGTCAATTTGGTGGTACGCTTGCATGAAATCTAACGAAGTAAAGTATTTGAATGACGAAAGATTTGAAATAATATTTTGAATCTTAGGGAGAGGATATGAGGAACCTTGTATGACTGTATTGACCATTCTAAGGTCTAAAGCAAGTCTGTAAGGTTGTTTCTTTGAACCATCAGATTTTTTCTTTACCAGCAATATGGGACAAGTCCACTCGGAGCAATTACGCTCAATTATGCCGGAGTTTACTAATTCATTGATCTGTTCTTGGGCTTCTTTTTGTAAAGCTTGTGGAATCGGGAACGGAAGTGTTTTAATAGGGAAATCATTAATTAATTTAAGATTAGGAACTATTTTATCAGTATGTCCTAGAGTACTGAGAGATTTGGAAAAAGCAGCAAATTTGCTTAAAAATAAATTTTCTAGTGTGTTACGTTGATCAAGGGTTAAATGATTCAAACAAAAATCTTTACTTGATAAATCATTTTTACGTTTTAGTAATATATCCTCTGAAGCTTGAATTAAGTGGATATGGTCCTCAATATTTTGTATATTATTATTACTAGAGCACGAGTCTTCAATTTTATCTAAATGTGGTTCTTTAATTTCATCAATTAAAAATAATTTACCAATATGCATATTTTTATTGAGATGAATTGAATTTTTACCCTTACTTGAGATAAGTAACGTAAAAAGAGAATTATTATTTTCAGAATTAATTTCATTCTTGTAATTCGGTGATACAATAGAATCTAAAATTTCTATATCAGAATCCTTTAAGTCAGTACAAAATATGTAATTCGTTTCTTGTAACTTATTATTTGTTTTTGCAGTAATGTAGATATTTTCACCAGTTTGTATTATAACTTTCTTTAGAAGATAAACATTCATATTATTATCGTCAGAGTTAACATTATATACATCTAATTTTTCATTTTCCGAATCAAATAAGGAACAAGTAAAGTCTAATTTTCCAATTCTCATGGAATTTTTCGAAAAGTCAATAGTGACATGATTTTCTTTAATGAAATCCATGCCAAGTATTCCATGAAAATTAGAGTTATGTGGTATGTCAATAATATAGAAATTGTGTTGGAAAAACTTTTTTTCAATTTTGAAAGTTGCACGAATACATGAAGAAAATTCAACATAAGAATTGACCGTTTTAAGAGTAATAGACGAACCTAGTCTTTTATATTTTAAATTTGCTTTTAAATTATCAAATGTTGATTGGGCTAAAAGTGAACAACTACTTCCGGTATCAATAAGAAACTTTATATCATTATTGGCTAATTTAGCTTTTATTATAGGAAGTGTATGAGAATTTTTGTTTACATTAAATAAAATATGATCTTCAATATTATTTGTGCAACTCTTATTGTTGTCACTTGGAATATACCCTGTATTAGAAATATGACTAAAATTTTGAAATGTTTGGGTAACTTTATTATCTGCTACAGTAATATTAGCAACAGTTTGAGATCCAACTGAATTTACAAGTCTAGTATGTGAAATTTTTGGAAGAGAATTTGAAGATGACACATTTGTGAATTTATGTTCATTCGCTGATGAGACCCTTAGTTTTCGAGATATGGCAGCATCAGCATCTCCATACCTCTTTTCTAGTTTAAATTACGGTTTTCATAATTACGTGTTTTATAAGTTAAATTA
The DNA here is from genome assembly GCA_963930645.1 of Salticus scenicus. Taxonomy (NCBI): domain Eukaryota; kingdom Metazoa; phylum Arthropoda; class Arachnida; order Araneae; family Salticidae; genus Salticus; species Salticus scenicus. The sequence continues at coordinate 319,756,041 of OZ005650.1, forward strand.
TCTCTATTTCTCCATTTGTAACAGTTTAAAGCAACGTGGCCATGTTTGGAACAAAGTTGACAAATCAGATTATTTCTAGAAAAGTTTCTTCTAGGGAAAGAACGAAAATTGGTCTGTCTAGTTTTGTAATTATTTCTATAATTTCTTTGATCAAATTTGGGTCTGCTTGACTGAACTACGTGCAAGGATTCATTATGGGAGGGTGGATTGTTGTTTGTAAGTGAAATGCTATTAATTTTCTCAGATAAATCTTTCAATGTGTTTAATATTACAGAGTCATTTTTATTATCACAAGAAAGAACAGTCTTAGTATTAGTAGTGTTGTTGAAAGAATCATATATTTCAGATAATGTTTGAGCACGTTCAACTGCCTTATTATAGTCTCTTATGTTTTCCTCCATTAACTTAATTTTAATATTTGATGGTACACACTCTAAAAATTTCGGAAGTTTAATGTTATCAAGGGATTGTTTGTCTTAAGGTCAGGGAAAGCCTTAGGTACAGCAACATTTACACGATGGGCAAAGTTTTTAATTGATTCTCCCGGCAAAATTTTTAAATTATGAAATTCTGATATTCCAGTGTTATATGACGATTCCCTGAAAAACTTACAGAAATTTTCCTCGATGAATTTAAGATCTGTCGAGTTATATAGTGTTTCGTTTTCAATAAAGTATGCCAACGCAGCATCACGAAGTTTTTCTTTCATTACATGTAATGTCGCGTCATTTGTTAGTTTATTTAACATGGCAAAGGATCTTAATTGATCGAAGAAAAATTTGACAAATCTCGCGTCCCCATCGAAATTAGGAACGGAGCAAAATGCGTTTCGATTCTGTGCCATGTTTTTCCAAAATAAAAACGTTAACTAAGTTAAACAAAAATAATATGCATAAGAATTCAAATAATTATCATATAATAAATAAAATTACCAAGACACTTAAAAATGAAAAATAAAAAAAATTGTTAAATATATTTGTTTTAATTAAGCATGATAAAGTTTCAAAATTAACGGAAATATATAAATTATTTCTAATATTTTTATATGTATATATCATTATATTTTGCAACCATGAAATTGGCATATATAAGTCTTGATATATATTATAGATATATTTAAAAAAAATAATAATGAATAATAACCAAAAAAGAATGAATATATGAAAATTATAATGTCAACATATATTATATTGTAAACCAAAAGATCAAAATATGAAAAAATATATATATGTATATTGTGAATATGAGGGAAAACAAATGATATCTGACTTTTATTTTCTCTTGCAAATAAAAGTTTTCACTAATTATCTGTAAATAACAGATTCCAAAAAAAAATATATTATGTGCACTAATAGGATATAACTTTAATTATTCTTTAAAAAAAATGAAAAGAAAAAAAAAAACTAGAATAGAATAAACATATCAATAATAAAACAATTTTTCCAAAAAAAAAAATTGAATATGAAAATAAATTGAGTTCAGTTAACTGTCAATATTAAAAAAACTTTCAAAATGTCTTTTTGTTTACTGTTTCACATAAATAGTATGAAAGAAACTTACCGTTTTGCCGTATTCTCTTTTTGCTAAAAAGAAATATTTATTTATTTATCTATATATTTTTTATTCATTTACTTCTCTTTAATATTATTATTATTCATTTATTTAAGAACAAACTGCCTTTCTCCTGTATGAGTGCGCGGAAGAAAAAAAAATAACATAGTAATTTAACTGCACACCTGCTAGAAAGACGATATGCCTGGCATTTTTTCCTTGCAGTGATGAATCAACGATCAATTTATATTGAAATAATAATATATGAATAAGGCGATCTCAAAATGCGAACTTTGCAGGATGATCGGCGATAAGAATTGTTAGTGCAGAATCGAAGAACACAAAAATTCTACATTCGCACTTTCCAAAGAAATCGGTGATGATGCCACTGTAGAACGAAGTTATTTCATTTACTCATTCATTGAGTATATTCAGACTAAGCACAGATGCATCAAACAGAAATTCGAGTATTGCAGTACACTTGCTTATATTCGTTATACAGTAGTTCCATTTTCGATGCACAAATTTTTCAAGACGAAAAAATTTTGGATATCCGGATATATTATCCGGCCTGGGTGTAGCACCACATTGTTTGTGGTAAAGAGCTGGGACGCAGATATATAAAGAAGCGGCCATGTACTATTCTTGGACAAAGTGGAATAAGTAGATTCGAAAACATTCACGATGGATAATTCCTGTTTATTATTTCAAGACAGACATCCAAAAGAAGAATGGAAGCCATTACGATTTCTTTTTTAAACAAAACACATTTCGACATTTCAAGTCAATGATAAAAAAAAAATAACATCTTTTCAGAATGACAGACAGCAAGCTAATTAATTTATTTCGCCAAATCTCATTGGCATCAAAAATCAAGTTGGCTGAACACATTTTAAATTTTATATCTGGTAAACCTAAATAATAGTTAAAGGATTGGCTAAAAATTAAATTACGTCATAGGATGTGATTAAATTTTGTCAGGCATCCAGAATTTGACTAAAAGTGCGAAATCAATTGATAAAAAATATTAGAAATTATTTTCAGCTATAATGATTCAACGGAATCTTTAAACGTTTGAAGGAGACAGGAAGCTACAATAAAAAAAATCGTCTGCGGTTTTAAAGCATAAAATGAATGGGTTTCTCTTTCTTTGATATTTTATTTAATTATTACTTGATGAGATTTAGAGCAGGAAAAAGAACAATAAATTATATGAAATTACAGATTAATGAAATAGAAATAAAAATAAAATAGCTTAAATGAGTTAAAATTATATTAGATTCTTTTAGAATAAGAAATATTTTTGCTTGTATTATAAATAAATAAAATGTAATTTATATTATTATTTTATTTTAAAAAGGGATATGTGATGTTTTCAACATCACAGTTGAAGTTAAAAAAAAATCAATACATTCATTTAAATTTTACTTTTAAAAACTGTTTTTATGTGTAATGACAGATTTTATAAATAATATGGTGATCTGATTAGATTTAATTGATTTTCTGTATTCTGTACATCTACAAACATTAATTTAAACAATAAACTTTAAAATTATTAAATGACAATTGTTGAAAGCGGCGGTATCTTGTTGAATAATTTGTCTTGCTGAAAATCCCCTCTCCGAACGATTAAAAATTTCTTTACATGTTTTCGGACCACACTTAAAGGCAAATCTCTGACAGTCGTCTCAAGCGTAACACTAGAGATACTGCGTAGCTATAGAGTGAAAAGGATAGCATTGTATTGTATAGAATCGCGTTCAAACCCCTCAACCATTACCTCTCTGTATATTATGTGGACGTTTCCTGCGTTTTTTAAAACCTGAATTTAGTTTATTTTTATTTCCTGTTTACTTTTATTACCATTAGTATTACTGCATACCTGTAAAAAAAAAAAATTGGTAAAGTTATATTTTGAAAGATTGAAAACAACTTTTATAAATGTAAATTACTTATTGATAATATATTAAAAATATTTTTTATGAGATTAGAAATATTGTTAAACTTTATATGTCAAATAAACAAAATTTTTAAGAAATTATATTACATAGTTTCATTACAAAGGAATCTCCAGAAAATTTCGTCGATTGCTCTTGGATATTTGCGATGAATTAGCCCCGTCAAATATAGCTTACAAACAATAGTATCGTTGACTTAAAAATGATGATTTCGTACATAAAGTGATAAACCATTGAACAATAAAAGAATAAAAGTATGTACTGTTGCACAATCAAATACAATCAAAATGTGAAAGATGCAAAAACGTTTAAGAATTCGATCGAAAATTGAAAGAGAGGGGTTCAGAATATGACGAAAAAAGGGAAAGGATTTTTTTTCCAACATAAAAATGCTGGCCCGTACGTTACCAGACCAATGAAAGAAATTTTAGAATCACTTCACCTAGTTTACTCCACCTTTTTGTACTTACCAGAGATTGCGCTTTGAGACTGCAGTCACCCCATGCCGAATGCCTTTTTTTCGAGAGTGATTTATTTCCCACGCAAATATTAAAATCATAATTTGATTTCTTTATTTTTTCAATATTTATATAACTTTCTGTACTTAAAAATATTTTTAAAATCGTTTATTTCAGTTAACATTTAAAAAAAAATATATTATTTTTCTTTTTTTTCAACGGTTAACTCAGATTTAAAAACCACTTTTAAATAAATGAGATATATATTAAAAAAAAAAAAATCTATTCTACTGAGGAATTGTATATGCAAATATTAAAATCATAATTTGATTTCATCTAAAAAAACACTCTTTTTATTTCGTGATTTTCCACTGTTGCTGGAAAGAGGGATGAACGTTGCAATTTTTGAGGGGAAATATTTTGAATACATCAATCTTTAATTTATATAGCAAATAATTACTTTTTTTTTTTTTTTCAATTAAAAAAGGACAGGATTATATTTATGTGCCCAATACATACATATTGTAATATATTTCTAGAATAGGCTAATAATTTGTTTATTTCTTTATTTTTTCAATATTTATAAAACTTTCTGTACTTAAAAATATTTTTAAAATCATTTATTTCAGTTAACATTTAAAAAAAATATATATATATATATATATATATTTTTTTTTTTTCAACGGTTAACTCAGATTTAAAAACCACTTTTAAATAAATCAGATATAGAAAAAAAAATCTATTCTACTGAGGAATTGTATATTCAGAGAATATATTATATGCTATCTTTAATCAAAAATAATACACTTCCTTTCAGAAGAATGTTGAAATACTTTGACTTTATGGAATTTGCATTTAAATACCAAAGAAGACTTTTGTATTTTTCAAAATCTTACATTTAATCAAAAAATCTTATATTTTAATTTAAAATGAAGTTTTGTTTTGTATTGCAGTAGGATGGTTTAATATAATACGCAAGAATTTACGAATTTTTCAAATATTTTTATTATTTCAATTTAAGAACTTCATTTTTCTTTAGGTAAATAATTCGTTATTCGAAATAGTAAGAATAAGTACTCAGACCCTTCTATAAAACTGAAAAGTTGAATGCACATCCAAATGAAAAATATGAATATAAAAGAATATATTTTGAAGAAATTTTATTTTAGATTTCAATACTTTGGATTTCAGTACTGCCAAACTTGTATTTTGACAGTACGCATTTTTTGTGCTAACACCGAAATGCAAAGACGTATTTGCTTAGTAAGTGCAAACATCGAAAAAAAAAAAAAAAAAAAAAAAGAAAGAAAAAAAAAGAAAAAGAAAAAAGACAAAAAAATGCAAAGAAAAAAAAAAAAAAAAATTGTGAATGTTTTCAATGTGCGATAAATCGAAGTGATTTAATTAAACAGTTCGAAGTAATGTACATTCAAGTAGTATATGTGTGTTGTTTTGTGATGCTATATCGAATGTAGCCAAATCAGGGGTCGAAAATTCTCTTTTTTTCTGTCATTATAAGAATGGCCGCCATTCTTGATTGTGGGCACCTTCATGTAACCGGTTGTGGGCACCTTGTTTCTTTTGTTTAAAGCGTGTGCTTGATTTACAGATTATTATATATGGTCGTTTATATCAACTTAACTTATTTTATTAGTGCTTTTTTGCATTATTAGACATTTTTAGTCATGTCAACCGGAAAATTTAACCCTATCTAAATTAAATGTATTTTAATGTGCTGGCTAAAGGTATTAAGTATTGCTTAGTGTATAAGAAACCCACAAAATCGACTGTGCAAGAATATGGATATCTTCGCAGCACCTTTGTCCCTTCAGAAGTAGCCTTGAAAATATAAGGCAACTCCACTTGTCAAACTGTCTGACTAAAAACAAAAAGTCTCTACCATCTGATGATGATATCTATTTTACCATGTTTTTATTAACTTCTATTCTTGTTTGTTTGTTTGTCAGTTACAATTTTTGCAATCGAATTTTGTCTAATTTCCCTACTAGCTATACATTTGAAACTTTTACAATAGTTTAGAATCCGATGACAACACAATACTTCGAAGTCCTATTTTCGAATTTTTGATTAGTTCTCTTATAATTAATTAAAATATGAAAAAAATAACATCCTAATAGCATTAAAATAGTCATTAAAGTATTAGCTATAGTTTAATTGTTGCCAAAAAAATACGATTTTTTTTCAACATAAAAATAAATACATTTAACTAAACGTAAACATTAAAAAGTTATGAAAAGTTAAATTATGCATCTCACAAAAATTGACGTCATTATCACTTTAAAATTTCTTTCACATTGGTAAGAGCTCTATGACACATAAAAAATTTTGAAACATAGTATATGAAAAGTATTTTTTATTTATTTTTTTTTTACTTGTAATTATTTGTATCATCAGTTTGGAGCACCTGCCATCACGCCGAACAAGAGCCAACTCAGTCAAATGCAACGGGTACGATAACTTGTGCATTTAAAGTGTGCCAATATGCATGTTCATATTTTGCTTGCAATCATTGCACTTTTGATTTGGAGGACGAAGAAGATGGCGAATAAAATTAATACTATTTTCTGTTGTTGTTTTAGCCACTGAATCCTTGCAAAATAAATATTTTTTTTTCTTATTTTCTGTATTTATGGTGGTTTTCTTATTATTTTAGCATTTTTAGCTGATTTTTAAGGTGTGTCCACAACCGGGACATTTTTTTTTTTTTTTTTTGTGAAAAAGGACCATTTAACAAAATTTGAGCAAAATTTTTTATGGTTGACGAATTTAATACAATTACTTCATCAAACGTTAGCTAAGGACTCTAGCTTTCAGGTTGTATTCATATGTTGGCTTTATATCTGCTTTATCAAAGTTATAAGCTAAAATCAAAACCGTGACCACAACTGGAGTCAGTCCCCTATATTTATTTATTTATTTATTATATATATGTGTGATGTATGTGTTTATGTGCACTTATATATTCTTTAAAAAACTACTTTATATTTTAAAACTTTATTTAAAAAAATACAGTGTACTAATTTAGTTATTTATGGAAAAATATTTTCTTTTTTTAACTTTCTTTTTTAAGTTAATATTAATTTTCACAGTCAGAAATTTATGTTAACCGCTTGTATTCGCTGAAGCTTTCATTACCAGACTATTTTAAATACGTTTTCAGTTAGCATTCTTCAACTATTTTTACATTTCATAAACAGGACTGTTTCTTAGAAGTATTTGATTTGATTTTTTTTTTTTAAGGTGGAGGGGATATTTATTAAATTTTTCTTCTGTTCAATTCATTTGTCATACACGTAAATTGTCCATGAATATCTAATATTTCTTAGTTTTAAACTTAGAGATGATATTTTTACCTGTATTTGCAAGCAACATTTCAATTTATGAATTTGATAAAATGTTAATTATTGTTATGTCTTTTTATTATGATTATTTTTTTTTTTAACAGAACCTTTCTATTCATTATGATAATATAAATATTGGATTTTTTTTTTTTTTAAGGTGGAGGGGATATTTATTTAATTTTTCTTCTGTTTAATTCGTTTATCTTATACGTAAATTGTCCATGAATATCTAATATTTCTTAGCTTTAAGCTTACAGATATACAGATATTTTTACATGTATTTGCAAGCAACATTTCAATTTATGCCTTTGATAAAATGTTAATTATTATTATGTATTTTTATTATTATTATTATTATTTTTAACAGAACCCTTTTATTCATTATGATAATATAAATATTGGATTTTTTTTAATTTTTTTTTTTAAGGTGGAGGGGATATTTATTTAATTTTTCTTCTGTTCAATTCGTTTATCTTATACGTAAATTGTCCATGAATATCTAATGTTTCTTAGCTTTAAACTTACAGATATACAGATATTTTTACATGTATTTGCAAGCAACATTTCAATTTATGCCTTTGATAAAATGTTAATTATTGTTATGTCTTTTTATTATTATTTTTTTTTAACAGAACCCTCTTATTCATTATGATAATATAAATATTGTTTTTTTTTTTTTTTTTTTTTTTTTTTTTTTTTTAAGGTGGAGGGGATATCTATTTAATTTTTCTTCTGTTCAATTCGTTTATCTTATACGTAAATTGTCCATGAACATCTAATGTTTCTTAGCTTTAAACTTACAGATATACAGATATTTTTATATGTATTTGCAAGCAACATTTCAATTTATGACTTTGATAAAATGTTAATTATTGTTATGTCTTTTTATTACTATTATTATTATTATTATTTTAATAGAACCTTTCTCTTCTTTATAATAATATAATATTGTATTTTTTTTTTTTTAATCTCTTGTATGTTTGAAAATGTTCCATATAATTTAATATATTTTTAATGAAATTATAATTTTTGCATTATTTTAAATTTTACATTTTCTAAATTTGAAATTATTCCCTAAATGATGTCACTTTCAAGATTGGTTACTTATATCCACTTACTTATTATATATAGTAAATTAGATTATTTTTTAAATTACATTAAATCTTTATACCCTTAGGTTTCGCGAGTTATATATATATATATATGTGTGTGTGTGTATTCTAGAATTTTTGGAATACGACGAGTTACATCTTGTTAAATTTATTTCTGAACATTATATGTAATAATACAAGCAAATAAACTCCTTAATTGTCAGTAATAAATAAATTTATTTTAGGGTTTAGTTTTAATTTATAAAAAGAATTAAAATCGAACCTATTACAAACCCTAATGTACGCTTTAATTGGTTATTTGTCTTTAAGAAGAAAAGCCATAACAATAATATTATGCGACATTTCAGCAAAACTTGATATCAAAATATTTCATTGTTTCCAAAGAAATATGTTCTTAAAAAATTTCAGAAGAAACTGAAGGCATTCCACAAAAAAATAAAAATCTACTCAACCTGAAAATCAAAGGTGAAAGATGGAAATTCTTTGAAGATCACTTTTTATTTCATATTTTATTTCAAATATGCACTTTATTTGAAAGCAACATAAATAATATAAGTGTAGGTTTATGACAGCTTGTGAGAATTCCATCCTAGTGAAAAGAAATGGCTTTTAAACAATTTTTAAAACAATTTATTTATCTGTGTAATATTTATAAGAAACAAAGAAATATTTTGTTTTGTATGATATTTTTATGAAATTTAATTGGAATTTTAAATTGAAAATTATTACCTGACATTTCCTTTTCATATAAATATACATACATTTGTTTGAATAACTTTAAGACTTCTTTTCAGTTATAATAATGATAAAAATGTACACATACAACATTAAACCTTGCAAAAAAAAAAAAAAAAAAAAAAAAAAAAAAAACATGTTTCACTGATATAAATGTAAAATTTATAATAAAGTAGTATAATTTAAAAATATCGTAACATGTTTTCCAGGTCGAAGCAATTACATGCTACATTCGGCCTTCATTAGGCAAAAAAGTAAGTAGGAGTGCTGCATATACGTATGTATGCGTGTGCTTCAATTTTACAAATATTGTATACTTGGATGTCGTGATAAGATGGCGCCGCAGGCAACATCGAATCTAAGTGGTCACTCTGAGAAGAGGTTTCGTTTAGAACGAATTGGAACGGAGCAAGAGCTTCAAAAGTTGAGGATCTTACTGATATAACCATATATATATATATATATATATATATATATATATATATATATATATTGTGTGTGTGTGTATATATATATATATACGGTTTTTCATAAAATATGTTCAAAACTTTGAGAGCTCTAATACACATATAAAGAAACGATTTTTATCAAAGAATGCATTGTTAGAATTAAAACGTTTAGACGCTGGCGCATTTGCAAATTTGGTCCATGAAAATTTTAAAGCTCTTTTCCTATTGCGACTTACCAAGAGAACAACGACACTAACAGCATGCAATTAATACAATAAAAGCCGCTGATCCGAGTGTGCATAGATCATGTAAAATATGGAAATTTTCGAATGATTTAATTTATCATGGATGGATTTCCGGATTTACATCATGGAACATGTCAAATCATCATAATCATATATATATATATATATATATATATATATATATTTTTTTTTTTCCAAAAAATTTTTTTTACTAAGCAAAAGGCGACATATTCAAAGGATAATATTAAAAAAATACAATTCGAAAAACTTCATTTTTGAATGATATATCTTTGTAAAATTGAGCAACAAAAATCCCATAGGATAACATGGGAAGTGAGAAAAGTAGCTATCTGACTTATGTGCTGCCTTAAGGGCCCGCTTCACTCACCTTTGCCGGAAGCCGAAGCTAATGTTATTCTATGGGAAATTTTCTTTACAAATAACTTATTAACTAATACATATTTTTAAATTCTGTTTCTACATTCTGAAAATTCCCAACTGTTAAATTGACGGACCTTCTTTTAAAAAAAGTATGTTTTTAATTTTTAATATTTTATTTTGAAGCTGCAAAATACAAATTTTCAATATGTGAAATTTTTAATTTTGCGATTTCAAAATAAAATATTAAAAATTAAAAGAATACATTTTTAAAAAAGGTCCGTCAATTTAACAGTTGGGAATTTTCTGAATGTGAAAACAGAATTTAAAAATATGTATTAGTCAGTAAGTTATTTGTAAAGAAAATTTCCCATAGAATAACATTGGCTCGGGATTCAGGTGACGTTAAGTGAAGAGGGCCGTTCAGAAAGAGACCAGCGAATTCTTTATAACATTTTTTAGACTCAAATATTACAGATTTTCGAAGTATAATAAATCTTAATGGAGATTACCAAGATTCCTGTGGTATGTAGAAAGAGAAATCTTGTGGATGAAACTAAATATTGCCCTTAGTAATATACACTTCATTTGACTTTCATAGAATAGCGGGATTATAGGAAAATTCATGTTCAAAATTTAATATGAATTAAAAAAAAATAGCTGACGATTTTAAATCAAAACAGCTTTTTAGAAACTTACAGTGTGTAAATAAAAACACTGGTGATTTTGGATATTTGTGCTCATGTTTCAATATTTTCACAATCTCGTTGCACTAAGTTGTGTCTTTTACAGTATGTCAATATATTTAAAATTGCACTGCATTGATGCAAAAAAACTCAGAAAATATTTTTAATTTTATTTAAGTAACCTTTAAATCTGCTTAAATATATGTTCTATTCTCTTTCAAATGATTACTAATGACTAAAAGAAACATTGTAAATAGATTCTAAAACTACATAACAATTCAAGCATTATTTATTACAGGATGTAACTCAATTTTTTTTTCTATTTCTTGCCTTTGGAACAAAACTTTCAACGTTCTATATATTACTGAATTTTTAAAATAATGTATCATCTATATTTGAAGGTAAAAGACAAAACTTGTAAAATCGAAGGCGACAACTTTACTCTATCCACCCTATCTATATTATAATTCTTCATATGCATACTGGCTTTATATCCATAATAATAAACGTTTTAAATTATTCAGGTGAATAATATTTAAAATAAATTGCTTGTGGTGAAATGCTTCAAAACGTTTAACAGTGTGCTCTTAGATTATAAAATTAATTTTATGCATTTAGGTCTTCTGTAGCTTTAAATCCTCACCTACAATTTAATATGAAACATTGCATAGAATATATATATATATATATATATATATATATATATATATATATATATATTTATTTATTTATTTATTTATAGAAGATTGGCCGTCAGTTTATATTTTCTTTTAAAGAAATGACATTTTTGTTTTACCAGCTGATGTTTTCTGTTTTATTAATAGCTATTTAATTTCAAAAAGAATTTTTTACATTCTTTTAAGAGTTTACATTTGCGTTAAGGAAAAATTTATTTTCAAAAAAATCCCATCTCATAAAATTAGAAAAGAAAGTAAAAACAATTAAAAACAAACGTTATAGATAATTTCTTGTTATGAAATTTCCTTAAAGTTTGCTTTCCTTAAAATAACAAAAATAAATAAATAAAATAATTTTTATTTATGTGAAACAAAGAAAAACATCAACTCCCTATCTTTATCACAAAAGTCATTTTCTCCTTTTAGTCACTATGTTTCTTTCCATGAACAATTAGCATTTAAATTAAAATGCATGATACAAGATGTAAAATAGGTTATAAGCAAATAAATAAATTCAGATTTTAGTAAGATATTTTGTTCTACATTTAAAATATGTTGAGGTTTTGAAATAAAGATTTTTTTCCTTTAATTTGTCAAATAATGTATGATGTTGTTGTTGCCAGTTGCGCACTGTGCAGCTCTAGTTCGTCGTTAAACTTTAACATTAACCATTTTTATACAAAAGGTGTAGTTAAAAAAAAAAAAAGAAAAAAAAAAGAAAAGAAAAAAAACTGTATATTTTAAACATTACATTTTTACTTTATTTAAGAGCATATATGTAATTTTATAGAAATAAGAAGGGTTGAGGCACGTTGAATCAAATTGGACGTTCTAAACAATCACGTTGCACGTTCTAAACAATAAACTACATTTATTATTTTACAGATCTTTTTTAGTAGTTTAAATAATAATTATGAGAGTATTTTCTTTCTTTTTTTTTTTTTTTTTTGATCTGGTAATACTTTTGTTTTAGTTTTTATTTATTTTCTTTCTTATGAAAATATGTTCATATTGTAGAACTGGTATTCGAAGGCACCTGCACATATCGCAACAAGAAAGTGGCGCAACTCAAAAAACCGCAATTTTCAGTTTATGCCACTGAAATGTACGTATGACGTACTCCAATGTTCGCAAAAGACTTTACATCTCTCTTTCGAATACTGACCTCCTCAGAGGCAATTGTGTAAGTTTTATTATAATGTTAAATAATGGGTTAACTTTATATTTGAATTGATTTTTTATCAAATATTGCATTTGTGAATTGTGTAATTTTGACTGCCGATGAAAGAAAAAAACAACCTATGGAAGCACGCATACATTAAATTAAAAAAGAAGAAAAAGAAGAAATATCAGAAACGTATGCGTTGCATTTTAACCAAGAAACTTGAAAGATCCTAGCAAAAATTTATTCAATATCAATAAATATATGAAATATAAAATTTCAAAATTGGCATAGCTTTAAAGAATCGACGATACTCTTTTATTCATACAAGGTTATTAAATGAGATTCTACTGAAAACGTTACGTTGTATATGTGCAATAAATTGAAGCAGGTGTAGAAAGATATAAACACTCCTTATTTAGATTTTAATGACATTATAATTCGAGCTTCTTTAGACCAAGAACGTTTAACAAAAAAAGCATCAAGATCTGAGAATCCATTATGATATTTTAGATGAATAAACTAAAATATCGCCCATCGCTGTTTAAAAAAAGAAAGAAAGAAAATTTATGGCAGCAAAGTTACCAGAAAATATACGTATGGTACGAAAAAAAAAAAAAAAAAAACGTTGAAATATAGAAAATAATCGCATACAACAGATTTCGTAGTGACAAAACTGTGAAAAAAATTGCATTAAATAAATTTCATTAGCTCGACCACCCAGGATTGATCCAGAATCATCGCATTGCAAGACAACGGAGTTAACATTTGGGTACCGAATCACGCTCTAGGTTGTTACTTAATACTTCCCGATTTGATACTGTATGAAGTTTCCCGTATTGAAATTCAAAAGAAAAAAAAGTGCATCCATCAGATAAATTTTGTATGAATGGTTACAGAATTTACATGGTTACAGAAAAACAAGTTTGTTTTGGCAGAGTGAGTTGTAATTTTAAAGTCCATTTGTGAAGTATTACAAAACAAAAGTTTTCTGCAGGAATGTTACATCAGTCGTTGTTGTTGTTGTTTAACGGGGAGTCGTGGGAGGTCGTCTTCATGACGGCTTTCCTAATGGCATCGGTCGAACTCACCTCCTCGTGATGAATCCTAGGTAGGTCATTTTTTAGGGCGTTGAGCTAAGGAGGCGGCTTAAACACTAAGGGCTCGCTGGTGAGCCAGTAGTCCCCCTGTCCATTGGGCTCCATATTCACCGGCTACTTCTGAAATAAATTTGGCTCTGTGGTTGTGGGGCGGTGCTCTTTCAGCCGTTTTGAGGTTGAGCCGACTCCTTATGGCTGCACCCGAACTCTTCACCACTGGCCTCGTTTCTCTAATAGACTCCAGCATGCTTCTAGGACACTGCCTAGCCGGTGAGCAGCTATGTCGAGCGGTTTTCAGGTCTTGTTTTCCTCCGCCGTTCTCTTCGGGGCGCGGCCCAGTCCGCGGATCTACTGGGAAGAAATGGTAATTTTCCCGTCCGGCCCTGCTTACAGGATCCACTCTAAACTCAAAAGTGAGTTGCGCTACGTGGCTGTGCTACCTCTCTCTCTTTCTCTCTCGGTGTTCTCTGTTGTTTAACGGATATTTTTTACAGTGCAGAAACAAAACACAAGGAAAGAGACAAACGTAATTTACTTGGATCTTAATGAATTTATAACAGGATCTTTCTTAGACCAAAATTTTTCCATTAACAAAAGAGTATCAAATAGACAAACCTAAGTGAACCAAGAAACATGAAAACAGATAGACAAACAAACACCTGCTGTCTAAATCCGAATGATTTTATAAAAGTATTTTGAACAGGTCAATCTTTTTTCAACAATATATATATATATATATATATATATATATCAAAATCGCAGCGACCATTAAAAATATAGGTGAAAAAAAAAAAAAAAAAAAAAAAAAGACAGAAATACAGAATTTTCACTAAAGTAAGTTCTCGCTTTTTAATTGCTGAGCGGCTGCAAATATTATCATAAAAGTTGTGTCTGAAAAAAAAAAAATCTATGTGCTGCTAGTTTTGACTACTTACAGCGTCATCTTGTGGCAAACTGTGGAGTTAGCAGTTCTACCTGAAAAATAGTGTGAGATAAGAGGAGGAAAAGAATTACAAAGATGTAGGTTATCATCGATTTAGTACAAAAATACACCTTGCCAAAATGAAAGCTGAAGACAGAATACTTAAAATGTGAACTTATTTCTTCACGATTTCCTACACTGTGACGAGAGGAAACGGTTATAGAAAGAATAAAGCAACTGGTTATCAGAAGACACCTTCGTTTTCTTTGTTCAAACTTCTATCCATCAGCTGCATTATACATGTAGAATGATATTTTGAACTTTACTTATCACACGTGTCACAGGCTACTCTATAAAATGTTAAATGTTAAATTCACGTTTCACACATTCTGTTTTAGCATTCATGTCTAAATTTCATGTCTACAAGGTGTCTTCGTACTAAATAGATGGTTATTAATAGCTTTGTAATTCACTTTTTATCCCCTATCTTGTACCGTTTCTGAGACCAGAACACTAATATTGCTATTTTCTATTAAGTGACACTGTGAGAAGTTGTATCTCGTAGGACATAATGACTTTATTATAAATAGACACTAGATTCATGAGTAAAATTTAAAATGGTGAAAATGGATTTTAGTGGAAACTCCGTGTTTTGTTTAGATATTACTAAAATCATAATGTGACTTTTTTAGTAGGGTGGATCGAAAAACGCGTTTTCTCTCCAATACAATTCTAATAGCGCGGAAAACTTGCACATAGGCATCGTTATAAATGAAAAAATATAAAAAAATTTTTTTTTTCAAAATTTGAAATCGCGCAGAAGGCCTAAAGTTACCAAAAAAGTCAAAATACCGGTAAATTAAAAAAAAAATGCAAAAATTACAAAAAAAATACATTTTTTGTTCTAATAGTGAAAAAAGTCTTTTTAAGAGTGTCCTTAATGCATACAAAATATAATTAGACCCATTCTTGTTTTACTGAGTTCGCGCAAAAGGCCTAAAGTTGCGGGTTGTAGAGTAAAAAAACGATATTTCATGATTTTCGACGATTTTTAAACATGTGCCAAAACCCATAAAAGTTTTATTTTTAATTTGTAATAGTGTAAAAACCATTCAAAATAGTTTTCCCAATCCAGAAATAATACTTTCAGACCTGTTATTCCTTAATTGTATTCGCGCAAAAGGTCTAAATTATAGTATAAGTTAAGTTATAGAGTCCCGTAAAAACGCCGTTTTCCATATCTGATGAGTGTTTATTTAACACATTAAGGTTTGTAATAAGACTCTAACAAGTGATTTACAAAAAAATTATCAGCCAAGCATATCATATTGCAGCTCTCAGCTCATTTCAACATTTAATTTGTGCTGAAATGACCCAGGACTCAGGGCGAGGACGTGGCTGCAAGGCGAGTCCCACCTCCACCCTACCCAACCAACCAACCAGGGTGAATTTTATTTACAATATTTACAGTAACTATTTACTTTGTACAATGCATATATGTTCGTTGTAGGCAAAAGGTTATTTAAGTAGAAGCCCCTTTGAATTCTGACTTTGAATTAAATGTGGACATCAGCTGTCTTGATTTTAAAGTCGCTCTGATATAACCATCTCGATTTTCATGCCCGCACACTTTTTCTGCTGCTTCTGTAATCAGTTTTACACACCTCAACTGACTGGGTGTGGCATGGGAATTTGAAGTAGTTAAACTCTGGTAGCGCTTTGTCTTTCAATAAAGAAGCAATGTATTCAGTTGGCATCTTGGACAGTAGTGGCGGACATTTTAACGAGTTACCTTATAGGCATTTGTTTTATCACTTGGATGGAACGACAACAGGACCAGAGGTCCATTTAGCGGTCCAGTTGGAAAACAACTCCCTGGATGTGAGAAACTCCCTGTTGTAGATTTTGAGCCGATACAATCAGAAGAAGTCATTGATATCACTAAAACGATCTGAGTAAAAATCAGAAGTATCTCCTAGACATTGTAAAAGCGGTCAACACAGGAATCTGTAATCCAGAATTGGCTGCTAGGGATCCTGGACGCATCAGCCACTCTCGTTGGCTAACCTGTGCTAACAGGACTTTAAGATTGTATGTATCCCAAACTAGTCCAACAATTGAGTTACAGACTCTTGCAAGTTACATAGTGAAGTCATATGCACCTGTTTGGTTTGATATAAAGAAAAACTACACTGTGAAAGATGGACCTAAACATATTTTGAAGGTAGTTAAAACAACCAGGCATCTACCGGACAATATCAAGCAAATCATTGATCCAGTAATTCAAAGGAACGTATTCTTCTGCCACCCTGAAAATATGATGTTGGCTATGATAATGGATGAGAGACCACACATTAGAGAACTTGGCTACAGGAGGATCCTTAAATCCAGAAATGAGCCATCAGCTGAAGGTTATGTAAGAGACTTCAAAATACCTTCAATAAATTTTAGTGCAAACGACTATACCGAACTAATTGATTGGTCAATCTGCAAATTAACACCGTCGCCACTACTGTCCAAGATGCCAACTGAATACATTGCTTCTTTATTGAAAGACAAAGCGCTACCAGAGTTTAACTACCTCAAATTCCCATGCCACACCCAGTCAGTTGAGAGGTGTGTAAAACTAGTTACATAAGCAGCAGAAAAAGTGTGCGGGCATGAAAATCGAGATAGTTATATTAGAGCTACTTTAAAATCAAGACAGCTGATGCCCACATTTAATTCAAAGTCAGAATTCAAAGAGGCTTCTATGTAAATAACCTTTTGCCTACAACGGACATATATGCATTGTACAATGTAAATAGTTACTGTAAATATTGTAAATAAAATTCACCCTGGTTGGTTGGTTGGGTAGGGTGGAGGTGGGACTCGCCTTGCAGCCACGTCCTCGCCGTGAGTCCTGGGTCATTTCAGCACAGATTAAATGTTGAAATGAGCTGAGAGCTGCAATATGATATGTTTGGCTAATACATTTTTTGTAAATCAGTTGTTAGAGTTTTATTACAAACCTTAATGTGTTAAACAAACACTCATCAGATATGGAAAACGGCGTTTTTATGGGACTCTATAACTTAAATTATACTATAATTTAGACCTTTTGCGCGAATACAGTTAAGGAATAACAGGTCTGAAAGTATTATTTCTGGATTGGGAAAACTATTTTGAATGGTTTTTACAATATTACAAATTAAAAATAAAACTTTTAATGGGTTTTGGCACATGTTTAAAAATCGTCGAAAATCATGAAATATCGCTTTTTTTTTACGATACAACCCGCAATTTTAGGCCTTTTGCGCGAATTCAGTAAAACAAGAATGGGTCTAATTATATTTTGTATGCAATAAGGACACTCTTAAAAACATTTTTTTCACTATTAGAACAAAAAATGTATTTTTTTGTAGTTTTTGCATTTTTTTTTTAATTTACCGGTATTTTGACTTTTTTGGTAACTTCAGGCCTTCTGCGCGATTTCAAATTTTGGAAAAAAAAATTTTAATATTTTTTTCATTTAAAATGACGCCTATGCGCAAGTTTTCCGCGCTATTAGAATTTTATTGCAGAAAAAACGCGTTTTTCGATCCACCCTGTTTTTTAGGCTATAACATTTGCAAAAATAAAAGAAAGTAGGAAAATTGAAGCATCCGTTCAAAAATTATGACATACATATATAGTGTTACGAATTTGTAAATAATTGTAGTTATTTTTATGTAAATTAATTCAAAGAGGTTTATTTAAATTATAAAATGTTAATTTTCTGTATTTCTAGTTTATTTGCGTATTAAAATAACTCATTTCTCGTTAAAAACACGTAAAAAAGTTTCATCAAGGCGTGTAATGACATTTGCGCCAAATACGGCGAGTTTTTCGCTCCTTAGCAACTTTTTTGGCGACCTTGGCAAAAAAATCCTTATTATCGATATTCCAAAAAACTAACTTGAATATTCTACGAGTTAGTGGAAAAATCCGGAATTTATAGAAGGGTATTTAAAGTATTCGGATTTCGGCCTTCGATCAGTTTCTCGCCAACTGCCTTACGATAAAGAGCTCATGACTAGTCTCTTGTTTTCAGCATATTGCTGTATGTTAATGTTCTGATACAGTTTGTACTGTAAATTTGTTGTTGTCAGCTGTTATTTGAGCGGTGTTTAATGGTGAAATTGAAGTTGATACTTGTTTTATAGACCTGTAATCTTCTCGAATTTTCTGTAAATAAACTTTTGAGCTTATGCAAGTTTCGATTTTCATTCAAAAACAACTCACAAATCCCAAGTACGCAACAATATATATATGCATACGTTTTGAATTGAGAACATTCTTCATATTCAAGTCTGTAAAAAGCAGTCGGCTAAGTAAAACTCTACCGTATATCAAACAAAAATCTATATTTTAATATTTAGAAAAATGTTTTTCAAAAATTAAGAGTATATTATCTAATCCACAAACTTCAAGTTTTTTGTACAACTTCTTTTTTTAGCTACTTTCTAGCATAAGAATATTTTTATATGATAAATTCAATATTTTATCTAATATATTGTCAAAAAAAAGAAAAGAAAAGAAAAGAAAGAGTATTAAAATAAAATTTTCTACCAAGTCTCAAATGAAAATTTAATATCCACTGTTGTAAATATAAATACTAGAAATTCAGTTTATACACTAGTATTCTATACAAGAATAAAATAAAGTAAAATAATTAAAGAAATAAAAAGAAATACTTTTCAAAGCATGATCTCACATAAAACCATTAAAAATATCAAATAATATTGTTTTCCTCAATAGATTTTCTGAAAAGGCAGAAAAGTGTGAAAACTTTCTTTAAAATATTATCTATCTGTTGATATATTAGAAAATTATTTTTTTTTTTCTACACAATAATAAAAGTATCATGATTATGTAGGAATTTATCGAATAAAATATATTTCAAGAAACATAAAATTTAATATACAAATTTTATCTTTCAAATATTTGAGAAAATAATATTTCACCGAATATATTATCGTGTAATATTAACCATGCAGTATTTCAAAAATATACGATTTGTTTTTGGTCTAGAAGGATTCATTCGGTATAAAATTTAATAGAAATAAAAAACTAAAAAAAAAAAAATTGTTATTTTGAAAAATGTCACCAAATCCAGCAATCCCTTTAAAATATGTAAATGGAAAAAGTTTTAGAAGAATTCTAGAGAATTTTTATATTAGTTTAATTTAAATAAGGATTTTATAAACCATCTACCACTTCTTAAAAAAACTTCAGTTCTCATAAAAAAATAAAAATAAAATAAAATAAATATATATATATATATATATATATATATATATACACACACACACACATACACACATATATGCATATAATTCTTATCTAAATAATTTTCCATTTTTGTATTCTGAACTGCATGGATTAGATACTTTTCTCTTGGTAAAATACAAGCAGTCGGGTTATTTTTGTTTTCACTAGTATTTTACGTTGCATTGGAGCACTCTTTTATAGATATCCTCTTTTTTTTTTTTTTGTTAATTAACACTTTCTGCATTTTTAAAACAATTTCCGTATTCATATTCAATTTTAACGTTATAATTATATTTATATATCATTTGTTTGCTGGATTATCTTGCACACTAATTATGCGAATTTGTTGTCTTTATGTTAATTATTTTATGATTTTTGGAGGGTTTTAACCTTTCAAATTATATGTCTTTCTAAATATACAGGGTGGTTATAATTAAACTTCCCCTATAAACCTGCAGCGCATCCGGGTGAATAAAATGCAACGAAATTATACACGAGATGCGATCGCGGAATTTCTATAAAAAAAAAAAATAGTTCCAAAATGTCCAACAGGGCGCCTTTTTCGGAAAAACATTAAATTTAACACAATAAACGACCAAAACGGAATACAGAAACAATATAAATATTTATTGTGTAGTTTCTGATCACCTTGTCATCGAACCATATAAAGTAAAGGTAGGGGGAAAATAACAGAATGCTGTTTAAAGAAAAGTTTGCAGAAACAAGAACAGATTAGGACGAAATTGCACAAGAGGAGCAGCTGTTAATCGTGTCCAGGACGATGTAGGGAAAGGTGCTCCATATGACCACCCTCATTCAGCTGCAAAATTTCAAGTCAATGGACAGTGTGTTCAACAGCAGTTCGTAACTGATCAGTTGTAATGCTTCGTACATGAGGCGTTATGGAGTTCTTTAAGTCATTCAACGTCGCAACACCTCTACGATACACCTCACTTTTCAAGTTGTCCCATAAACAGAAATCGCACGGATATAGACCGTCGTGGTCATGGATTACGAAAGATGCCACTAATAATACTTTCGTCTGTGAAATTTTGGAGCAATAGCGCCTTCACGTACTTATGGATATGTGGCGGCGCATCATCCTGCATGAAAATGGTTGATGTAAGGACCCGCCTTTGCTGTAATTGCGACGCAAAAAACGTCTGCAGTATATCATGATACCAACGGCTCTTATGACGGGAACATATGACAGGACCACGTGCAGTTATTTCCTCAAAGAAGAATGGTCCAAGGATGAATGTAACCGTGAATGCACACTAGACAATCACCTTTGGAGAATGTAGGTGAATTTCAGTGTGCATCCGCGGACTTTACTTAGCCCAAATACGGCAATTCTGTGTGTTGACTGTCCCATTGATGTAGAAATGAGACTCGTCGTTCCACAGAATATTGCAAAAGACCATGACAGATCAACAGTCATTCTGTTGAGAAAACTGACTGCGAAATAGAGACGTTGTGGTTTGTCCCTGTCAAGCAGCTTTTGGGTATGGTGGATCTTGTATGGGAAGTAGTGCATTATGTTTCTGAGCACTTTTCAGACGGTGCTGTAATAATAGCCAGTTTTTCTAGAAACTGCACGTGTAGTACTGCCGCCAAACTCTTATGTATGTGACTGTGCGGCAACAGCTGTCTTGACGACATCAACACCTGCCAGTGTCACAGGTTTACGGCCTATTCCAGGTTGAACTCCTAATGCACACGTCCCTTCAAATCTTTTAATCATGGCCCAGATACCTTTAGTAGACATTGGTCCACGCCGTACTTTCTTTATACGACGAACATCGTGAACTGCAGCAGAAG
Source organism: Salticus scenicus (assembly GCA_963930645.1). Taxonomy (NCBI): domain Eukaryota; kingdom Metazoa; phylum Arthropoda; class Arachnida; order Araneae; family Salticidae; genus Salticus; species Salticus scenicus. The sequence goes on from OZ005650.1 coordinate 319,777,949, forward strand.
CCTTGTTTTTGTAACACAGCTTCACCAATAACGTACGTTCAATTAAAGATACCATCATCATTACAACCGGAAACATCGGCATAAAACCTGGCAACGTGTGCAAACTTTTTATAACATAACCAATTCTGAATAAAGCTTCCTCTTCTTCGCAAGCATGAAATTCTTGCCAGGTTAATTAATTTATTTCGGTGCCCTTTTAGCCTCGTCATTTTTCCATACATTTTTTTTTTTTTTTAGTGTTTCTTTTTTCTTTTCTTTCCGTAGATATATATTGTAGAAAAATATTCTATAAATTAAATTGTGTTAAATAAAGACGGAGCTAAAAGTGCCCCGGAATAAATCAAGGAACTTAGGAATTCTGGTAAAATATACATTGTCTAAAATCATCGCTGGCTGATTTTTTGTTGTTGCTGTTAGGGTGGGTTGTTCAACCTTAGAATGTTAAATTATAATATATATATCATTTTATAAATTATATCTTGAGTTTTATTTTCTTTATAACTTATTGGTACAAACCGACATATGCGCAAAGAAATTAAATTAAAAATAAAAGTAATAAATCTTTCTTTTTTAAAACAGGAATTAATTTATTAATATATTCCTGCCTTCACAGAGGTATAACTTTCTGACATAAAGTTAGAAAATATCAATCAAAAGCAAGAATTCCAGATACATTACATATTTTTTCTCATATTAAAGAATGTATTAATATAGACATCTGTTACATTGATTTAAATGAGATGAAGTACACGGTGCATTTTCTATTATTTACTTTTAAATGCAATTAAAACTAGCACATTGTGAATATTACAAAATGTTCTTCCGTATCAATCCATATAATAATGCCACTATTTGTTGAAGTGCACAAAAATATAATCAACATACTTTATATTCAACAAAAGTTTCAAATAGGGTACAATTTTAATAAGTCTGATGCTACCTTAAGCAATTCTACTTGAGATGGAACCAACTGAAAATTCGCAGTGAACAATTGCACCGCATGCACGTGGTAAAACGCATACCCAAACTGAGTAGCATAATTTTCATAATATTATTCAACACTTAACGTTTTATGGATATATATGCTATAGATACTGAGATATAATCTTATCGTAAAGGGGTACCTTGCACCGTAGAAGAGTCATCTGCCATATCCGATATGCACACAAGTTGGATCAAAATAGTTTATCTATGGCCTTCTGGTAAACAATATCATATAGCAGCGCATCAGCACCACCTGTCACCCTATATGCATTTAAATTGAATGAATTTATTTTTTTCATCATGGACCTCATACGTATCAAATGCGGTGCACACAATAGAAGCTGAGATGCAACTTTCGTTTGAATCGAGTTATTTAGAGAACGGGCTCTTCTTACCTGCCTTTAGCGGTCACATGATATGGGTGTTTTGTCTTACAGCAGAAGATATCGCCCATGTTTCTTTATGGCGATTGCTGAATGAATAACGGATTTTTATCCCTATTTTTAATCAACATGGTTTCATCAGTGTTATGTTTTTTATATCATCATTTCATTATAATTTTGTATGAATCATTTTTAACTTAAGTATTTCCTTTTTAAAAAATTGAAAAATGTTTTGATTGTGAAGGAAAATTAATCAAAAATCAGATTTTTTTTTTTTTTGTGTGTGTGTGTGTGTGTGTGTGTGTGTTTAAGCTAGATTTTTATTACTGTATTTTTTTCCAGTCACATTTACAGATACTTGTAAATAAAAATTTCGACTTTAAAATTAATTAATATTTCAGTATTAATTAGTACTTCATCTAGAAAAAAAATAAACAAACTGTAATAAATGTGGATGAGATTTTTCTGCTTTTTTGTAGATTGTGATTTTCTTTCTGTAATAATGTACAGGTAACAAAGTTTGTGCTATATAAATCGAGTTTTTACTTTCCGATATGAAATCCTATTACATCAACTAATTAAATTAAGATTTCACCTAACCATGATAGTGAATACAATTAATCATTCTTTTTTTAAATGGTAAAGCAGTCAAATAATTTTTTCTGCAATATAATTTCTTTTGCCATCTGCATTCTTAAAATTCGTTTTATTTTTTAGCTTTAATATAAAGTTTTTTTTTTTTTTTTTTTTTTTTTTCGTTAATCTCATTTTTAAATAAATAAATGTTATATCAAAACACATTAAACTTTTTATCAGCTGAAAAGTTTTATTCAGCTGAAAAGATTTCTATGAGTAATCATTGATCGTAGTGTTTTACAAAGCGATAAATTAATTTTTAATATTATAAGTTTTCATTAAACTTATACAAATTTTAATAATTACAATAATTTGTCTTTTTAAGAATGAATATTATATGTAAATAACAGAGGAATGGAACCAATCAAAGTACGGTCTGCAGTGCTTATAAGATAAAAGGCGTCTGTCAAAGCTGTTATATTCATTCCTACTTTTACACTGACATATAATTCAGATATAAGCAATTTCGAATTTTGCGTTATAATCGATACACGAGATAGGAGGGATTTTATCTCCGAGGAAGCGATAAAATTTGATTTTGGCATACAACCATTTCAAGAAAATCACCTGAAGATCAGAAACCTGTTAAAATAACAAATATCTAACACCGCTGAGGCTGGAAAAAAAATCGTGAATGAATGGGACCAACGAAGACTGATGAGAATCATTAAATGTGTACCCTTCCTCAAATTGCTGCAGATTTCAAAGCTGAGGCACAAACAAATGCCAGTGTATGGACTATTCAAAGGACCATCATTGATATGGGCTTTTGTATCTGAAGGCCCACTCGTGTACCATTTTTGACCGCACGCGACAAAACTTTAGCCTGGACTCACTAACTCTGCTTTTTGACTGTTTATGGCTGGAAAAAGTTTCCTTGTCTGACGAAGCTCGTGCCCAGTTGTATCGATCAGATGGATATGTATAGGCATGTAAATAACTTTATTAACCCATGGATCCTACATGTTAAGAAGGGACTGTATAAGCAGGAGAAAGTTATACTTTGATTAAGCACATTTGCAGTTTGAAAGTTATGGGAACCCCCCCCCCCTGATACGTCCAGCTACAACTATGATAAGTAACCGATACATATGTATCCTGCGCGATCACCTGCATTCGTCCACGTACATTGTGCATGAAGACGAAGTCAGACAATTACAGTTGAAAGTACGACACCTTCGTACAAATCGTAAGTTGCTACCGAGTAGCCCTTTTCTCTAACACTCTTCTGATTTTAGACACCACCATTGGCCATCTATATCTTCAGACAGTAACATTATTGAGCATATCTGGGATGCTTTGCAACGTGATTTTCAGAAAACATCTCTCCCCGCTCATTTCTATAAATTTATGGATTGTTCTGCAGAATTCACGGTTTGAATTACCTCCAGCAAACCTTCATACATTAGTCGAGTCCATTCCACACCATGTTGCGACACTTCTGATTGCTCGGTTGGGCCTGAGGCGATACGAGACAAGTGTACTTTTTTTTTGTGTGTGTGTGTGTGTGCGTGTTGGGAGGGTAGGGTGCTCTTCAGTGTATTGACCTTATAATTTAACGATAACAAATTAGTTTAATAACAATAAAATTTCGTAACTTAATTTTTAAACTGTGAAAATCAATTACATTTATAATTCAATAAGGTTTCCATAGAAAGAAATTTAAGAAAAAAGTATTCTTAAGGATTACATAATGGAATATTACAATTCATTTAAAAGTGTGCATATTGTATAGAATTTTCATTTATTATCTTAACTACTATTATAACTTTCATTACTTTTTACAAACTCGCTTCGGGCCCCACCAGTGGCTGAGTGGTACTGCGCTCAAAGATGGAAATCAAGAGATTGTGGGTTCGAAAACAGGTTGCGTTCGTCGGCCTAGACTTTCAGAATTTTCCGCGATTTTTCTTTTTCGAAATTAGCGTAAATAGGGGCTAGGACGCATTAAAACCCCCTCCCCCCCCACACACACCGATGGTAAAGTACTTCCAGAAGTTTCCTTATGTACAGGGCCCGCTTTACCATTAGGCGAATCTAAGCGGTCGCTTAGGGCCGCCGGAAAAAAAAGGCCGCCAAAAAATTTGAAACACCGACCAAAATTTAAAGAAAAAAAAAACAAATATGACTTTTAATAAATATGTGCTTTGATTTGTATTGTGATAATGCATGAAAGCTAAATCTTTTCAAATTTGATGGGGTAAATGATGAGGAGGGGCTAGATGATTTGCAATTTCAATCCGAACAATTTGGTTTTAGACCTAAACATTCCACCACCCATCAGAATAACAGAATTTATTCACGATAGTTTTATTAAATCTGAAAAATTCGAAGCCCTTTTACTTAACATCACTAACGCGTTTGACAGTTTCGCATGGCGGCCTCATTTTTAAGCTCATTCGGCTTAAAATTCCAACTCCTTATATAAAATTCATCTATAATCAAGAGAATAAGAACTAAGAATAAGAAAATAGGAGAAAAAAAAAAAAAAAAACTATTAAATTTACAAGTATCTAAATAAAAAAAAATCCTGAAAGTTTTGTCCATTTGCGAAAAAAATAACTTCGTAAACAAGTCAGAAAATAGTTCAGATTTCAGAAAGGTCTTAAGAATAGATTTAAAATGCGTAAAATATCTAAATTAAGATTAATGAATAAATAAGAGTAAATTTAAATTACACAGGGGTGATCTTTTCTCGCGCCTATGGTGTCTAGAAAATCTGTTTCATGCGTTGACTTTAGATAGTCTTTTCTGCAAAATGCTTTACTTTCATACGGAAAAATTAAATGCTACTTCGATTTGCATCATAGGCCCACCAGTGGCTGAGCGGTTCTGCGCTCAAAGCTGGTAGATGGAAAGTGCCCTGTTCGATCCCAGATCGTGCTCATCAACCTAGCCGTTCGGAGTTTTCCGTGTTTTTCTCCGAAACTCACGTAAATACAGGTTAGGACTCCTTAGAAAGAACCCCTCGGAGGGCATTCTACCTATAGGTCTCGGACCTTAGCGTAGTCAATCGGTCTTAAACCCTTCCAATCGATTCGTATCACCATATCTAAATAAGAATATCTAATTATGTTGCGCGTTTATGAATGAAAAGGCTTCGTAATTGTGTTTGAAAGTGATTAGTTTGCAATTAATAATAGCCGACACAAAATTTCATCTGATAAATCAATCCACTAAGAAATGAATTAATAAAATTTTTATTTCACATACACATTAATGAAAAGGTTCAAGCAAAAGTGAAGGGGAAAGCATTTTAAACTCTTTTCAATAAAGTTAAAAAATGTTGATGACTTCGGTTTGCATAGCTCCCAATATTTTAATTTATTCCGGAGTACTTTTAGACACCTCCTTTAATCCATACCATTTTTTTTTTCTTTTTTTAAAGAGTAAATCATTCTTATTTTATCATTGTTATATATTTTAGAAAAATATCCTAAAAATAAAGTGGTGCGAAATAAAGGCGGAGCTAAAAATACTCCGAAAAAAATTAAAATATTATCAGCTATTGGTTTGTCAACATGGCCGTAGCTAATGTTCTCTATTTAAAATGGTAGAAATAGGATAACTAGCTTGTGTACAGGGACACCCAAAAGAATGACAGTTAACTGCTTTCTATGAGATGTATTTTTATAAATCGTATTTAAAAAACTTTGTACTGCGAAACTCGTATTAAAATTTAGATTTATTATTCATATAATAATAATAATAATAATAATAATAGCACTGATATAATATGGTATGCTTAGCATTAAGATTTACAGGATCACACCAAAATATTCAAACACACTATAAGAGCTTAAGAGCTACAATTGGAAATTGCTAGAACTGCATTTTCGCTTGTGTTAAGGTTTTTAAACACTTTTCATCAATGTTTTGGAGTGATTATGAATTCAGTTAGTTTGCCTGTCTGTATTTTTTTTCCGTTGTGTGATAGCGTAGGCAAAGCACATTAAAGCTTAAACGAGGCAACAAGTACATACATTTGGAAAATATTAATAGTCTATGCGAACCAAATGATTTTTCGTTCTTGTTTAAAAATTGAAACGAATTCTTGTTATCTGGTTTAATGTAAAATGTAAAATTATCATTTATTATGGAAGGATTAAAATTATAATAAAAAAAAACTAATAAAAAAAAATAACTAATATTTTAATATTATTTTTGACCCTGGAACTTTTTCGGTGGTAAAAATGTAGCAACTTGATAGATTCATTCCGTTTTGGGATGCGATGCTGCAATCTCATAGCTAAAGCAATGGTGAAGGAATGACGGATTTCAAATTCCCTTTTCTTTTCGCCATGCAAGAATGTTCTTTTTGATTCCATTGTAATAGATTTTACTCAGATTTTCGGCCAAACAGTTTATGGTACAAGCTGTACATGGTATGAGTACATATACAGATATAACAGTATTGATGCGCAGTAGTTTCATTGTGCATGAATACGTGTGATGTCATGTAGAGAATGGAGATTAGTATATACAGAAATTTTAAGGCATTTTTCCAATCGAACATTTAGCACAGTCAGGTATGAAAAGCTAAAGGTTTGATTCTACTTGTTTATCTTTGCTTATTTCTAAATATGCCGGATCCGATTATATTTTTACCAAATAAATAAATAAATAAATAATAAAGAAAGAAAGAAAATAAAATGTTAATTAAATTTATATTAACTTATAATATTAGAATAAGTTGAATCTTAATATAGTAGCTTTTTCTTTTGTAAGGGAGGGGGGGGGATCACAGTGAGAAAATTTACTTGGGCTCACATGAAATCTATAAGCTGCCCTGGCGTAATACCTATTAGAGAGGGCCGCCAAAAATCTATTGCTTAGGGCCGCCAAAATTGTAAAGCCGCCCCTGCTTATGTAGTGTCATTATGTAGTATATACGAGCTATTTTGCGTGGGACGGTTAACGAATTGTAAATGATTTTCATGCCATACCTGTACTAAATATGCTTTTATACATAGAAAAATTGTATTTTTATTCCACTCTATCTTGTTCGGTCTAAAGGTATTGAACTGTAACTACTAGAAATTTCTTCCATAGTTGTAATGCATTTGAATTGGATATCCCTAAACAAGAACTATTTGTCCGGTTTCGATAGAATTTTCATGTAGCAAGTGTATATTAAGCAGATTTAGAATACCGAATTTGGACTTACTACTAATATTTATTCTTGAGTTATGCTAATAAGCGACTCGCGAACAGAGCAACCGCTGAAGACTTGATTTTCCGATTTAGAGGACCTCAAAACTTGTTATATCACAAAAACTCAACTTCGCAAATTTGACCATCTGAAAATACAATTTTTTATACAATGTACGGTAACAGAAGTAAAAAAAAAAAAAAAAAAAAAAAAAAAAAACTAGAAAGGAAAAAAATAAAAATAAAATAAAATAAAAGCTAATTTTTATTCCAGTCATGTAGCTACGTGACTTACGCATGACTTGTAGGTTTTCACCCCTCTTTATGATCTGTGTCTGGTTGCACCACTGGCAGATGGTCAGATTTGTACATTTTAAATCTATCTTCCATGTAGCATTCGTTGATCTAGCCTTCCGGAGTTTTTTGTGGTTTTCATCAAACTCGCGTATATATATCTTAGGATCCTCACGGGAGGCACACCAACTAGACTTCGTATATTCAATCAACCTTAACTTTAAGACAAACACCACCTCTAAATCTGCATTATGTGGGGATTGAAATTGTAGGAACATACAAAAGTACTCAAACACATTATATCTGTGGATGAAATTTGTTATGAGTTCATTTTAATATTATTGGGCTCCGGTAAACAAATTGTAATAATCTGGTGTTACTCATACGACTTTCCCTTACCCTGAAATTTAATACTATAAATACAGGTTGCAGATTAAGAGGTAAGATAACGAGTATTGTTGTGTAAAACTGTGTTAAACAATTCAAATTTGGCTTCGAGAGAGATTTATATGATAATTAGTTCTGTGTGAGGGGGACTACCACCCCATCAACGCACCGTCTCATTAATGCACCGACATTTATATAGAATTTGTTTCGGTTATAAAAAATAATTCTGTTTTTAAAAAATAATTTATTAAAATTATTATTTAAAAAAATTATCTTTTATGATAATGCAGACGATTTCCATATTAGAGAAGTAGTATAACACAAAATTTGAAAAAAAAAAATCCATTTTATTCTCAATTTTTAAAATAGAAAAAAAAAAATACGATTTTGTTTGTAAGTTTTTTTTTTCGTTAAAAGGAAAAAAAAATCGATAATTTTGTTTTAAATTATCGCATATCGATAGATCAACCATTCTTTTTAAAGGTATTGGCGATCTCTTTTGAAAGATACCCATCATGAAAATGTACTCCCCTCGAGGGGGAATTCGTCCCCAGGGGGGGAGGCGAGGCTCCTACATACACAATTTTTTTTCCCCTGTTGACTATCTCTATTACAAAAAATATATATTCGTTTCATTTGGTTTAGTGCAGTCTATAGATGTTAAACTCTACTTACCTGCAATTTCCCCCATAGACGTAATGTATTTGAATACTTTTGAGTGTCCCTGTACACGAACCATTTGCTTGATCTTAACGAAAGGTTTAGTGTAGCATCCTTATATGATGCGCATTTAGAATACCAAGTTTGAACTTGCTGCCATAATTTGTTTTTGAGATATTCTGATAACAGACAGACACACACACAGACAGACACACACATAGACACACACACACACACACACAGACTATTTGCTAAAAACATGATTTTCGTATTCAGGGGACCTCAGAACATGTAAATATAACAAAAACTCGCGTTCGAAAATTTGACCCAATACCTTTCATACACCGAGCCACGCAAAAAATTCGCCTATTAGAACTATGGTTGAGCATTTCAAAGTGTAGGTTGTGTACATGATTTCATTTTTCTGGATTAAATTTAATTACATATTTTGATGAGTATAATACTTGTAGACTGAAAGTATTGAAAATTATTTGAATAAGTTTCAAAAAGTGTTAAGAGCGAAATTTCCCTGAATAATTCAGCCCACCAGCGGCCGAGCGGTTCTGCGCTCAAAGCTGGTAGATGGGAGGTGCCGGGTTCGATCCCAGGTCGCGCTCATCGACCTAGCCGTTCGGAGTTTTCCGTGGTTTCCTCCGAAACTTGCGTAAATACGGGCTAGGACCCCTTAGAAAGACCCCCACGGAGGGCATTCCCCCTCTAGGCCTAGGACACATCAGGAGTCAATCGGCCTTAAATCCTACAACCAACCAACCAACCCTGAATAATTCAAAATAACTTTTTTAAAGCAAAGGTGGCTTTTTTAAGTCAAAAACTGTTGTAATCAATCAAAAGCTCTCTAAAATAGCATTTTTTTTCGTTGTAATGTAAAATATAAAGCCATAAAGCCACAGCAAATAACACAGAAATTTAAATTTCATTTAGATAAAATACAAATTATCTTTTTAATTATGAATGAGCTTCTCTTTTGAAAACAAGATTATGTACAAAAGTTTTATTTTTTTATACATATTGATAATCTAGATTAATAAAGTTATAATAGCAAGAATATTGTTTTAAATTTTTAAATATGTGTGATTATTTAGCTAATATATATACTTTTTCTCTCTGCTTTCCTCTTCTGTACAAATATACCAGTAAAAACATATAACAGATGACTTATTATAGATAAAAAAAAAAAAGAAAGAAAGAAAGAAAAATAAAGAAAGAAAAATTAGCATTGATTCGTCACATTTATTATTGACGTCTTAAAGCATACATGTACTGTATTGTTTAAGGCAGTAATAATATTATTTATAGTATGACAAGTAATATAACATTGGAATATTCTAACAGTTTGGCATAGGGATTTTGATTTTATTATGATTTTTGTCTTTATTTATTAATTAATTTTACTTTATTATAATTTATTCAATAATTTATTTATTTGGCCTGACAATTCAAAACCAGGGTTAGAACCTATCAAAAACTTATGCATCAAAGACCCGCAAACCCTGTTTTAAATGAAATAATGAAAATGATATTAAAAATGAATGGAGCATACAGAAACAACTCGTTGAAAATAGCGTAATGAGCGGTAAGACGTGCTGATTGTTATTCCTAAATCACGTGATTCAGCAGAGGAAAGTGGGAATAGCCCATTGGAGCGCCTGATGTTGGATATCTTCCAAAAGCTAATCAGTACCAATTTAAGTCAAAGTCAAACTAAATGTTAAGTTTTATATAATTTTGTTTATTGGTTCGTGAAATACAATATCAACAATTTTCTAACATATTCACAGACACGCATGCGCACACACATGGATGCACTTAAAAGCATTAGATATTTTCTTAAAATGGATAAATCATATTTAGGATATCTCAGAAGATCTAATACCTTCGATAACCTGAGGTCGAAAGTTTTCACGAATATAATATTTTCTTCTTATGTACAGTCGGTAACAAAAGTGTCCGAACACTAGCAAAAATTCCTACGTACAAAAAGTATGCTTAATACAATTCTGCTAAATAAATCCTTGTCGAATCCTGTTTTTAGATCGGACAATTTTGTTACCGACTGTATACAGAAAGACATAAAAAATCAATCATTAAAAAAAAATAAATAAAATACAAAATACAAAAAAATAAAATAAAATAAGATAAGATAATCTAAAACAGATATCTAGTAAAAAATTGTTTCTTCCTTCTATAGGTTGTGCTTTTGAATAAAAGCATAATTTAAATTTTTGTTCTTCTATTTTACAAATGAATGGTCAGAGAGATAAAGAAAAAAAAAATCCTGAGTGAAAGGAAATCACTTGAAACTAAGATCTTATATTTTTTTCTTTTCTTTAAACGCTGTTCTCTGTTAAATTCGCTAATTAATTCTTTTAACGTACTTCCCTTATTTAAGTTCTTTACGAAGATTTATAATGTCTGCTAGATAGATTTTATGCTGTCTTTTTAAAAATTATTATTTTTTAATAGCATATGACTTCCATTAAAGAATTATCTTGGTTATAGAAAGCAATTTGTAACATTCTCTAAAATGAATAGTGAACATTATTATATACATGAGTATTGTTTTTATTAGAAGTTAAATAGGATTATTAGACATTTGTACTTTAGGATTTTTTTTTTTTTTTTTTTTTTTTTTTTTTTTTAACAAGTAACAAATACAGCGTTTAATTAAATCACGATATTGAACATGAAGAACTTCTTAGAGTCTCAAAAGATAGCTCCACAAAAGCGGGCACTGAGAGAGAGTATAAAAAGAATTCACCCCGTGTCAGTTCCCCGCCATTTTGAAAATGTCCCTAAAGTTTTAGATTAACCGTTAGTCGTATTTTTATTTTTGGAAATTGGTATTTATGTGGTCGAAATACAACATTCAGGACATTCAGAAACTGACCTATGCCCTGTAGAGCCGCGGCTGAGCGGTTCTGTGCTCAAAGCTGTAGATGGTAAGTGCCGGGTTAAATCTCAGGTCACGCTTATCGGCCTAGTTCTTCGAAGTTTTCTGCGGCTTTCTCCGAATCTCGCGTGAATACGCGCTAGGACCCCTTCTAAAGACCCCATGGTATTTTACCTATAGGCCTAGCGTAGTCGATCGGCCTTAAATCTTAGAACCAACCAACCTTGAACAATAACAGATCAGAATTGACAAAGTGAAACGTTTATTTACATAAAAGATTACCAATAGGTAAAAGATGTTAGAATAACAGAAATGATGTGTATATTAATGTGCAGCTTGAGAAGATTTGAACAACAGACAGTTAATAGTTCTTTTAAACCCGAGTTGTCGCCTATCAATGCACAAAAGGTATCCGGATCATTGCATAGCTACATTATTCGACAGATAACGTTATTCGTGATTATCATCTTTGGGATAATCTGAAAAATATAGTTTACATAAAAAAAAAAAAAGATTAAAATTTATTGATTTGTTTTTCATCACATGTTCTATTTGTAAATTTTTCCATTTTTATTTATTATTATTATTATTATTAATATTATTTTGTCAAAAATGTCAGTTAGTAGATATTTTCATTTTTGTAAAAATGTGTATCAATTAATAAGGCTTCCACAACTGTCCACACAATAAATTTGTTGGTTATCCGCCTTTTTGTAATTTGCTATGTTTATATTCGATGTTTAATTAAAACTAAATTGTGAACAGGAATTTCTGTTATTTATTTATAATTTTAGTGGCATGTTTACGAAACTATATTTATTGCTTTAATTAAATGAGTGAGATATCTTTTACAATTCCTTATTCATATATATACTCGTACAGTCGGTAACAAAAGCATCTGAACACTAGCAACAATACCTATATAAAAAAAGCAGAGTTAATACTGGTCTGTTAAATAAATCCTTGTTGAATTATGTTCTCAGTCAGTCTAAGAACATGATTCGACAAGGATTTATTGAACAAAACAGTATTAACTCTACTTTTTTATATAGAAATTTTTGCTAGTGTTTGGATACTTTTGTTACCGACCGTATATATATGTATCCTTATATATATAAAAGGCAATGTTTGTGTGTCTGTGTGTGGACAGCGTAGCGCAAAGACGGTAGCTTGGACAGTCACGTGTTTCGACATGAAGGTGCCCTCCGAGCTTGTGCACCTTGAAGCTCGATTTTAAAATTTTTGACTTGTTTTCTTTAAATTAATTAAAAATGCAAATATTAACATCATAATAGCTGTAAATATAGCCATTAAAATTTTATCCTTAATTTAATTGTTGCCAAAAAAAATTACGAGCTCATTTCTTTTTTTTTTTCTTTTTTCGACGGATAAATAGATACGTTTACTTAAATGTGAACAAATAAAATAAATAAATAAATAAATAAAAATAAATTATGCATGTAGATTTTTACTGTCAAGTTGTTATTTAAAAAAAAAAAAAAAAAAAAAAAAAAAAAAAAAAAAAACTGCCCATGACGTCACATTTGACTGTTTCTTTACTACAATAAACTCTATGAATAATAAATGTATTTTTATCAGTTTTATTTTTAGATCCTACTGGGCGATTTTTTGGCGTTGAAATAAACCGAATGTTTCTCGCCAAGAAGTTTAATTTAGCAACAGCCATTTTAATCCCTTTTAATTCAGCAATAGCCATTCAAAGAAATTAAACCAAAATAGTAGTCACATAAATGATCTATTTTTATCTGAATAGATAATTTTATAAGGAAAAAAAAAAAAAAAACATGTAGTTTTAAAAATAGAAAATTTATTTCAAGAACTATTTTAATCCTAAAAACCATTAAAAATATAAACAGAATATGAAGAATTCTTACAAATTAACGAAAAGGTGTGCGATAAAAGTATCAGCAAAATAGGGTTCCCCCTTTTATACTAGAAATTATGTTAGACAAAAAAAAAAAAAAAAAATCATGACTAATATGGTGACAAAAATTCAAAAGCCACCAAGGGAGAGATTTAATAAAGTTGTTGAGCACGGTAATGTTTACATATTTATTTATTGAAGTGAAAACTTCTTTAGGCGCGTTGAGCACTTTTGGGTGAAGAAAAATCTTTGAACTCCCGTCATCGTCAGCTGACGCTTTCCATTTGAAGTGAAAACTTTTGGGTGAACAAAAATCATTGAATTCGCGTCATCGAAACGCTTTCCATCCTTGTATGATACAAATAATGTATCATACAATTAACTTGCTAATGTGAAGTATTAGTAATTATATACTGTATATTGTTTTAAAATCTGGTGTGGCTCTACACGACTTCTCTCATCTCCGAGCACTGTCTCTATTGCAATTAGACCTCACAAAACCGTGAGAAAGCCCAAAGCTGCCATTTCTCTCAAGTTTTTACAATCTGGTGCGGCTCTACACGACTACTGTCATCTCCGGACACTGCCTCTTAAAGATTGCAGCCGGAAACGTTGCAGTTAGACCTCACGAAACCGTGAGAAAGGCCAAAGCAGCAATTTTTCTCACGTTTTTACAATCTGGTGCGGCTCTACACGATTTCTCTCATCTCCGGACACTGTCTCTTTTGCAGTTAGACCTCACAAAACAGTGAGAAAGGCCAAAGCCGCCATTTTTCTCACGTTTTAACAATCGGGTGCGGCTCTACACGACTTCACTCATCTCCGGACACAGTCTCTTAAAGATTGCAGCCGGAAGCGTTGCAGTTAGACCTCAGAAAACCATGAGAAAGACCAAAGCCGCCATTTTTCTCACGTTTTTAAAATCTGGTGCGGCTCTACACGACTTCTCTCATTTTCGGATACTGTCTCTATTCCAGTTAGACCTCACAAAACCGTGAGAAAGGCCAAAGCCGCCATTTTTCTCACGTTTTTACAATCTGGTGCGGCTTTACACGACTTCTCTTATCTCCGGCCACAGTCTCTTAAAGATTGCAGCCGGAAACGTTGCAGTTAGACTTCACAGAACCGTGATAAAGGCCAAAGCCGCCATTTCTCTCACGTTTTTACAATCTGGTGCGGCTCTACACGACTTCTCTCATTTCCGGACACTGTCTCTATTCCAGTTAGACCTCACAAAACCGTGAGAAAGGCCAAAGCCGCCATTTTTCTCACGTTTTTACAATCTGGTGCGGCTCTACACGACTTTTCTCATCTCCGGACACTGTCTCTATTGCAGTTAGCGCATTAAATAAAATTGTAATATAATTTTTGTAGTAGTAGTTTATATTAATGAATAAAAAAACACTTCATTTAAAAGTATTTCCTACACAATAAAATATTTCCTGACGATTCAAGAAATACACACGTAATTGTTCACGTTTTCACTTCTCTCGGCACTTCCGAAGTGCAACTTTTTTTTATATACCAATCACTACACTAATTTATAATACAAATATCCGAGCTGTTGTGTGTGACTGTACTTGCACGCTGTCCAGCAGAAATACTTGATTAATTTAAATTAATATTTAAATAAATAAATAAAAATAAGAATACGTTTAATAGGAAATATATATAACCATAAAAATATTAGTTGTCTAAAATGTGGCAGAAATAGTGCTCATAGCATATATATTGTTATAAGGGATTAATTCTTTGCCCCTTATCATTAGCCCCGTTGCAATGAAAGCAGGTTTATAGGCGAAGTGAAAATAAAAGGGCAGTTCATTCATTGACTTTCAGTAAGGTCAACCTTGGCAACAAACTTGGTGAGTGGGCGACCGAATTTGGTGATAGGGCAACCAACTTCGTTGAAAAATCGTACTTTAGAATTCCTCAAGTTTCGAAGATCTGCGACACACGGGGGAGCACAGATCTCGAGCTTTCCTTGGGATTCTAGATGGAATTATCGCAAAAAGTCATAAATAGGAGTGAGTTGATTTATGGGAGAGAATATGTATTCACTGCGAATCAGAGTTATTCAGAGACTTATTCTGAGTGTTTGCACTTTAAGGATTGAGCTCTAAGCGAATGAACATTTTTCTTGAGCTTGCGAAGATTTATGCTCCGGAGTATTTGATGTTATTTGCTTTACTCCTGAGGAACAAGTGACTGTTTTTCAGAATGTTCCAGAACATTCATCTAACAGTGACTTTTGCTATATGAGTAACAGTTTCAACTGTTTCCAGAATAGTCGAAGAATAAGCTTTACTATTGGATTGTTTTCGAGAATATTCGTTTTAATAAGAGTTTTGTTGTATAGATTCGAGAAACTAAATAAATAAATAAATAAATATATATATATATAATATCACTGAGGAGATGTCATACTAAAGCTGTGGCGATAATAGTCGCCAATCGAAATATATTTTTTTAAACGTTTCAATTATCCAATTAAAAAGAAATCATTTCAATGTAGTGACTAGCGAAGCGGGCAAAGCCTGCTAGTATATAATAAAAGATAAATTCTAATTATCATGACAAATTTAAAGATATTCGAAGATTCATCAATAACGCTGTTGAAAATGATTATCCTATAGATTTTTTACATAGTTATATTATAGAGAAATATTTAAAACATACGATATATATATATATATTGTTGCGTACTCGGGGGTTCGTGAGTTGTCCGAGAATGAAAGGCAAAACTTACAAAAATTCAGTAATTTATTCACAGAAAGTTCCTGAAAAATACAGGTCTATAAACCAAGTATCAGCTTCAATTCAACCAGTAAACTCAGCTTAAACAACAGCTGTCAATAGCAAATCCACAGTACAAACTGTATAGCAATAACACTTAAAGCAAGTCTCTTTCAAAGAGGCTCAAAGCAAAGCAAGCATTAGCGAAGCTGGCTGAGATCTGAATTGAACTAGCCTTGGCGTAGAAAACAGGCTTATATACCCCTGCAGAAAAGTGTGGAACGTTCTAGAAATCTCCCTATCTCATCAGCCAATGGGATTAGAGCTTCCATATTTGGTATATCCCTTATAAGGATTTTCTCGCCAAGGTCGCTAAAAAATCGCCAAGGTGGGGAAAAGTCGCCAAATTTGGCGCCAAATCCATTACCTGCCTTATTGGAGTTTTTTAATGCGTTTTTAAGGGGAAATAAGGCTATTTCAACGCTAAAACGACTAGAAATGCACAAAATTAGCACTTTATCAACTTACTAAGCATCTTCGAAAGAATTTATACAAAAATAAACACAATTATTTACAATTTTGTAACACTGCCCCCTCCCAAGGACTGCACGTCCTGGGCAGTGCAACCCTTGGTCAAGAGGCGAAACTAAACAAATTTACACAATCTAAAATACAAAAACTAAGTTGCATATAACGATAAAATAGAAATATAAATCATGTGAAATTTTTTTTTACAAAATTCACAAATATGCACAAATATTTATATACAAATATTTACATTACGCATGCGCAAATTTTACCAGTATTTACATTTAATTTTAATTTTACCATTAAGTGTGGTACTTGGCTAGCCTGTTATAATGCACCACCTTCGGTTTTGATGAAGGTGTTTTAGTGATCCGCATTACTACATCATTCAGCCTTTTTAAGACTGTGTACAGTCCGTCCCAGTTGCACTGTAACTTGGGAGACAGTCCTTTGCGTCGAACAGGATTCCACAACCAGACCTTGTCTCCTTCCTGGAACTCATGTTGTGTAGCCTTTAGATCGTACCTTGTCTTCATTTTCTCCGTTGCAATGTGAATCCGCTCCCGAGCAAAGTTGTGTACGTCCTCAAATCGTGCCTGGAGATCTTGGATGTACTCCTTGGGCGATGAAGTCGCATCGGGTGGACAACCAAACAGGAGATCACAAGGGAGACGAAGTTCACGTCCAAACAGCATCTGGGCTGGAGTATAGCCGGTGGTTTCATGGACAGCACTTCGATAAGCCAGCAGGAACAATGGCAACTTCAAATCCCAATCTTGCTGGTTCCTTGACACTAGAAGAGAGAGGTTATTCAGGATGGTACGATTAAACCTTTCGACCATGCCGTCCGACTGGGGATGTAAGGGTGTTGTCTGGGTTTTGTCTATGCTGAGCAGTTGACACAGTCCTTTGAAAACATCAGAGGTAAAGTTCCTACCTTGGTCGGTATGAAGTTGTAGGGACGTGCCGTACCTTGACACCCATTGCTGCACTAGGACCTCTGCGACTGTGCATGCCTCTTGATTGGGAATGGGATATGCCTCAGGCCACTTGGTGAAATAGTCCATCACGACAAGGATGTATTTATTTCCACTGGAGGTCCGGGGCAAAGGACCCAAGATGTCGAGTGCAATCCGTTCAAAAGGTGCTCCCAAGTTATACCGTTGCAGTCTTCCTCGACTTCGTTTCTGCGGGCCTTTACGTGCCGCACAAGCATCACAGGATTTACACCATTTCTCCACATCCTCCTTTGCCTTGCACCAGTAGAAGCGTTCCCTAACTTTCTGCAGAGTCTTCATTAGCCCAAAATGGCCTCCTGTAGAGCTACTATGCAGTTGTTCTAAAACATCTGGAATCTTTGATCTTGGTAATATAATCTGCCATCTGAAGCTTTTCCCTTCATCAGATTCCCACTTTCTGTATAATACGCCAATTCGGATATGAAGAGAGTCCCAAAGTGCCCTATAACTTTTCGCAATGGGACTAAATCTGGAAATGTCCTGCCAGGTAGGTCTGTTGCTGGTCGTCTCCTTCAGCTGTAATATTCGCTTTATGTCAGGATCTTCAAACTGGGCTTATCTAAGTTTTTCGTCACTCCATGGGTCGGTAACTTGATCTGATGGTGTTGAGACAGCAACTTGGCAGGCAACCGGATTTATCGGAAGGTATTTCTGTTCGGCTCTAGAGCAGTACTTGCAGCTTTCTGAGCAGGGCTTCCGTGACAAGGCATCTGCATTACCATGTAGAGTCCCTTTACGATGACGTATCTCGAAGTCATATTCCTGCAGGCGTTGTATCCACCTGGCAATCTGTCCTTCCGGGTTCTTGAACTGGAGCAACCACGTTAAAGATGCATGGTCAATCCTGAGCAGAAATCTTCTGCCATAGAGGTAATGATAGAAATGTTCTATGGCTTTTACGATGACGAGTAGCTCTTTCCTGGTGGTACAATAATTTCGCTCTGGTTTAGACAGTCATTTACTCCAATAGGCAATGACATGTTCTTGACCATCAACTTCCTGCGACAGAACAGCACCGACACTCTCATGGCTGGCATCTGCATCAAGTATGAATTGTCTGTCGGGATGTGGATACGTCAAGATAGGCGATGATGTTAAGGCCTCTTTAAGTCGCTTGAACGCTTTTTCACATTCATCTGTCCACAGGAACTTCTGTTTGGCTTCCGTCAGCTTGTGGAGTGGTCTGGCAATACTTGAGAAAACCTTGACAAATTTCCTGTAATAAGTGCATAACCCCAGAAAACTTCGTAGTTGGTGTACATTTTCAGGGCGACTCCAGTTCTCGACTGCAGAGATCTTCTCAGGATCAGTTCTCATACCTTCGGCAGAGATGATATGTCCGAGGTAGCTCACTTCACGACGGAACAAGTTACACTTGCCTGGATTCAATTTGAGGCTAGCCATTCTGAGTTTCTCCAGTACCTTTCGGATGTTTCGTAGATTGTCTTCAAAGGTGCTCCCCAAAATGATAATATCTTCCAAATACACCAGACAGGCTTCATAGGAAAGTCATTTTAGCACTGTCTCCATCAGGCGTTCGAAGGTGGCAGGTGCATTACATAATTCAAATGGCATAACTTTAAATTGCCACAGTCCTTGTCCCGTGGTGAATGCAGTCTTCTCAGGATCATCAGGATGTAATTCTACTTGCCAGTAACCGCTCTTCAGATCTAAAGTCGAGAACCATTCATTGCCAGCAAGTGTGTCTAATGTGTCGTCAATTCTGGGAAGAGGGTAACTGTCTTTCTTCGTGACGTCATTCAAACGACGATAATCCACGCAAAATCTTGTTGAACCATCCTTTTTTCGCACCAGTACTATGGGAGAGGCCCAAGGACTCGTTGATGGCTCGATGACGTCATTGTGTTGCATTTCATTTAGAAGTTCAGTGACCTCTTCCTGTTTAGCAAATGGAAGTCTTCTTCGATGTTGTTTGATTGGAGGATGATTTCCTGTATCAATTCTGTGCTGGGTGATGTTCGTTCTCCCGACGTCCTCAGGTGTTCGAGAAAAAAGGTCTTTAAATTCTTGGAGTAGCTTCTCCGCAGCACACCTCTGTTCACTTCCTAATTCTGCATTCTTGAGTAGTTCCGTTGTTAATTGCTCAGAAGACTTGGATTCGGTTGATTGCGTGGGGCGGTTTATGCATGTTACAGGAGTGCAGCCTGCTAACACCTCATCCTTCTTCACTGTTCGGACCTTATCGCTGATGTTTGCGACTCTCACAGGAATAGTACTCTTTGAGAGATCAACTAGAGATGAAGCTACCAGAACTCCTCTTGGGCCATTGTCTGTATTCCGGTATTCAATCAGTCCATAGCGGAAGTATTGCTTTGTAGGAGGTGTTCCTGAAACTATTGTCTCTGTGTGTGCAGGGATGAAAATTTCAGACTTGGCTGTTATCTGGCAAATTGGCTGAATGTCTTGATTTCAGTGTTGAACACAGCGATGTCTTCTGAACTCGAATGCAGTTCATTATTCTTGAAGTCCAAGTCTCAGGAAATCAACTCCAATGATTAGAGCATCTCTTATATGAGCGACATATGCCATATGATGGTAACTGGCATTCCCAAAAGTGATGGTCAAGTTCATTTTTCCATATATTTTGATTTCGTCTCCGGTCACAGTCTGGAGCTTAACGCAGGGCGGCGTCCAGATGATCTTCCCTTTTAGTTTTTGAGCCAAATCCGTTCTAATGATGGTCACGTTGGCTCCCGTGTCCAGAATCATCCGGCAGGTGGTGTTGTTAACTTGGCCATAGACATAAAGTCAATTATCGCCGCCACTCATCGATGACACATGAAATACTGTAAATTGGGGCTCTTTAATTTCAGGCAACCTCCGCCCCTTGAGATGGCCTTCTCCTAGTTTTCCTGCAGTGATGGTGAAGGCGGGTGATTTCCTTTAGTTGGTCGTACAGGGCAGTTCCTCTTTACATGACCATCCCCTCCACAGCCCCAGCACTTTATCTTCCGATCCTTTATTTCCTTATTATTTTCCAGGCTGCGCAATCTCTTCAAGATCTCTGCGAGACTTCTCCTCATTTCATTTTCATCAGCAGGCGCATCATTTAATGAGACTGTTCTTAGGGTATGGCGGTCTTTACGGGAGGCTTGTTGGGCTGCCTCTATCCTAAGTGCATAGCCTAAAGCTGATTCTACGTCTCTGATGTTGGAGAGTCTCAGCGCTTTTTGAATTTCTGGATCCCGCACAGCATCGATAAAGTACTGAAGAGCTAAGTCGTTTCGAGTGTCAGCATGACAGTCTGAGAATGCCAGGTGAGACAGTCTCTGAATGTCCGCTGCCAACTCTTGCAAACTTTCGCCTGTTTTCTGGTAACGGGATTTTAACTGGAGGCGACTATAGTCCTTAGAACACTTCTCTCCGAACCGTAGCTCCAGTGCTCTAGTCAGGGCCTCGAAGTCGTTCCTTTCTTCTTTAGAAACATTTCTCAGTATCTCTGCTGTATCTCCCCGTAATGCTGCTGCTAAGTGGACTGACTTGGCGGTAGAGTCCCAGCCGTTAGCTTCAGCTACGTTGGAAAATTGCGTCTTATATACATGCCAGGAGGAACTGCCGTCGTAGGTGGATAGCTTAATAAATTCCCGATTCTGGATTCTTCTCTCTTTCTTTTTAGTTTCCTGAGGCATGGATTCTAATTTTTCCTCGAGATTCCGAATCTTGCTCTGCAGTTCATTCCCTATTACTTCTCCGTTCCACTCTTCTTTCATTTTTCTCTCAAGATCTTCCTCCATTCTCTTAAACTTGCTTTCTATCTCTGAAACCCTTCCTTTCAGCTCTTGATCAAAATTTTCTTTAAATTTCTCCTCAAAATTCTCTTCTATATTCATAAATCTCTCTTCAAAATTTTTTTCTACTTTCATAACATTTTCCTCGATCTTCATTGCTTTCTCTTCAAAACTCTCTTCTATTTGAAAAACTTTCTCTTCTATTCCATCTATTAAGCTTTCCATATCCGATAATTTACTTTGAATCACTTCCTTTACTGTCGAAAGTTCTCTCTTCATCTCGTCTTGATTAGATTTAATTTCTTCAGTCAACCCGTCTTTCAACTCTCTTTCCCCAGTTTCCATACTTTCTTTCATCTCTCTTTGTCCTTCTTTCATTCTTTCGATCAATCCGGTTTCCATCTTTTCCTGACCTGCTTTCATTTCTTTTTGTCCGGTTTCTATTTTCTCTATCAATCCAGATTTTAACTCATTCATCTGGGCAGTTAGACCTTCCAGAAGCTTTTTCATTTCTTGCTCCATAGCTCTAGTTATTACCATTCACAGACAATCCCACTTCTGACACCAGAAATGTTGCGTACTTGGGGGTTCGTGAGTTGTCCGAGAATGAAAGGCAAAACTTACAAAAATTCAGTAATTTATTCACAGAAAGTTCCTGAAAAATACAGGTCTATAAACCAAGTATCAGCTTCAATTCAACCAGTAAACTCAGCTTAAACAACAGCTGTCAATAGCAAATCCACAGTAAAACTGTATAGCAATAACACTTAAAGCAAGTCTCTTTCAAAGAGGCTCAAAGCAAAGCAAGAATTAGCGAAGCTGGCTGAGATCTGAACTGAACTAGCCTTGGCGAAGAAAACAGGCTTATATACCCCTGCAGAAAAGTGTGGAACGTTCTAGAAATCTCCATATCTCATCAGCCAATGGGATTAGAGCTTCCATATTTGGTATATCCCTTATAAGGATTTTCTCGCCAAGGTCGCCAAAAAATCGCCAAGGTGGGAAAAGTCGCCAAATTTGGCGCCAAATCCATTACCTGCCTTATTGGGGCTTTTTAATGCGTTTTTAAGAGAAAATAAGGCTATTTCAACGCTAAAACGACTAGAAATGCACAAAATTAGCACTTTATCAACTTACTAAGCCTCTTCGAAAGAATTTATACAAAAATAAACACAATTATTTACAATTTTGTAACAATATATATATATATTCCTTTTATTATTATTATTATTAAAACTCGACAAAATAACCATATTTATTGAATTGGTTTCTTTATTATAATATAGATGGCGCTGGAATATTTGGATTCAAACTAGTGTTTTGAGACGAATCGAGATGGTTTGATGTGGCTGTGGAAACCACCCGGAAACGGATGCTCAAATGATATTGTGTTGTGAAATATTTTGACTTTGTCTATAGTGGCTATGGATTTTACTTAGTTATTTGGCTTAAGAATCAATAAATTTCATGCTGAAGGTTGAGTAAATATTGACCAATTCTTGCTTGTTTCAATTTATTTTATTCATTTTGATATTAGCCTTAATTGTGTTTTTTTTGTGTTAAACTGTCTGCTTAGGGAGTGGATTTTGATCATATAAAAGCATGCTGTAACACAGCACGTATATATCAAGCCATACGGGACATTTTTTGAAGTTCAATTCCTTTATTCTACGTTTTTGGATTAAGTTTTACTTCAGTTTTTTCTACAATTTTTGGTTTTTATGTAAGTTTATTATAAGTTATTTTTGTTTCAAATTTCCAATATTTTGTATGACTAAAAACATATTTTCATATTATATATATATATTATGAAATAAACTTTGAAAATTAATAAGGAAAAATCTGAATCCTCAATAAAAACTTGAAACTATGCACAAAGGGCATTCCATAAAAACTGAGAGTTATATTTTTACGTAGTGGCAACACCGCGAAACTAAAAAATAGAAGTGGAGGAAATTTTTTCAAACTGTTAACTGTACGTTTATACAAAATTCTAAACAAAACAGACGATTTTATTTTCCTATTTCCGTACTTGTTTAAAGAACTGTTTTATTTGCCCTAAAGAAATGGAGATGAGTGATTCAGAGTTAAAAAACGAAATGCGTTGTGTCACAAAATTTTGCTACCGTTTGGGCAAAACACCTGCAGAAACAGTTAAGTTAATGAAATAAGCTCACAAAGACAATTGTTTTGGTGAGTCTACGATTTTTAGATGGCATGGTGATTTCAAGAAAGGCCATTTGTCTGCAGAACTGGCTCCTAGGAATGGGCGACCAAAAAGGGTTGTGAATGATCGAAATGTTAACACTGTGTGGGTAATCCTTCAAGAAAATCGGCGAATGACATGTGAGGAGATAGCGGCATCAACAAACATTTCGAAAACGTCGATATTTCGCATTGTAGGCAACAATTTACAGCATCGCTATGTTTGTTCCAGATGGGTCCCTCATCACCTTACTAAAGAAGAAATGAAAACAATAATTCACCAATGTTGCGAATGGAAACAGATGCTTCAAAATGATCCAAATCATCCAAAGACTGTAATAACAGGTGATGAAACTTGGGTGCATCATTATGATCCCCTTACCAAGTCCGCAACAAGTGTATGGAAACATACTGATTCTCCGCCTCCGAAAAAAATCCGACAAACAAAATCTGCTGGAAAGGTCATGATGATTATTTTCTTTTATCATAAAGGTGTAATCTATCAGCATGTTGTGCGTCCAAAAACTACTGTGAATGGTGAATATTATGTTTCAGTTTTGAAAATTTTGCGACAACACATATCGAGAAAGCGTCATGAATTGGTAGGGAATTGGACATTACATCACGATAATACTCGCCCGCATGTCGTTACTTCTGTTCAGCAATATCTTAGTAAATGCAATATTAAAATCTTGCCACATCCCCTTACAGTCCAGATCTCGAACCATGCGATTTCTGGCTGTTTCCGACGTTGAAGGAGAAGCTCCGTGGCAGAAAATTTAATACTGATTCTGAAGTTATTTCAGCAGTGGAGGGTTCTTTGAAGCAGCTTCCAGAAAAAAGCGTCTCTACTTGTTTTGAAAAGTGGGTTGAACGATAGGACCGTTGCATATTCTGACGGAAGGCATTTTGAAAAAGAATGATGTATTTTTTGCTGTAAATATATTTTTTGATTTTTTATGATTTTACTCTCAGTTTTTATGGAATGCCCTTTGTAATTATAAACTTTGCGCAAAATGCAGCAAGAGCAAATATAATAAAATAAATAAAATAAAATTAACTGATAATAAAAAAAAAGCAATCCCAAAACACGTGGAGGCGTTTTTGGGGGAAGCCCCCATCCCCTCCTTGTATGAAATGGATAATGAGAAGTATCTGTGAAATGAAGGAAAATGAGAAGCTTCTGCGAAATATGCAAGTGAAAACCATCCATCAGACGTTATTTTAAACCGAATTGATACTGATGACTTTTTTTTTTTTTTTTTTGGATCTAAAAATTTGAAAAACTGGTGAAAACTGGGCGATTGGTATTTATGATAGGATTTTTGCTGGTTCTCTCATTTGTTTTTCATTTTCACTTTTCATTTTGCTTGTCTTATTTCTTTGTATTTATATATTTATATATTTTATATTAACGTAATATTATTTACTAATGTTCCTTATTTATAAATTTGATTCTTTATATTAGTGTTTTGTAATAATTCATTTTTAATCTTGAATTCAATGGCTTTATATTTTTTTGCTTTCGTCTTTGAGAAGTTGGAGACTGGGAATGTATTTTTTAGCCTAATGCACACGTTCCCTCACAACTCATTTTTCATTCCCAACATAGGGAGACTCCCCTGAAGAAGGCACCCATGTGTCTTGGGACTGCTTTTCATTTACTATCAGTTAATTGATTTAAAATGTTTTCGAATGACTTTTTTTTTCATAAACTGTTACAGATGCATAAATTCTACTCCGACACGCTGTATATATATATGTAATGTGCATCAAAAGTCCCACCCTTCTCCCCGTATCTTGGGGAGACGCAGAAATTTTAAGAACCATAAAATATATGTTTAATGAATTTCAAGGGGAACAAATTATCCGTTACACTAAAAAAAGTTGGGTCTGATGAATATTGGGAAATTCATTTATAGGAGGGAGGGGGGAGGCAAACATTAACAATTCAAATAGAGAGAGTTGTCTATTAACTTGGTGGAAAAATCTTTTCAAGACGAACATTTTATCAAAAACCGTTTTGTCCTACTGTGCTTTTGTTACGCATTAAAGCTTAAGTTCAAAGTCCTTCTTCCTCTTTCCAACTGTATCTCGAGAAAAACCTTGAAAATTCTAAAAATTTTTAAATTTCCCTAATCAGTTTGAAGGGATTTCGTTTGTTGTTTAGTCGTTTTTTTTATTTTTTATTTTTTATTTTATTTTATTTATTTATTTATTTATTTTAATGGAGCGGTGAGAATTACTGTGGGGGAAAACTTTAAATTTTCAAATGGGAAGCTTTTTATTAGCTAGCTGGAAATGTCTTTTCAAAACAAACATTTTTTTTTTTTTTTAAGGAGCTTATATTTAGTTAAACATTTCACAAAATGTCCGATCCTCTAACCTACATTTCAGCAGAGGTCGTACTCCCAACCCTTTTTTAGAACACTTTCAGGGAGGAAAAATTTTGCATTTTTTGCTACCATTATTTTTATGCGGAAATATTTATCGAATTTTTATAGTAATACGTAGTGTTAAAATGAAATTTTAACAGTTGTGTTTTTCTATTGTTTAAACTAAGAAAATAGCTAATTTGTAATTTCTTATTTTTTTTTAAAGGGGAATATTGTCATTATTAATGTGTGTCAGTACTTTTCTCCTCCTAAATTCTTCTACATTTTCAAAATCGTATTTCTTTTCATAGCAAACCCTTTTTCCGGCAAAGAATTTGTCCTCATCTATTATTTAATTTGACCTCTAGTGTGTGTGCGTGCTTTTAGGTCCGTTTTGACCTTCAGGGCACCCCCTACGTGCGTGAAGGTCAGTTTCTCTTCCCGCGCAATTGCACTTGACCGTGTTCTGTTCTTAATCGATTATTATCGGTCGGGGTTCAGCTCCTACATCCACGGCGTAGTTGCGACCTCTGCTTGGCCGAGCTGTTTCTATCCCGGAATTTTTCATGCCAAAATTGGCAACAGTAAGTTGGCGTCCTTCGCGAAAGCGCGAGAATTTTCAGTTGAGGCTGTTTTTGTGACGAACGCGATATGGAGTAATTCTAACTCGTGTAAAGAAAATGGGGAGTTAGCCCCCTGAAAGGGGCCTAGCGTTTCCTCTCCTGTGACCTTTGGCTACGCCACTTCTGAATTTAGTTTTTGATGCTTTATGAATATCTACGTCAGTTCTCTAGTCAACTAAGAAGCTCGGAGATGTACTTGATGTAATGCTTAAGCCTAACCTGTTCAGCAGACGTATCTCATGCGAAAGAGATTGTAAGTTCTTTTCTTGACTCCCAGCGTATCTGGCGATGTAGTGTGCCAGCTTAGTTGGATTATTTAAAGTGATGACGTGCTTTCTGAATGAAAAATTCCCATTTTTCTGGTCATAATTAACTTGGGTCCTGTGAAGAAATGCCTGGCTGTTCGTGTGCCGCTCTGTGGCAGGTGTTACATCAGGAAGCCCTTATGGAGGATTGGAAATTTTCTGATGAGTGCCCTTAGTTTCGAAGAGTTGTGTTTTGAAGTTCGTATAGCTACTGTTGGAGCATTGTTTGATTGTGACTAGATTGGTGCCGAATGAATGGTTCCAGCCCCAGCAGCCTCCAGTCCTGGACCCTCGATATGGATCTAGTGAAATTGTCGGTATCATTTTTTTTTCTTTTCTTTAACATGTACTTAATTGACAGTGCTTTTCCTCACCATTCCATATTATTATTTAATCATTAGTAGAATCTAAGTGTTCAGTAAAAATTTAAAAAACTTTTATAACAGAGGACTGTCCTAATTCACATGAACTGATTCTTTCTTTAATATGTACTAATTTGACAGTGACTTTTTATCACCTTCATTCTACCTTATTATCTATTCATTAGTAGTGTCTAGGTGTTCAGTAAAAGTTAAAAACTTTTTATAACTGAGGACTGTCCGAGTTCACCTGAGCTGTGATTTATAATTTTTATGTAGTATTTAAAGGTAAAAGTTTAAGTGTCACTTTACAGGACTGATAATGAAGTAATATAAACAATTGTAAAATTGTGTTATTGGTTATTTTAATTTAGTATTTCAATTTTGTGTGGAAATGTATTATTTGATTTAAAATTTGTACGAGGATCCTCAGAAAATCATTTTTCTTTATCAAACATTAAATATTTTCTTTTAGTTATATTTGTCTGTTTATGTTTTATTTATTATGAGAACTAGTATTAACTAATGTTTTTATGGGGTTTTACATATTTTACGAAGTCATTTTGTGAGCCATTGAGTAACTTGCTGGAAAATGCTGAGAGATCTAATTGTTTTCTTAAAAGATAAAGCTTTTATCGTATGAGTATATAATTTATTTAATCTAAAAAAGATGTGCATAAATTATACCTTTTGTTTTGATCCTCATGCTTCCAGCAGGTTACATGTGAAAAAACTGAAATTTCAAAGTTAGACTTCTTTTGTGTGGGGGGAGGAAATGGCTCACCTGTTATTTTGTTTTATTTACTTATTATTTGACTGTTATTATTATCGATGAATTAATTATGATGATTCTAAGCCATGGGCAACAGAGAGTAGGTATTTTGCCAATGAGGTTTCGACCTTTTTTAACATCCTTTTCGGACTGGGTTCAGTAAAATTTTGCGGCTAATGTACAAAATCTATACTATCGAAAAAAAAAAAAAATTATGAGTAAAGTATTGCGGCCTATTGTACTAGAGTATATGATCATGGAGTATAATCCTAAATTTAATTTAAGACATAAAAAATATAATTATGGACAACTCTTTTTTTTAATCTTCACAACAGTAGTGATTGAATTGGATAAATATGTTTTTATAAAATAGTGGTAACACCTCATACGATATAGCACACAAAGCTCCAAGTACATATTAGCTACATAATACCTTCCTATTCACTGCTGTTACTTATCACTGTGATTATAATGCGTCACTGCGATAGGGATTTGCGATAACATTACAGTTTCGTTTATGCAGACAAATTGGGCTGGGAAAGTATGTCTCTGAGAGAACGGTATTGTTTGAAAGTTGTATGCGTGCTTCAGTGCAATATCTATGAGAGGACGCATTTCATTTCGTAAATAGAGAATATTTTTGCGTTTGTGAAACATCCTTGAGGTTTATATGGAGTAATGTGACGTAGCCGCATTGTCACGAATGCCACAATGTAAAATGTTTTCCATGTCCCAGAAATCAAACAGTTTTGTATGGGAAAATAGTGACCGCCGATTTCATGAACACAACGGAATTTCTTCTTCTTTTTTTTTTTTTTTTTTTTTTTTTTGTTACAATCTAAAAGAGACTTTGCTTGAATTTAAAGAACTGCGGCTGTAAAAGCATAGAGGGAACTTAACAGGACGAATTTTCAAATTTCCAATGGTAGGAAAGATGTTAGTTCATTGAAAGATCGTTTTACAGACTCATATAAAATTTGCTCGAATTTTATAGCTTTAAAAAATTCCCAGACGTTCCTTACGATTTAAAAGAAAATTTCATTACTCATAAATTCTTTAAAACTCAGGTGTGAAATAACCACACGACTTCCATTACTCGCTATTACACGTATGACCTTTTTTTTTTTTTTTTTTTTTTTTTTTTTTTTTTTTTTGAGATTATGTGATTAGAAGACATAAAATAGACCTAACGAAGTAAACACCTAACATTTTCCAGTAAGGAAAACTTGATACACGTGTAAAGACATATAAAACAGAGTTTACATACAGAGTTAAAAAACAAGAAAAAAAAAAGGTAGCTATCTTTTTTGAAGCACCAAAATCAGAAGTCTAAAACTGGTCTACATAATCAGGATGATTGTTAATTTTTTTAATAATAACCACGTAATGCATGTAAAAGGACATTGAAATGTATTTATGTAAAAGTTTCAAGAAAATCGTTTGAGCCGTTTTTGAGATACTAACTTTTACCAAGACTTCACATACGCAATTATTGACTGGAAAAAATAACTTCATATAAAAGGATATTTTAAAGGGAGTAAATATGACGAGTTCGTAAAAAATCTGTACAGTAACGCACTTGCGAGACCTGAAATTGAGCGATTTAATTTATACAGAACGACTATCAATTTTTCTGAACTAACCAACTATACCATTCTAAAAGACATCTGTTTAATAGCAACTTTGAAAAAAAATTATTAGAGCCTTTTTTGTGTTACTGGTTTACGGTCCACCTTCCTGTTTTAAAATTTCCCCCAAAATTTTGAAAATTTATCTGTACACCAGACCTGTTTCAATTCTGAAGTTTCGTAGTTCTATCTTTATTATTTTCGGAGATACGATAGTCAGTAGATTCCCCACGTGCATACATACACACACATACACTGAACAATTGCAAAAAATTACATTTTTGGACTCAGGAGACCTTAAAACATGTAAATCAGGTGAAAACTCGATATCGAATTTTTGGATCGAGTTCAATACTTTCATTACCTACGGTAGTCGGGTAATCGAAGTAAAAAATATTGTAGGATGCAATCCCCTACATGGAGGGTCAAAATTCAGATAGCTTGTCTCTAGACCATCCTTAGAAGTCAGTCCTGTAACTTCGCTAGTATGGATTCTTGTTTGAACGTTGTGTAACACATGTTAACCGCTACGCTACAAAGTGTGCTAACGTCTGTATTCACCAATAATTTTAACTCCGTGTTGAACACAAAAATTTGAAAAGCTATAAAGGTAGGATGCAGCTTTCCACCACAATTGGTCCGTTGCTTCTGCCATCAAGCATCATTGTTAATTTAGATTTTTTAGCTGAAAATAACCAATCAAAGGTTATGTGAAATCTTCAACGCTAGATGGCAGTAGCAGCATGCCAAATTTATTTTGAAAGCCACACTCTGATTTTAAATACTCTTTAAACATTCGTGTTGAACCAGAGGTTGAAGTTAATGGTAAACGTTAGTAACGTTTAACGGGTTCAAATATGCATTTTAGCTAACGGAGCGAAGATTGAACATCAAAAATAAAGGTATATTCTGATGGCTATAGTGGTGGTAACCATGTTTCCTAAAGCTAGCAGTGAGGAAGAGTGCAAAATCTTGGAGGAGTGCTAAATTGACCAACAGCTTAAAATTAATAAAACATCCATTCGGAGCTCTCTTATCGCTTATTTTCTCTGAATCAGATGACTATCTCGGAAATTGCATACCAAAAAAATGCTTGTTTTATGCTTTCTATTTTTATCATTAAGCATTCTGCTTTTATTTTATTTTGTTTTTTGCAGAATATTTCAGCGCATCCTTTGGGTTGTCTATAAACAAACTTTCGAATCAATTTGCATTTTAATTACAGCTACAGAAAACGCTAAATAAGCCAAATTTATTCACGGTAACCCTGTATTTAGAGAAGTGCATTACTTATATATTTGTTATTATTAAGTCTTATTAAAAAGTATAATTTTATTTGCTGATCTCTTAATAAAAGATTATTTAAATTACCTTTCAGATATATTATAATATTTTAGACTATGTGTGTTTTTATAAGCCTTATACATGTTTCGTTGTAAATCCATATGTTCTATAAATTTGCTAATCGCTCTTTTCCCCTATCTCATACCGTTTTCCAGATTGGAACGATAGTTTCGAAAATTTCAATCCTGTTGTGCTGTAAATCATCTTATCTAGTAGCATATAGTCACTTTACTATACCTAGGTACCACTTTTATTATTATAGTTGTAGTCATTTAGCAGTTAAAAGGTCGGAACAGACTTTAGTGTGCACCCTATATGCCTATATTTGTGTACACAAAGCGAGGATTGATCTAAACAAAATAACAGACGATCTAAATAAAATAACAGAAAGTGTTTGACTAAAAAATGAAATTTTAAAGATAAAATTTCTAGACCGATATATTATTTTACGTATTTTATTTCCAGTGTGCATTTTTCTTGAAAGCAATATAAACATTACGAATATACTTTTATGACAGCTTTTGAGAACATAACTCGTCCAAAAAGAAATGTTTTTCTCAGCAATTTATTTATAAAAGATATTTATTTTAGAGTCGAGAATAAAATAGAATTTTTTTAAGAATTATTATTTTGGTATTTCGAAATCATTTTTTAGTGTTTAATGATAGTGTTTATGATTTTATTGACAATTCATATATTTATTGTTTTAATTGAGTGATAAATAAAAACGTAGGAAGATTTATTACTGAGTGTAAATATGATTAAATGTTGAAGCCTCATAATTCCTGGTATTTTTGAATATATTAATTTCAACTTTAAAGTAAAATTGTATTAATTTTTTTGGTTGTAAAAAGCGTTCTTCTAGAGTTACATTTAAGGAAGAAAATTTATTCCAATGCCTTTAATAGATGAGAAATGCAATTTATTGGTAAACACTTGCATATAAAATGACAAGGTAAAGTTGATAACAACGAAAGCCTAATAACTAGATCAGAGTTAGCTAGTGTAAGTGAGCAAAATAAATGAACAGTTGTATGACGCTTAAATATTTTAGATACAGTCATAATGCTTAGAGACTATAGATACTTACATTCCAGTGGGTGTGCATGTTCAAGCTGTAGGATGATAACACATAATATTAGAATTATGGCATCTAGGAAC
The DNA here is from genome assembly GCA_963930645.1 of Salticus scenicus. Taxonomy (NCBI): domain Eukaryota; kingdom Metazoa; phylum Arthropoda; class Arachnida; order Araneae; family Salticidae; genus Salticus; species Salticus scenicus. The sequence goes on from OZ005650.1 coordinate 319,810,044, forward strand.
CCTTTTGAATCTTCTAATGTTGTTCTTCGAAAGACAGTATGATTTCTTAAGATGTGTAGACATTTTGTTAAAGAAAGGATGATGTGCATACTTGCAAACCTAACCAGGAAGATTGTTAGTACCCGCTTTTTTTTTTTTTTTTTTTTTTTACACCACTTAAGTTTTAGAGTAATTCTCTTCAAATATATCTACGATTAAATAAGAAGAAAAGTACTCTAAAAATCGAGTGGTGTGAAAAAATAGGCGGAAAAGGGCTGAACTAACAATCTTCCGGGTTAGGTTGGAAAGTATGATGATGTCTATTCTGTGCATGTATATATACAGTCGAACTTAGTTAACATGAACTGTTTCCACAATCCCTATCAAAATTAAGATTAGTTTAGTTAAATAAAGGTTAATTACTGATAGCATGAACTACTGATAACACGAACAAACATTTTATTCCGCTTGAGATTCACGTTAACGAGGTGACACTTCAGCTGTTTATATTTAGAGTGATACCATATTCATGGTACAAACTGGGAGAGAAAGTAGACAGCAATGACACGAATAATATTCTCATACGTAACTCAGGTCACAATCCATTTCTGTAGTCATAAATACAGGATATCTCTCATCAACTGAAACAAGATGTCTCTACACGAATAAAGATATTTTATTGAAAATGTTTATATAATTTTTTATATAAAGTTTCGCTTGTTGGAGTGGTGATGAATAGAAAAGTTTTATTAATTTGCAAAATCGAAGATGAAGAGACTTGATGTTCTTAGAAGCTACTTGAATGAGTTTAATAAAAGTTTAGATTCAGGGATTCTTCTACGTTCATTGGTATATTTTTATAAAATTTTGTTTTAAACTTGTGTTTATTCTTCCATTAATTCTAGATACTTTTGTTAAATATATATAATCAATATTATACGAAAACAAAACTTTAGTTCCTTTGCTTGCTGAAAATCTATTCTCTTAAAATAAAAGAATGAAATCAACTCAATTGGAGTGAATTTTAACTCATTTCCTGTGTAAAATGGGCCCATTCCTTTGGCAATAATTTTCGTCAATTAAAAGATTAACTACGCAATATTTGCGATATCACGACTATTTTGCTGAAATAAATAGTTTCCTACTAAAGCGCAAATTGTAATTTTAGCAGCAAAATCTGTTGTAATTGTTTTTTACAAAAACAAAATTAAATATAAGAAAACAGTGACACTCCGCCTGTGTATGGATTGTAACTTGAATCATCGTGTTTGAAAAAAATTGCATTAGAGTTATGCTATCCTATTACATATGTACTGTTAAAAGTTAGCTGCTCTTTATCAATCTCATATGACATGATACTTATTGTTTTATCAATATTTACTTCTATTATCTGTAAAATGAAACTATAGGAATCTAATGAAACGTCTTAGAAAATCTCACTAATTTTAAAATCTGGAACGATATTTGAATGTAGATTCCCTGTTATGGAAGCAGATAACTTAAAAGTGTTTATCAATGGATTTTACATTCATTTACACATTTAAAAATATCTATATTCTTAGACGCAAAGCTTCAAAATGTATTGAAAAATCATTATTTCAAAAATCAGGATGTGGTTTACTTCTCTAGAGATATGGTTTGATTTTTATTACTACTAAAATTGTATAATTAACTTATTGAATCTTTTGTATAAAATTGATTTATAATGAATAAAATAAACACATAAGATACCAATGAGTTTGAGCGTTAAGTCTGTGCACTAATGTATATTTCATATGCTTTGAAAAAAAAAGTTTTTTTTTTTTCATTATGAAAATTACTATTTTTTATTACTTTTATATTTATTCATTTGTATTATTTTATGGTATTTTATATAATTTTCGATGTTTTGAAAATGTGATATTTTGATAGTGGAATTTATAAATCTCAAGAAATTTTAACATTGATTGTTTAGCTTACTTTTCATCAAAAAAATTATAGTTTTTTTTTTTTTTTTTTTTTATACAAATAAATTGCTAAACTGGAACACAAAATTTTATAATTCATTACCTTTAAAAATAATCAAAAGAAAAAAAATCACAAAATTACAGCAATCATCCATTCTCTAATCTACAAATCATAAATAAGTACTAATAATTTAAGTACTGATTCTAATAAATTAAAAATAATAAGCGGCTGTTTGACTCAAGCAAAGACATTTTTATCGAAATTCGAAACTGATAACAAATAATTAAAATAAACTAAAAAATTATTTCTTAGAGAAAAAAATCTGTTTTTAAATTAACTTACTTATTTTGTGCATATAGCTTATAAATTTCGTTTATAATAAAAGATAAATGGTAAAAGGCTTCAGTAAAATTTTATTAAAATAATAAAATGTTTCTCTTTTTCTGAAGAAAAATCTTTGTTCGCTCTATATAAATATTTAAAGAAATAAAGCAGAGTTAAATAACACAGTCATGGAGAAATTTTCGTAAATCTAGAAAGGACAAGAAACCTCTTTATTCTTAGAAACTACATGAAAAATTTCTGTTGAATTGTAGTTCATATTTCATGCAGATGCACTTGGGTGCGTGCTGTAGGATTTTATACTGCATTTACAAAAGTCTGGAAGTTTTAGAGACAAAGAAAACATATATATTTTTTTCCAAAAGTCTAAATTATGTTAGATTTTTCTGGGTAAACATTTGCGATTACGAAAAATTCTCAAACTAGATTGTTTCCATTTTTTCCCCAATGCAATAAAAAATGCCTTTTTCAAAAAAGGATTTTGCATCTTTGTATTAAATTAAAAATATTTTGAAGTTGAAAATTATTTCAATTGTTGTTAAAGGAATCTGTACACAAATTAAAAATGTTTATAATGCATTATTGCTTGAATATAAAAGATTATAGACACCGAAATATTAACCTCAAGTATTAGGTCACAAAGGTAAATTGGTAAAATATTAGACACATTATCTGCAAATATTATGTGTTACACATAAATGTTATTTATAATATTACTAATTATTAAGATATTATTGTTAAAAAACAGATATTTTTGAACTAGCTATATTTCTTTAATTAAAATTTTCAATATTTGTCCAAATCACGTGAGGTTAATAATATTTGGAGTCCCCTATGCACAATTCTATACTTCACAGCGCTGCTATTGGGAAAGGAAATTCATCTAAAAACTTGAAGAATAAATCGATAAAAAACGACTTTGAAAAATACTGTTTTTAAAAAATGCTTATTATATCAACAATATATAGAACCAGAAAAAGTTAGTTGTCTCATGCAATAGAAGTAGCGCTCTATTGCTATTATTTATGGCTTACCGGATAAATCTAAAAAAATATAATAAATCATGTAAAAGTAAATATTACATATAGTACGTGTAGTATTGTTCATATGTAATTGGATTATAAATATAAAAAATCTACTTCGGTTTCTTTTTCGATAAATTCCGTTTTGAAACTGTCATCCGATAATTATGCAGGTTTAAATCTATGGGTAAGGCTTTGTCGCAGGCAATAGGAGCACGGTCGCGGGATTTTGCGAGTGTGGAAGTCTCTACCGAAAGCAGCGGAGACCCGAAGCGAGGTTTCGATCAATTGCAATCGAATTTCTTTAAACTAAGAATACTTTAAGACATTAACGTGTTTACGCTTAAATAGGATTATTGTTCTTTAACTTTATATTTTGAATTTTTCATATAATGATAGAAAATAATTCCTTTTCATTTTAGTTCTTTATTACCATAGTTGATACTCCGAAAATTGTTATATTACGTCAGTGGTATACAGAACATGATATCTTTCTCAAAGTTACTTTTAACACTGAAACACTAAATTTCTATTTATAAAATGCGCCAATGTAACTACTGTAAATCTTCGTGTTTTTTTTGTGTCGTGAAAAGTATTTATAGTAACGGTCCCCCTTTTTTATGTACATCTTTATAAATTTTAAATTTAATTAATTTATTATTTATCTATTTATCTGTTAATATTCTTGTAAAATGAAGCATTCTTCGATACTTCCATGTGATACGTGACGTTTTTAAAAGTTTAATCAATTCTGTAATAAGGATGAGGTTTTAAATCTAAATTTAATCAAAGGATTTTTTTTTTTTTTTTTTTTTTTTTAATTATTTGAATATCGTAGTATTTGGTATTATAAAAGCAATAATTTGTGTTGTTCTTCTATATTTCTACATAAAAATATATTTTAATTCTAATAAAAAGGTTTCAAGAAAAGTAAAAACGCATAATTTAAAAATATTTTATAATATCATAATATCATAATATGACATTAAAAGGTGGTAATCGAATGATTATATATGATGATTTATATATATAAAATTGTTACAGAGCAAATAAAAAAAAAATAGTTTATCAGAGAATTCAAGTCAAATAGTTTATTTCACAAATTACGTAGACCATTCATGATAATAAAATTCCACTCAAAAAGTTTTTTTTTTTTTTTTTTTTTTTTTTTTTTAAATCTATGAATGTATAACGTGATAAATAATTATTAAATTCATTTAAATAGAAAATTTTATATTTGTTACACTGTTAAAAATTTCTGTAAATTTAATGTAAATATTTATCCAGAGTCGGTAAATTTACAGTAATTCTTATTTAAAAGTGAATAATTGAGATTCTCAATCTTTATTCTGTGTTTTTACGTAATTTTATTATTTAAATATTATTTAATTAAAATTAAAAATGACTGTTTCAACTTTAGAAAAAGCATTCTAATTCCGAAATATATTCCCAATATTAATTAATTATATTAATACTACTAATAAGTTTTTTTAACATCTCCGTTTACTTTTCTCTGTAATTTTACGTAACACTTAAGATAATAGATTACACAGAGTTTTGTGTTGAAATTTTTAACAGTTTCGTAAATAAAACTTTTCATTTATTCTGCTAAACTGGCGAAATTTTTCAGGAATTTCAGTTCTACTTTTAACTGTCCATCAAAATACATTTTTTTGTAGAACTCATAGTAAAAACTTCATGATAAAATAATATGAAACTTGACAATGATAGATGAGAAATTATATTTCAATACATTCTTCTTATAACAGCATTTTTCAGACATAATGAGGTTTTCTTTGTTATCGTTGTTTTTGCTGTTAAATTGCGATGGTAATCTTTAAATATTATGCATTTTTTTATGACAGAAAACGATTACTTTTATTCTTGTTTAATGTATGAGGAATATATTAATTCATATAAATAATTTATGTCAAATGTGCCAAGATTCCCATATTTCAACGGAGATTTCATACCAGAAAGTTTTATAAGTGTTTTTAATTTATTTAATCCTCGAAATTATATGTGGTAGATTCTCCTTTAAAAAATAGTGGTCATAAATATCATTTAAAAATTAAAAAGTTTAATAGCTATGACATGCATATTCTAAGAAATAAAATACTTCAAGAGAACAGTTTCTTTTTTCTTAAGAAATTCGGTACAATGTTTAATGAAAAACATAAAGTATGCTAAATTTATAAGAATCACTTTTATACACATAAAAAAGAAATGGTTTTGATCTTCAATTTAAAACACCTCTGGTCTGAACTTGAGGATACTATGACATGAAATATAAAAATAGATATAACTTTAATAGAAAATAAACATAACGCTATAGATTAATATTAAAACTTCGTAGCTAAACGAAAAAAAAAAAAAATAATAATAATAATTAGTTAATAGTAAGACTTCATAAACGTACGACCATTCAAAATAGTAATATTAGTGATATATCATATGATAATAAATAGATTGGTACTAATACCATTTAATGTATATTGTTCTTTAAGTTTCTATTTGATTAACATAAAATAAAATTGACACTGTATAAATTCTAAATTCGTTTAAATAATAAAAGCTAAATATATATAATATCATTTGCTCGAAATTATCCACGAAATATTGAATAATCCCTAGCTTGATTTTTCCCATACTCTTTATTTGTAAAAAAATTGGAAATAACTGGCATTGTTCTGTTTCATATGAATGTTATTATAAACATTCCTGCAAGTTGGGATATCACATGTGCAAATTTAATCAATAGATAAACGAATCCTACTTACAATGGTCTCAGAAGTCCTGTGTTATTGTATTTGTCTTATTTTTGTACCTCTATTTTTACATAATAAATTTTGTGAAACTTTTAATATTATTATAGTATTAATATATATATATATATATATTGTTTGAAAAAATTGGGGACAAAATTATAAAAATATAGGACCGCTGCAATCATTACATTTGGCACACATTCTCCCAGGACTTCTTCATGAAAATTCTAGGAAGGGATGCATATCCCCAGAATATCCTCGATATATTCAGTAAAACATGTGCTATATATGGCATAACCATTTGAAAAATTGAAAAAAAGAAAGTAATAATTAACACTTTAAATCGGATTATATGTACAGAAATAAAAATATCAGTGTAATATCAGTGTGTTAATATCAGTGTATTATCAGTGTGTTAATATCAGTGTATTATCAGTGTGTTAATATCGTGTTATGTATTAAGCTTCTTGTAATTACAGGCATTGTATAAAAATAAAGAAAAGCGGTAGTTCGAAATTCTTGTAAAAGGTTGAATATTATTGCAATGCAATTTGTTGTATGATTTGCAAATATATTTTATTTAAGTGGTTTTTAACAATAAGCATTTTACTTATTTAGTGTGCTTTAAATACATGTGACTAAAGCTGTTATAAAGATACGAAAGCACTTTACAAAAATATAGCTGAAAAATATTTCCTCTTATTAGATAAAGCACCAAATTTATATTAGCATATTTTTTCATAAAGTTGTAGCACTCACCAAATTTCCAAAAATCAATAAAATTTTAATACTTTCCTTTCAGTAAATGGGATAAATAGCATATTTATCTGCTGGACGATATATGATAAAATCTAATCAATACTGCATTTAAGTGTCTCATCAATTATAAATCTTCGTGAAATTAACATAGATCCACACAGATACAAGCAGACAATTAGATATAAAAACTGCTAGACAAGCAAGCAAATAGAGATACATACTTTTTAAACATTTAAATCATATTCTGAATATGAGAAAGATTATAAATCTATCAAAACTGGAAAGTCGAACAATTCTCCCAGTCTAAAATTTTCTTCGTATATATTGAAAAAAAAAAAAAAAAAAAAAAAAGCAAAATGTGCGATGCACAAAGCATTAAAAATGTGTTATATTAAAAATTCGACTCATAATATTTAAATTAGTTAAATAAATCCAATGTAAAATAATTTGTTTAACTTATAAAAGTTTCAATAATTAAGACATAAACATAATAAGGCATACTTTACTACTTATTTACCTTATGTTATTCAGAGATAATATGACTACATTTTGATTTTATGCATTTGTTGCTTAATTACGCGGGTCATGCAGAATATAAAGACTTTTTAGTCACACAGAATGAAAAATGCAATATTTACAGGAAAAAGCAATTCTTGGACGTACTTGAATCTTTCTTCCCTTCTCTAGATAATTAGCTCGTACGTATAAGCATTTTTCGTGTCTGGTCACGAGCCTCAGTACATTGTGAGACCTCTGAAGAGATTTAAGAGTATCCTAAAACCCAAGTGGGTGAGAGCCGTGATGCAAGCAGAATAAGTAGCTCTGCTATCTACTGCCCTGATAGGCTTTAAAAAAGCACACACATCATGTAAACATCTTAGTTAAGATCGTCACAAAGCAAACATATCCTATATCTCCATGTTAAAAATTTAGAATTTTTGAGAATAAATATATAATAGGGAACTAATCACAGTCCACATATGCCAACTTGTTTTATACTACTTTTTTTTTTTTTTTTTTTTTACATCGCTGCATGTATTACCTTTATATTCGTCATTTTATATCTTTATATTTATACCTTTTTCTTTATATTTACTTGATTACCTCAAGAGGTCGACAGCTAAAAGCTTTTAGATTTTAATCAGATTTGATTTAAATTACTTAGATTTGTTTTTCAATACTGCATATTTTATTCTCCCCACTGTCCCAGAGATTCTGCTCTCAATCATGGTAGATGGTAAATTCATGTTTAAAATCCATATTGTGGTCGTCGTCTAGCTGTTTGATGTTTTTAGTGATTTTCTCTTAAACTCGCTTGAGTACGGGCTAGACCCCATAGAAAGAATCAAAGTGTGCTATTTCACTCACATCTATTATCCTTGTATTGCTAATTAGTCTATAACAATTCGCATTCCACCATCTGCATATGATACAAGAAGGGTGCACATTGCATTTACTATTCATTCGAACTGCAAAATACTTGCAGGGACTTCTTTATGCACTTTACCTATCATAAAGTGAGTGTATCTCGTAACATAGACACTCAACACTAATTAATTATTAAATGTGAATAAATTAGAAGAATAATATTTGTATATATTATTATGTGAAGTGTAATTTCTTTTATTGTTTTTTCTAAATATAAAATTAAATCTTCTCAAATGAATGTGTAAAAGTTGTAACGCAGCATTGTTGTGTCAAATAAAAATTCTATATTACCTAAAAAAAGAAAAAAAAAAACTAAAAGCAGTCTCTGGGGACTGCCGATAGAAGGGAAAACTAAGTAACTTGTAAATTGTATCGTCGAATTATTAGAATATTATTTTCGAATCATTTTTCCTTTGTAAAGAAATGTTTATGATCTGTATTATATGATTTGGCACAATATTTGTAGCTACCCAAATTAAATGAACTAAGCCTTATATTAGGTAAAAATATTGCAATATGTCTAAAATATTTTTTTTTAATTATTATTATTTATATGAAAATTTATATTGAAAGCAAAAAGAAGAATATAACAGTCTGTATAAAAACACGTGCTTGTACTTTGTGAACTATGTATATAGCGGGGGAAAAGTACATACATACATAGGGTATAGAACTAGAAAGAGACAGATGCCAGTACCCACTATACTACTCGTATTAGTATACATTTTATAAATATATATAGATATGTACAGTCGGTAACAAAAGTGTCCGAACACTAGCAAAAATTCCTGTATAAAAAAAGTAGAGTTAATAGTGTTTTGTTAAATAAATCCTTGTCGAATCATGTTCTTAGTCCATCTAAGAACATGATTTGACAAGGATTTATTTAACAAAACAGTATTAACTCTACTTTTTTAGCATAGGAATTTTCGCTAGTGTTCGGACACTTTTGTTACCGACTGTATATGAGGTATGCCGAGCGGTGCGCTGCATATATGCATATATATGTAGAGATATATACTATTTGTATATATAATGTATACTAATAACGCACAGAGGTATATCTATGTACATATATATATATACACAGTATACATATAGCTCATGGAAAGGGTTCGGTGAAGATAACGCGAGTTCCATGATTTTTGTTCACCCAAAATATGCTCAATGCGCCTAAAGAAGATTTCACTTAAAAAAAAAATAATAATAATAATAATAATAACATAACTAACCTCCATCTATTTACAAAATTATAATTTGATTTTGATTTAAAAGTAATGCATTATCAGATTTAAAAATAATCATACTTTATTCGTTATACTTCCCAAGTATTACATGGGAATTGAGTGTACACTATTATATTTATTTAAAATTGACATTGTGAAAAGTTAGAATTTAACTTTGAAACTATTCATGCTTCCAAAATTCAATATTTATAAAATAATAAATTGGATTTTCCCGTGGACTCCATTATTAATTTAAAACAAAAGACTACATTAAAAAATACATAAAACTAGGAATACAGAAAATAATCAAGATTCTACATTTTTGTTGTTCTACTTATTTAATGTTTTGAATCTGAGTTTTAATACCGTGCTAAGCAAATATTAGCATTTAAATTAAAATGCAAAATATATGAGTAATGTAATTTATAGATGAAAAGAAAGTAAGAAAATCAATAAAATTCTGACATATTTCTTGTAGGAAAGAAACTAGTTTAATTTTACTGACAAAGATTATCCATATTTCTAAAAAGAAAAAAAAAATAGTAAAAATTATTTCTAAAATTAGTTTTAAATATAAAATGATCCCCAGTAAAGATATTTTTCATAAATGTACATTACGTTTTCTATTTTGAGTTATTTTTTCCTCGGAAAGCTATTTTCAATGTCTCTACTTCTTTCGGTGTTAAAATTAAATTTTAAAAATGATGATTTCATTTTATGATTTAAAAATTAATAGATTTGAATTAATCTATAAAAAATTACTTTCTGTTATAAAAAACATATAAAATATTTTAGGTAAATATTTAATCTCTATAATTACTCTTATATATATATATATATATATATATATATATATATATATATATTTAAGCATTTTATTTAAAATATAAATATTATGTGTTGAGGTAACTGAAGCAAAAATTAAAAAACTTGAATGCGTTACCAGTATTTAATTAATGTTTTCATTAACTAAAATTATATAAAACATATATATATATATATTTTTTTTTTCTGATAAAATTAACTTATTTTATAAAACACATTTTTTTTTTTATAGTAAAGAGAAACACACTGTTTATCGTTTATATATATTTTGATTTTATTAATAGTGTTATTGGTTGTCATTGGTTGTAATTACTTAGAATGAAAATTAGACACAATGAAACTAGTGAAAATCGTTTAAAATCAAATATAATAAACTTTGTAATTTTATACAGTGTAATGAATCTGGAAAAAATGATTTATATGCTGTACTAATTAGATTAAAACTTTTGGATAAAAGGTGCTATAAGCTCTCACAGATAGAAAATGTTGCATGAAGCCTTTGAAATAAACAGTGAATATGTGCTGGTTAATATATAATGAATATAAAATAGTGTATAACTGATAAAGATCACATAGCTGCTAACTGTTCCAAATTTTGAATAACAGTATTTTTTACAAAAAGATCCATCTTCTTTTATCATACGCTACTGCGATAAAAACTCGTATTATATATATATATATAATAAATAATAATAATAAATAAATAGATAAATATCGGCATCCAAAAATCGGAAAAGTTGGATGCTGTGACATCAATTCAAGAAATACTATCATGTAATTGTATGTAATCTCACTTAGCACTTGGAAACATATGATAATACGCGAATGTTAATAATAAGAAGAAGAATAAAAAAACAAAAGAACACGCATGAATATTGTAATAGAAAATGGAATGTATAAAATGCTTACCATCCAACATGGATGTTTTTTTTTTTTTTTTTTTTTTTTTGTGTTTCTCATTATGGTAAGTCATAAAATATCTGATTAAAGATATTTTACACACAGCTTTCAAAAAATCGTAAGATTCGTCATGTACTCAAAGATTTATTTATAAATTTATGTGCGTAACTTCATCTAAAAACTGAAGATATATCGCTCTTGTTATTTTAACTCTTAGATAACTCTTGTTATCTTAATACCCAAACAGAGCGATATATCTGTCTTCTTCTACAACAAAATAGAATACAGAAATCTTCATTAATAAGACTCTCTAAAAACACTTAATGGTTAGTGCAAGGTATTAAAGAATCCTGCTAAATTTTCAAAATTTCTAGAATTATGAAGCTCTACTATAAAAGCGCAACATTTCTTTCTTTCTTTCTTTCTTTCTTTTTTTTTTTTTTTTTTTAAATCACCTGTTTAGTTTTTTAGAAAAATGGAATCCGTATGATTAGTGAAATTAATTCTTACATTCAAATTTACTGAATGCAAAAATTTTCGTTGCATTACATTCTGAATCAGTGCTTCATAGCTGCAAATTAATTGTTTACTGTTTCAACAAAATGTAAGTGATGTATATTAATTCATTTCGGCGTATGTAATCCGACACCTCAACTTCTTTTTAGTATGAAATATTTTTACACTTTATTTGAATTAGATTGCATATAAAACATCTCCAAGTAAAACATATTCCATTTAAAACATTATTATTCAATAAATGTACCATTTAAGATATATTTCTCCTTTAAAATATTAATAGTTTTTTTTACACTTTTTATTGGCTCTACATTTTAATAAATTTCACTTGTGCACTGTAATATAAACATATATATGCAGTTAATAGCAAAAGTGTCCGAACACTAGTAAAAATTCCTATGTAAAAAAAGTGCACTTCATACGTTTCTGTAAAATAAATCCTTATCGAATCATGTTCTTAGACTGACTAAGAAGAGGATTCGACAAGGATTTATTTAACAAAACCGTATGAAGTGAACTTTTTTTACTCAGGAATTTTTGCTAGTGTTCGGACACTTTTGTTACCGACTGTATATATATGCGTGCGCGTGTGTTTGTATGTGTGTCAGCAAAATTGTCAGAAAATATATGTATGCTGCGGATATAGTCCTAGAATTACATTCGCAGAAATATTCCGCAGCAAAGCAATATAAAATTATTTATGCACAATAAATATTTCCTTTAAGGCATACTTAAAGAAAACTCGCTTTAAATAAAATTTGATTCCTCTACAAGCCAGGAGTAATGAGCTCTACATACTTGTTTGTGGTTTTTATGACACGCCTAAATAATAATAGCTGCAATGTTTATATAGATTTGAATTTCAATTATTTTGAGCTTATTCTACCTAATCTGCGACACTTTCTGTCTCTTCTAAGAAAAGAAAATATATATCACTGTATACAATAAGTTGCCAAACAACCTGTTCATAATGCTTTATTTCCTTCACTATAATATCATTGTATGTTTCGTCAATATTCACTCATCGCGTCGTGTAAATACTGACCCAAATCAGATCCATATATTTGTCTTAAATTTTAAGAATCTTTATTAATTTTTGGGTGGTAGCACTGCAGCGCCTAGATTATACAGTATGGCAAGCACTTATGATCAAATGCTTAAAATACTACAAAAAAAAAAAAAAAAAAAAAAAAAAAAGGCTTCCTAGATGGCGCCACAATCATTTTTTTTTTTTTTTTTTTGCTCAAATCGAAGAGCTGATTGGCTTTTCCCAATTTCGTCTGCTCAATCTCGGGATCTAAGCACATAATTAACCAATGGGGAGTGTTTCGAGCAATAAACTCGATTGCACTGACCACTGGTGAGAGGCATAATTTTTAAGCCACTGACTTGTTGGTCGATTTCCACAATATGTATACCATTCGCTGTAATAGCGCCTATGCCAGCTTAAATAGGGGTGTAAAAAAAAAGAAAAAAAAAATGTGCGCTTTCGGTTTCAAATGATGCAAAGCCATGAACAATATTTTTTAACTTTTTTAATACGATTACATGGTTAAATGAATTATTTACAAATGAAATGTAATTTACATATTAACAAATTGAAATAAATCCAATTAGAAGAAATATTGCCAAAAGTTTCGTAAAGGAACAAGAATTTTAAAACAAACATCGCTATGATGCGCTGATGTCGATGATCAAAGGTGATCTACAATACTTCCTGTCTAATAAAATATCAAAGCGATAAAGTAAGTCAACAGTGGACGCATAACGCCCTCTAGTGACTTCTATATGTATCCAGTTGTTCGGAGGAGATTTCTGCCGCATGAGATTTCCAAATTTTTTTTACTTTATATTTTTCCATTATCAAAGCTTTAAAATGTATTCACTGAATTTAGAAAGTCATTTAAATTGATATTTTCTCGCAAGATATTGCATTTAAATAATGTCTATGAACTATTGATTTTCTATGAAAATACACGATTCCTTTAATTAATTTCTAATTATTACTTAGATCCAAATCTAATAATGTACAATATATATATATATATATATTAAATTTTTATAATTACATTTTGAATGTAAATACAATTGTGTTATTTTTATGAGAAATTTACCTTTTTCCAGTTTAAAGGAGAAAACCTGTAAATTTACATTACACAAAATTTGCACGGAGTTTTCCATTCAAATTTGGGAGAACTCTAATTTTATCGAAAGAATTAATGTAATTTTTATGGGAATTCCGTGAAATTTTCTTGCTATGAAAATACCGAAATTTGAATATATGTATATATATACATATATATATATATATATATATATATATATATATATATATATATATATTCTTCATAGTGGATATGCAAATTTTATCATTTTTGAATACTTTAAATTATATAAAATTTACTTTTTCTTATTATTAAAAACGAAAAATTTACCTTCTGTATTTATCATGTATTAAAATTAATCTATAAATATTTTCTTTTTTAAAGTAATAACATATATATTTCGATAAACAATTTTTTAAAATCCAAAGTACAAGTATATAGTTAAGGGTACACAACTTTCCGTTAGTACATTCTCATTAAGCTGAAGAGACTATGTGACGAGTTCGATCGCACGTTGCGCTGGTCGGCAGAACCGTTTGAGATTATCCGTTATTTTCTCCTAAACACACACAAATATGGACTAAGTTTCGTTAGAGTGACTTCAATGAGAGTATTCCATTCAGGCCCAGGACCAATTGGTCAGTCAATTGGTCTTAATTGCAGTCAATTGGACCAATTGCAGTCAATTGGTCTTAACCTGCACAGCACCAACAACGACAATTTTATAATTGAGAGGGATAAAAAATAAAATAAACTTTAATACAAATGAGATATTTTTCGACATTCTGATTATAAGAAATATGAAATTTATATTTTCACTTATGACATTAAAAATATAAAAAAGTGCTAAATAAATATTTTCATAAAAGTTGCTTTAATTTCAATAGTCGTTAAGTATAAAATATGAAATGTTATTATCAAATACTATCATGCAAGGAAAATTTTTGTGAGCTCTGCAATAGCTGAAGAAGGGATAGTCCTTAAATTTAAATCTCGTTTCGTTATTATTATTATTATTATTTTAACATTTGAACTAGTCCTCATTATGCTTCTTTTTATTAGTGGCTCTTATTTTCTTTATGTGCTAAAACGTTTTGACATTTTAAAACCAACCATTCACACTTTTTATTTTTTTTTAAGTTATTATTTTATTTAATTTAATTTATTTTATTTCATTTCATTTCATTTGATTTTATTATTTAATTATTTATTTTATTTATTTATTTATTAGGACTGAGGACTATAAGTCTCAATCTGGGATTTTTGAGGTGTCATTTTTCAATATTTGGACATTTATCGAAATCTAAAATTTATCGGAAACATAATTGAATAATTTAAAAGCTATGTTATAATTAGAAAAAAAAAAAAAAAAAAAAAAAAAACCTAATAGTCCTCCGTCCTAAACTAAATTCTATTTCTGCCAGAATTTAAACAAAATCATTTTTTTTCTTTTGGCAAGAAAAGAAAAAAAAAAAAAAAGAAAGAAAGAAAGAAAAGAAAATTAATGATAATAAGTATCGAAACATACACAATCGAAAAGTTTTTTTTTTTCTTTAATTTTGAATTAAGAAATAAAAAGTGCGCGTGCAAAATGAAATAAAAATAAGTAAAAAAATTAATTTAATGATTTAATTTTTATATAAAACATTATCGCGTGCTATCTTAAAAATTAGATGTAAAATTTAAAGTTATGTAGTGCGTGTGGCATCTATAAAAATTGCTTTAAGAAATTGAATAGAATAAAGAAAGCAACGATGTTGGTTGCATTTTGTTATATAGTTTGACTTTTTGAATGTTATAGAAGTAATATCTACCGTAGGAATAATTTCTTATGTTAAAACTATAGGGAATTGCGATGCGAGCACAAGCGATGCTACATTTTTATTTATTTATTTATTTTAATTTTTATGTGTGTGGGGGGGTACATAAAAGCTCAAATTTTGACTTTGTGTATTTAATAATCTTCTGTATCATTATTTAGGAAAGAATAATTAAAAAATGAAGATATTGATATACGATTAACGTGGACTCCCCCTTTTTTTTTTCAAGAAATTCCACCAATATATTTATAAGATAATTTTTATTTTAATTGCTTCTGTATAGAAGATTACTATTTAACAAATTTCTAGTTCTGGAAAATACAGGATGCAATAACCCTAGAGTATATGTAGGAATACAAAATGAAAAGTGGACAAATTGGATTAACATTAATTTAAAATTAAAAGAAATATATATTTAAAAAGTACATAAATAAATTGAAATATACATTTTAAAAATACATTTCTAATTGTTAAAAAGCGCGTCAATAAAAACTTTAAAAATTAACAAAATAATTAAAATGAAACTTTTAAAAAAGTTTTACGAACTATCGCACAAAATAATAAACAGAATGAAATAAAACTTTTCAAATCATTAACAAAATAAATTCACTTTTTAAAGTTCGTCTTAAAATGAAAAACTGTTCACTAAATAGTAAAATTGATTATATCCAACTTAAAGAATAGTTAAATGAGAAAGAGAAACTCTAGAAAAGCAATTAAGTCAAAGTCAAATTCTACCAATGTAAAATTCGTTTATTTCTTACGCTATTCGACGAAAGAAAGTGAAATTGATTTTTTATTTTAATTAAATGAATCTCTAAACGCAAAATCTCTTTCTGGGTGAAAAGAATTTATATGAAACGAAGATGTTACAAATCCACTGATCTTAACACATTTTCAGATGAATCGTCAAACTAATTTCACGATCTTTTTCTTTAAATCTTCGATTTTCTTTCTAAGAGAGCAGTAATTGTAATTAATGTTAGAAGAATTAAAGAGAAGAAAAAAGTGTTTTAATTTTTAATCTGAAATACATTTTAAGAACTTTCAGAAAATGTAATTGAAATATTTGGAAATAAAGCTGATTTTTACATTTCATAAATCTTAACAATTAGAAACAAATTAACGAAATATTTTTTCTTACATATTAAAAAAAAAATCTCCTATTTGCTTTTCTTTTTCTTTCTTTCTTTCTTTTTTTTTTTTTTTTTTTTTTTTTTTTTTAGTAGGCATAAGTTTATTTTTAGAACACTTTTTGATTATAAAGCTGTAAATTATCTAAAGCTGTACTCCAAAAATTATGTTTGATCAAAGCCATTTTTTAAATGCTAGATATATTAAACCAATCAATAAAATAAAGGACAAAACTCTGAATTTAAAAATTTTCAAACTGACGGAATATTTTTCTTATATATTTAAAGCAATTCTTCTCTTTCGTATCATTTTATTTAAATATTTATTTTTTATTTTTTATTCTTTTTCTTTTCTTTTTTTTCTTTTTTTTTTTCAAATGAACACATATGGTTAGTTTATTTTTAGAACATTTGATTACATAAATTCTAAAATTGTATTAAAAAATTATGTTTAACCAAAGTTATATTTAAAACGCTAGATATATTTATTTTAAAAATAAAATAAAAGACAAAAATCTAAAATTTAAAAATTAAAAAATTTTTATGATTACTTAAAGTCGATAAGTAAAATTAATTTTAATAAGTAGCATTTAATTTTATTTGTCAAAATTATAATTATTTAAATTTATGAAAAATTATGTATATATAAGCTTGAAATACAATTCTTTAAACTATAATTATTGAAAACGTGCCTTTAAGTGTCATTTTTATGTTTCGAGAAAATTGGAAGAATTATATATGTAATAAATGACAATTAGCATAGCAGACCTTTTTAAAAATGTATGCAAGTTGGGAAGAGTGAATCCCAAATACAGTTAAATAAAATTTTAATTTTATTTATTTATTTATTTATTTTATTTTTATTTATTTATTTTTTACTGAAAATCAACAGTAATCTAATGAATGCCAGTCATTTATTTTAGTAACATGCACATTTAAAAGAAATTCAACGTTTATCTTCAAGTTGCGTTTAAAAGATTTTTAATAGAATAAAAAAAAAAAAAAAAAAAAAAAAAAAAATCGTATATACGTATAGAATACCGAAAAGACTTTTCTGACTTGTTAGGAAATAAATGTTGTTATATATATACGCATATATATATATATATATATATATATATATATATATATATATATATATATATATAGATATATATATATATATATATATATATATATATATATATATATATATATATATATATATATATATATGATATATATATATATATATATATATATATATATATATATATATATATATATATATATATATATATATATATATACAAATATATGCATTGTTAAGAAATAAATAGTTTCTTTACCATCCATTCATACTATATACTATAGATCCAATACATACATACATGCATATATATACATATTTATTTATTTATTTATTTATTTATTTAAATTATGATACATGAAAAAGAAAGTGGAGAGCATAAACAACAAAAAACAATAAAAAGTTCTTCTAACAGTGTTAATAAACAAGAAGAAATTTTAATCTCAAAATCTGTTCAAGCAGAATATTTTCAATGTGTTATCTTCTTCAGCAGGTGGGCACACAGCAATTAATATATATATATATATATATATATATATATATATATGTGTGTGTGTGTGTGTTTGTGTGTGTGTGTGTGTGTGTGTGTGTATCTTATTCTAACAGATTTTAGAAGATATGCCTAGCTAGCATGCTCCAAATTGTTATTCAAAACTTTTAAAATAATAGAATATTTAAGCTTGAAATTATAACAATCAAAAATGTGATTTCTTTGATAGAATAGTATTGTGTATTTTACATTTGAAATAATCAAAAATTTATTTCAGTAACAAAAAGAAAGAAATTTATACCAGACATTTAATCTTTAATTTTTAAAATACTAATTATAAATTGATAAAATAACATGCTAACAAGGACATACCTCCACACCTGTATTTGTTTGGGAAGAAAAAGTAAAACCTCACCACCTAATATATCATTGTTTTCAAAATGTATTATATATAGTTATATTATAAAAATAAGAAAAAAATAGTGCCTTACTTAAAAATAAATAAATAAATAATCCTAATTAATATAGTTAGATTATAAAGAAATAGTAACATAATTTATACCGCAAAGTAAAAAGGATTATATATATATATATATATATATATATATATATACATATATATATATACTCAAAGCATGATTTATAAATTCACAGCGACTATCTTTGTTAGGTTATATATTGTACTTTGAAGATGAATTTAGTTTCCAATGAAAAGAAAAAAGACGTATAATTGTTTTCGTTTTCTATAAGAACTGTCAAACATTTTCTTATGTGTAAATATATAATATATATATATATATCCCAATCCATTGGTTCTGATGAAATATTTCAAAAAATGAAAAACAAAAGTGAAAATATTCTATAAAAAATAAAACTGCACTCAACTTGAAAAGTGAAAGATGAAAACTCTTTGGAGATAAACTTTTTTGTTTCATATTTTATTTCATATAAGGATGTGCATTTTAGACAGAAGTATCAAAATATTTCGGGTGTTGTTTTTTATTTTATAGTTTGTGAAAGTTCTGACACGGCTTTTAATAATAATATTTTAGCATTTACAGTACTTGAAAATTCTATAAGACTAGCATATAATTCAATAGAAATATACTTTATTTTCATGTAAAAATTAATCTTTAGTGTATTATTTTATCCCTAAAACAAGATTTTTACAATAAAATTATATCGTTTAAAACATTAAATATGAACTTTACATAAATATCGGCAATGAATATCCAGAAAAAATATTAACATATTCTAAATTATTTGGTATTTCAGTTAATATGCATTTTTTTTTTATCCTCTTAAGACCAAATGATAAAAACAGGTTTTTTGCCTGGATAGAATACCCCTTGTTGGTGTCTTTTTAAGAGGTCGTAGCCCAATAATCATGAAAAGAAGTATATGTATAATTAATTGAATAAGTGAAAGGTTATTCATTCTCAATATTTTATAATGTTACTGTAGAAACCTTAAATGCAATTTGTTTGGTGTTTAGCATAAGATCTTTGTCACCAACGTATTAAGAAAATGAGGTGGAAAGCATACGAGGAATATCCTAAAAGTAGAGCATCTTACATTTTTTATGTACAAAGAAATGTTTATTATCTAAATTAGTTAGTTAATTTCAAATATTGCAAAATAATTTCTTTCCTGGATAGACGCCAATTCGATTGATCCATTTTTGCCGTTTACAGTGCTCATGAAATGTCAACTCGCTGCCATGTCCTTGAGGAAGCGTTGAACCTCAATTTGTTTGGTGATTAGCATAAGACCTTTGTTACCAACGCACCAAACAAATGAGGTGAAAAGTATACGAGGGCAATCCTAAAAGTAAAGCATCTTACATTATTTTATGTACAAACACATGCTTATTATCTAAAATAGTTAGTTAATTTTAAATATTGCAAAATATTTTATTTCCTGGTTAGACGCCAATTCGATTGATGCATTTTTGTCGTTTTACAATGCCCATGAAATGTGAACTCGCTGCCATGTCCTTGAGGAAGCGTTGAACCCCACCTTTTCCCATGTCAAAGGATCAGAACCGCCGTCTAGATAAATGTTTCCTCAACATAAGAACAGGTGGTAGCCACTCGATGCCAAGTCCAGACCGTGCGGGGTGTGGTTCATGAAGTTCCAACCAAAATTTTGCTTCATCATGAATTTAAGTACGACCAGATGTTAGCTCTCTACACCACATGTGAACTTTTTTTACACTTTTTTTGCTCGATAGTCCGTACGGTTTCGTCATTTAGCCATAAATGTTCACAATTCTGTCGCCTTTTACATTCAAAAATATATGAAATTTGGCTTTAGCGTTTAACGGGAATTCTATTTTAAATGGCAGCCAAGCCAAAACGGAACTTCCGATAGAAAGTGCCACTCAAGTCAGTGCAAGTAATAACCGTATTAACAGTTTCTGTACGTCCCACCAAAATAGAAGACCACCTTTTGAGATGGAAAAGTTGTCCAGACCACTTCCAAGTTGCACTAATACGTACTACAATAAAGGAACATGCTATTATTTCGACATGAATCAATTGTTTCGAGTTTTTTAAATTTATGGAATTTGCATACGAAGTGTTTCACATTTTTAATATAACGTTCTTCTTACATTTATATATATATATATATATATATATATATATATATATGCTAAAAGTGTCTATCCACAAATTTTTAATGAGACTGTGTTTTTGATTATTTGTCGTATTATTAAATGAATTTATTTAAAACTAAAGATTTTCATTTATAGAAAAGTGTATGGAAATTTTATCCTGTTGTTGAAAGTAGTAGTGTCGAGAACAAATTTCCTTGGCCCGGTATAACACATTTTAACCAGAAAATCAAGTATCATGGTCGGTGTTCATTTTTTTAATACATAACAGAAATTAATGTGTTAACTACTTTAGCAGAAGCTTTTAAAACTTTATTTTGTCCCCATACCGTATTAAGGGGATTTAGCACCATTGAAGGTTTCATATAAAAGCTTATATTTCCATTTAATATTTGTAAATTGAACTATATTAGGTTTGTTCAATAAAATATATATTCAGGCAACAAAATTCTTATGGTTATTGATATGTTTTTGAAGATTTTGAATATTAAAAGTCGCGTTTTCTCAGTTCGCACTTTTTCGTGAATTCGTGATTTTCAAATGGTTAAAACTTTAACACATGTTTAAGAAATATATTTTTATTTATTTTTATTTGTTTATTTGTTTATTTATTTATTTATATTTATATTTATATTTATTTATTTGGAATTATTAAAGGAAATTACTTAGAAGAATAAAGGATGGAGTATGAAATTTGTTAATTCGCAAAGTAGATTCTGTAGAAATATTAAAACATTGTAAAAAAATCGGTAGATGTTTTAGCTTCTTTAATATCATGAGTTCAAGAAAATGGCCAAATGAGAAAACGGAATTTAAATATTTAAAATCTGTAAAAAATCTATCAAAAAACACAATAATTGTTGCCTCAATACATATATTTATTGAACAAACCTAATATATATCATTTTATAAATATTAAAGGAAACATAATATTTTATACGAAACTTTTATTAGTGCAAAGTCCGCTTAATGTTTGATATTTCTTTCTTTTTTTAATCAGAATATATGAAAAATATTGAAAACAACCTTGCTTCTCAAAACATTTTAAACAGTACTTGTGCCGCCTCTAAATTTCTTCTTGTATAATTTGTGGTTTCCTTTTTCTGGCAATGTATTTTTTTTAACCGACTTCAAAAAAGAAGGAAGGTTCTCAATTCAAACCGTATGTTTTTTTTATGTTTGTTAGCTCATAACTTCTGAACGGAAGCTCCGATTTTGATACTTTTAGTTTTTTTGAAAAGGTCTTGGTCTGCAATAGGTCCCATTGTAATATCTTTACGATCTAAAGAAAATACAGGGTGCCCAAAAAAATCCGTCCCAACTCTTTTAACTGCTAAACGGCTTCAGCTATAGTGATAAAAAGTGTATGTAAGTATAAAAAAGTGGCCATGCAGTGCAAGGTTAAACCGCTTGCAGCGCTACCTGGTGGAAAATGGCGGAGTTAGTGTTCCTATCTCGAAAACTGTTCTAGAGAAAAAAGTTAATTACAAAGGTGAAGAGTATCATCGATTTAGTACAAAAAGACAGTTTAGACATTCATGCTAGCGTTCCTATCTTGGAAACTGTTCAAAACAGGGGGAAAAGTAAATTATAAAACTGCAAAGCATCATCGATTTAGTGCGAAAGGTAGTTTAGACATTGATCCTTAAAATACAATGCTAAAAACGTGTATTTGTTTGTTCGCAATTTCTTACACTATGCACACTTGAAGTACATTGCGCACATTGTAGCGTAGCTGATGAGACATACGCTATATAGTTCAAAATACGGTTACTTGATACTTTTTGTTTTGTTGTAAAGATCTTGGTCTGAAGTATGTCCCATTGTAATATCTTTACAATCTAAAGAAAATAAAACGCCATCTGGTAAAAAACAGCGGTATTAGCGGTCCTATCTCAAAAACATCTCAAGATGGAAGAAAAGTTAATTACGAAGTTGTAGAGCATCATCAATTTACTACGAAAAGACAGTTTTTAGACATTATTGCTAAAAATAGAACGCTTAAAACATGCAGTTGTTTGTTCGCCAATTTTCTACACTGTGCATACTTGAACTACGTTGCACAAATTGCAGCGTAACTGATGACACGTATACTCTGTGGTTCAAAGTACTGTTACTGTAAGCGGTCACATCGATTAGCGCAGAGTCGTTTTCAACCAACTTCAGAAAAGAGGGTGTTCTTAATTCGAGCTATGCGTTGTTGGTGTTCGTAAGCTTATAACTTCCTAAGAGATGCTCTAATTAACCGACTTTATAAAGGAGGAGGTTCTCAATTCAAAGCGAATGTTTTTTTTGTTTTTGTTTGTTAGCTCATAACTTCTGAATGGATGATCCGATTTTGATACTTTTTGTTTTATTGTAAAGGTATTGGTCTGAAAAAGGTCCCATTGTAATATTTTTACGATCAAAAGAAAATACAGGGTGCCCAAAAAAGTCAGTCCCGACTTTTAACTGCTGAACAGCTGCAGCTATAGTCATAAAAGTGGTATGTAGGTATAGTAAAGTGGACATGTGCTACGGGATTCAACCACCTACAGTGCCAGCTGGTGGAAAACAATGGAGCTAGCGTTCCTATCTCGGAAACGGTTCAAGACAGGGGGGAAAAAGTGAATTATAAAATTGCAGAGCATAGTCGATTTAGTACGAAATCTTAATGAAAAGATAGTTTAGACATTAATGCTAAAAAAAGAACGCTTAAAACGTACATTTGTTTGTTCACAATTTCCTATTTTGCGCACACTTGAACGACATTGCATATGTTGTAGCGTAGCGGGTGACATTTAAGCTATGTAAAATTCAAAGTATGGTTATTTTAGACGGTCACATCGATTAACGCATAAACTTTTTAAACCGACTTCATAAAGGAAGAGGTTCTCAATACAAACCATGTGTCTCATTGTTGTTTTGTTGTTGAAATTTGTTCGTTTTTAACATCGTAAGAGGTGATTTAATTTTAATACTTTTTTTGTTGTAATGATCTTTGCCTGAAATAGGTTTCATTATGATTTCATTAAGATATAAACAAATTACAGGATACTCACAAAAGTCTGTTCTCATTCTAACTGCTGAACGCATGCAGCTACACTGGTAAAAGCAGTATGTAAGTATCGATGTTGAAACTTCTGTCCGTCAGCTGCAATGCATATTTTTCTCTTTGTTTGAACTTTACGCTGTGCAATTTCCAGCGCAGCGGGTGACACATATTCACTGTAAAGTTCAATATATATGCCCAACAGAATTTGTTATTATGAATACAGCGTATCCGTTCTTTATATTTCTAAAGACTTCTTATCTTAACGTATGTTCATTCAATAGATAGTTTTTTGCTCATATCCGACAAAGGCAAGAAAAGTGACACAACTTAAAAATGCAGCATTTGAGAAAAATCAACTTAAATATAACTTGACTAGAATAAAACTGGCACAACTGTCTCTCGAGTGGATAACTTTCTAGATGGAGATGTAACTTTTTTGTCCACATTCCGTGCATTTCATGTATTTTTAAGTGACATAAACCATTTTTTGAGTTATGTCACTTTTCTTGGAAGTTATGATTTGTGAAGCTGCCGTCGAACGTCTTTTGATGTTCTGCTATATGAATAAGTTTTCACTGAAAAGGGAAAAATAAAATCTTTTTGTAAAAAAATAGAACCGACTCCAAAAAGCAACTACTATTCAAACAACTAAAAAAAAAAAAAAAAAAATGTATGAAATGAAACTGTAAATTGCGCCTAAAAGTATAAAATAATTTCCTTCGCCAAACAACCTATAACACTACAATTAATCATAACTTTTGAAGTCGGCGCAAAATTAAATAAACATTGATAACTTCATTTAATACAAAAATCAAATCCTATTCAATATACACATCTCACATTGTCACCTACAAAACGCAGCCAAAAACTACTTTGATTCAAGAAAACAAATAAGATTTCGTAAGCAGCAAAAGTTGGCGAAGATGCTGGTATCTGACATCCTTGTTGAAAGCAAAATCGCAAAATTATCTGGCAAACATATTTAATTTCGTTGGGATATTATGATTGTTTTGATAAGGTATATTAAGAGAGTAATCTAGAATATGAAACAATACATAGTACAATATATATTATGAAAATATACATCTTGCGTGTATATTTTTGCATTACGTTTTGATCGCCAAATCCAAAAGCCACCAAGGATGATAGGTATCAAAGTTATACCAAATTTGCAAAGGAAACTCTAACTTCGTAGGAACATAAATACCGCATTGTAAAGAATGTTCACTGTTCTATGTACATGCTACTAATGGACCAATTGTATACAGTGATAAAATAATAAAAGAAACATTAAAATGGATCAATCGAGACAACAGCATTTGTTGCTACCGATCTAAAAACAAACCTTTAAAAACCAATTAAATTTTGTTTAATTTTGCGCCGACTTCAAAAGTTATGATTAATTGTAGTGTTATAGGTTGTTTGGCGAAGGAAATTATTTTATACTTTTAGGCGCAATTTACAGTTTCATTTCATACTTTTTTTTTTTTTTTTTTTTTTTAGTTGTTTGAATAGTAGTTGCTTTTTGGAGTCGGTTCTATTTTTTTACAAAAAGATTTTATCTAGTATCCTTTCTACCTATTTATTAGAATTTCTGGTCCATCAGATAGAAATTTCGTTCCATACGTTCACGAATCTTTTGAAAATTACGAACTCTAGTTTTATATCCCTTAACATATTTTCTTTTCTAAATTTATGCCTGCACAATATACATCATTTTCCCTTTTCATAGCCTAAATGGTGAGATTCTTTTGAAATCCTAAGCCAATAATACAGAAATTAAAGTAAGAATTTGAGAATTTTGTTCGAGAAACAATATTTTAAATTCAAAATTACAATTCTTTGCATTGAAATATGTACTTTATTCTTTAATTTAGAATAAAAAGCAATATTTCTTTTGCGTTTGTAATACTATGTTCAAAATTCATAAATTAAATTTATAAATATTTATTTTTGTATAATTTATCAAATAGTGTAAAAATGTAGTTAAAACATCAGTGTCAATATATATATATATAAATAAATGATAGATATTTTAACCTTTAGCAATTAATAGATAAATTTCAAAACCAACACAACAAAAATAAAACTGATTGTAACACATTGCTAAAATTAGCACAAAAATGTTGCAGAGTCAAATCAATTCAACATCAAAGAGTTGGCAAAAGCATGCCAAGTAACGTAAATGTTTATCACAAAGTTAATCAAAGTATTTAGATTAAAAATTGAAATCATTGTATGCATGTATACAGGGTGATTTATAATTATTGTTCAAAAGTCTACATATAGGTCAAGAACACAAAAACAAAAAAGAATCATGTAGGAATATAAAGTCGCAAACTCAATCTAGTCACGTTATATACCTACAAAGCCAGAAACTGAAGCATGCGAGACAGGTCGCAAATGGTGATTATTTATTTCACAAAGAAACGTTTACACAACAATTTTGAGAAAAAGAAAGTTTCATAATGATTGTACACTGATATTTTCTTCTAACCCGAAAGACAATATCAAGTGGAGACAGATCTGGGAATCCAGGTGGCCACGGCTCTTCACTGAAATTAGCTGCCCCTTTAAACAAGGTGCATATCCAATATTTCTCTATTCACAAAGCGATTCATCCTTTCTTACGCTCATACACTCAAAATACGCTTTTCATCACTTCACCCTGGACAGCTTACCTTTCGAAATCTTGTGACCTCTTGCTCTTCTGAATTGCGTATGCGACCACATGTTCCTTTATGATTCTTGCTTGTTATCGTATTTCTGAACAACATGTAGGTTACTGAACAATAGTTCCGAACCCCCTGTATGTATGTATACACACACACACACACAAACACAAACACATATATAGACGTATATGATTGTTTTCACTTAAAATGAATTAAATTTTTCGCCTAGTGAAATAATACACTCCTATACATTTTTTTGTTAAGTTGACCAGAGTACTATCTCTGAATAAAATCATTTAAAATGCTTCATAAATTTCATTTCTTCTAATAACGAAAAATTTCGAAGTCTAGTTTTGTTTTTTAAGTAATAGTTATAAAAATCTGTATGAAACAATATTTTATTTAGAACGATAGGACATTTTTAATTTATCCTTCCATGTAAAGACTTCGGTAATACTGTTCCGTTCCTTAGAAACGATTACTATATTCATTTCGTAAAATTTATTTGGTACAGTTTTCGTATAGGATCTCCTTGGTGGCGTTTAAAGTTTTATTGTTATTTTGGCGCTGACTTGAAATAGCTATCGCAATTGCATAATAAAGATCTTGGCGAAAAACGTCAGAGCTACTTCGGTGCCAAATTTCAAATTTCTACAAAGGGTCCAATGCTAAAGTTGTTTTAATTCTTTAGCATAATTTTACTAAATCCTATTTTTAGTATTTTTTAACTTGATGCGAGAGAGGAAAAAGAAAAAAAAAGAAAATTTTTTCAATTGTTCTAAATGTACAAAAAGAGGAAAAAAAATTCCCGGAATTTAAATAAAAGAAAATTGTTACCCTTTCATTTTTCTTCGACATATATATATGTATATACTTTTATGTCGGAAAAAATGAACACTTTTTTTTTTTCGCATTAACTTTATTTATTATTTTACTTATTTATTAGTAATTTTAAAGTTAATTTCGGGTTTTTATTTAATATCTTTTGGAACAATTTTCGTATTGAACTGAGAAATACGACGTTAGCTAAATTTTGTCCCGTTTAATAAGTGTAACAATATTTGTAGCGATCGGTTGAATGATATAGCTTTGTATAGCAAATTAAAACTTGACATATTGTATATATGTATATACTTAATTCAGGTGGGCTTCTGCCAATTTTCACAACGCTAAAATTGTTGTCTGAAAACTCTAATCCTGCTGTACTACCAAAAAACTCTGATTTTTATATTTGATTAAGTAACGTAATTATTAGAAAGACAACGTATTATTACAAGTTTTAATGTATTCTTATATGTTTATATTTAAGAGCTGTTTTTAAAATTAATTTAACATTTTTTTGTTTATTTCAAAAACCATAAATCTACAAACAACCCTAATGTTCCACTAGAGCACAAATATACACGGGCATACCTTTTTTTTTTTAAAACAATGTAATCTTATTATAGAAAAATGTGTCGAACTTCGTATAGTTCTGCATTAGCTTTGCATTCGTGCTTACATTTTTACGCGCATTATATAATAGCGCTAAATTATTCCATTTCAGATTTCTATGATTATTAGTGTTTAATTTCAAAGTTTTTATTCTTCATATCTATTACTCTTTTTTTTTTTAATAATATTTAATGCATGCAATTTATAGCATTATCTTCAGTAAAATGCTCTTCATTATACATAGTTCTAAAAGAAAATAATTATTTATAAATCGTTACTGAACACTTTCCTTGCCATGCCGGTATAGATTAATTTTTCTCTGTTTTAAAATATTTGTTTTGTATTCTCAGAATAATGTTAGCATTTTGGCTATAAACGCAGGAAAAATAATATAGTTATTACCTAGCATTTTACATGCATGATACTCACTTTAAGTTTAAAAATTAACATCAACAAATTTTTGCTTGTGTCTCATTCATTCAAAAATATACTCGAATTTCGAAATATATTTAATAACAGAATTGTGTGCGTCTCTGTAGAATATGAAACAAATAAAGGAATTTTAAATAATATAAAATTGCAACTGGGAAATCAGACTCGGTACATAAAGAAAAGGATAATTCGAATAAAATGATATGTATTTAATAAAAGATATCAGAAACAAAATCTATATACATATTTTACTCAAATTATCTAAATAAATATCGCTGCAAATTCAATTTAGATTCATCTCTTAAGAAATGAATGTGAGAAATATTTTCAATAAAATGGCTGACATATTTTAATCCTGCCATTTTTGTTTTAATGATGTATGCCACAATTTGAAATTATAATTTATTTAATGTTTAATGTATTTAAAGATGAAAGAAATTCCGTCTCAATACGATATCCTTACTCCACAATTTTTTATCAATAATGTTTCTCATTTTCAGTCAACAAAATTCCTATAGAAATAGAATAAATATTTCTTTAAAGAAATAGTGGTGGAAAAAATTGTAATACTTTTCACTCCTAAATATATATTTCATTGAAAAATGATCGCAATCGTTACCTTCACCTAAATTTCTGCCCTAAAATTTTAAGGAAACAAAAGATAACTGCCTATAATTTCGCAATAATATCTTCATAGTGTTAAAATCAGACTATTGTATTTCACAGAATAATTTCACCCTTACTTAATTATTTTTCGTAATAAAATCACAATTAAAGCTATAAAAATGCGTTCGAAGATATTAACTAAATCTTTTAAATAATAACTAGCAGGCTTTGCCTGCTTCGCTTCTCATTATATTTAAAATAATTTTCAAAAAACACATTAATCACTACCTTCTTAATCATTTTTTAAGTAAAAAATAAGATAAATTTCATTAAAATCGTTAGAGCATCTCTTCGAGTCCCCGTTGACTTCAGCAGTGTTCGCCACCTCCGCTATATCAGTTTCGGGTTCCCAAAGCTTTCATCTGCACCTGAACCGTACATTTCAGTTAAGATGTTAAATGGACGGTGATTGGCCTTGCTATTATTTAAGAATTACGTTTTTCGCGGACATTTTTCGGACAGATTATCATCGTCACTCTATGACAACAGATGGTAGCACCAGACAATCTTCACAGCTGGAAAAAAAAGTAATAATAATTTATTGAAGGAAAACTAATCAAAATTTCAAATACCGGGATTCAAGGTTTTTTTTTTTTTTTTTTAACCAATTCGCATATTTTCTATTAGTTAAAGGTAAAAAGTAACACGTTGGCTCTTTGAGGATTGAATCCACGATATTCACACGATTAAACTGACGCTCTAATCAACTGAGCTAATGTCCCACGAAAAGTCTCTTTACCTTTACGTTTCTATCTCAAGAAACGATCCTTTCGAAAATTTACAGTAATTAATTTAAAAACTAGTTAAATATTTGGAAATACGGCTTCGTAGGGCAACCGGAGAGGCCAATATGGAACTCCCAGCGGAATTCCGTAGCTCTGCGATCAGCCGTTTGCCTACAATACGACGGATATACATACACAAACACGCATAAACATACATATCTTATTTTATTATATATAGAGATGCATAACTGTTAGCTCTCTTACCCATCTTAAATACTACTATATTCAAAAACAAAAATTTGTCATATTTAAAGACTCAAATTCTGCAATTAATTAAGCTAAATTCTAAACCATCCTATGGGAAATAACCACGAAATTTTGAAGATTACTCATATTATGTATTATACATATTATATATATATATATATATATATATATTGGAGATAGTTTGTTCTGAAAACTTAAAAATGACTTAACAAATCAGGCATCTAAACAATTTTCCTGTGAGAGAAAATTAATACATACGTCGTAAAGAAGTATACAAAATTTACACCAAGAGTTTAAAGTAAATTGGTAGAGCCTTTTTGAACTACTAATTTCTGAAAGCTAACTGGCCTACATAATCAAAACGCCTGTAATTTTCCGTGGTAACAAAGTGATATTTGCGAAAGGACATAAAATATATGTTTCTGTAGCAAACTTGAGGAAAATCTTTAGAGCTATTTCCGAGATACAAACTTTCAGCCCCGCTTCCGACTTTCAGCAAAAATTGGCAAACTTATCTGTTCACAAGAAAACAATAATTGCGTACCAAAGAACCTCTAAAACATAGTTCATACAGCGAGTTCGAGGATAATACATAGAACCAATTTTAAAGGAACGCACTTGCGAGACTTGAAATAACCTACTTATACAGGAATCCTACCAATTTTTCTGAAGTAACCAACTAATACATACGAAAGCACGTATAAAATGTTGCTTATATAGCAACTTTGAAGAAAATATTTGGAGCCATTTTCTAAATACGGAGATACGGTCCCACTTCTAATTTTCAATGTCCCTTTTCCGTTTTTTCAGTTATCACCAAACGTTTGAAAAAACAACTGTGCACTCGAGCTGTTTTAATTCTGAAGTTTCATTGTTCTGTTTTTATTCGTTTTAGAGATATGATAGTCAAAATATTCCCTACACACTTACACACGTACATACACATTAACAAATTACCAAAAATTACTTTTATAGATTCGGCAAAATTTAAAGCCTATAAATTGGAGGAAAACTCTATATCAAAATTTGACAAATACAATGCTTCTGTTGGAGAGAAATTGTTATTTCAGAGATACTCTTCAATCTGTACCATACATTGCGTTGGTTTATTTCTAAAAAAAATAATAATCTAAATAATACCCAAGTTCATTAAATTTTTACTGGGTCATAAAATAAAATTTTGAATACTAAAATTATCTCCTATTTTATTAAGCGGTCTTCTAGGAATAATTTATCTAGAAACCAATGAGAAAAAACAATAAGAATTTATGACAAATAATCTTTTATTCATCTTTTATTTTAACATAAAAAAATTCTTTATCAAAATTAAATTAAGGAGATATCCTTGTGTGAGCACTTTAAGCGGGACTCAGCCAGTTTTTTTTTTTTTTTTTTAGGAGGAAGAAAAAAAAAATGAAATCTAAAAACTTTAGATATTTTCTTTTTTTTATATATAATTTAAAGTAGAGACACACCCGACGACGAGCGTTCAACATTACACTAATCCAGAATTTGGGCATCAGGCATCTTTGGCTATTTATGAGAAGAACTTTCACCAAAATTTTCAGGGCATCATCACTGCGGCGAGGATCCAACCTTTAATTCAGGGGACCATCTCCTTTTCAGCATAATTCTCCTCCGAAGGCTCCCTTCCTCCGATGATTTCTGCTTCTGCAATCTTGTGCGTACCGGCCGCTTCCCCGGTCTAGCATCGACTAGGGTCCAACCTCTGATTCAGGGCTTATAATTCTCCTTCAAAAATTTTCCATCATCTGACGATATTTTGTATTTTTCACTTACAGGCCCATTTTGACTCCGCCTTCTGCCACAAACGGGGCCTTTCCCCCTTTTTTTTTTATTGGTCGTTTTTTTTTTACCAATGTACTCCTATACTTCTCTTCTCTCGATTCCCTCTGCTCTTCTTAGAACTCTCGGTTCTCGAAAATCTGCTCCATCTCTTTTTTCCTCATTTATAGGTGCAATAAACTATTTTCGTGAGCTTTTGTCGTTTAATGTCAAACGCTTTCTTCTCTGCGTCGCCGGACCGTCCCGTAGATTCATATCAAGGACACATTACAATTCTCCCTCCTTCAATTTTACAATTATGGCTTCCCGCTTTTACATCTAGCAATTTATAGCTCATGTTAAAAAAGAAACATCTCCACCTGCCCATATTTACATACAAATCACTTTTTAAATTGTATTATATAAACATAAAATATTTTTACATATATATAAATTACACACATGTTTGTTTAATTTCCTTTTATAAATAAATGTGTAATTTTAATTATACACATTTTTGTTTAATTTCCGTTTATAAATATATATGTAATTTTAATTACAACAGCTTCCATTATGTTCAACAGTCGGGAAATGGAAGTAAAAAGCTACATATTAAAAATGCATATTTTACAAAATTTCTAATTTTTTAATTAGTTTATCACCATTATTTTTTAAAAGAATATGCCATATATACTTTTGACGATTAAATAAGTTCAAAACATTTATAATTTTTTTTCAGTATTATGTCTGTACTGATAATTATAAAGGATTTAAGTCCAAAAATGTCGATTTTGAGTTAAGCACATAGTCAGACTCAGAAAAAAAATTCTCAAAGGATCGATTGGTATAAAGGATTTAAATCCATGTCATTTAGCCTTTGAAAAAATCCATTGGTAAAAAAAAGATTCGAGTCAGAAAGTTAGCATTAATCTTTAGTATAAAATATTTAATTCAATTTTTCCCTTTATTAAATGAAGATTGACAATCACTGAATGGTATAAAGCGTATAAACCAACATTATCCCTTTTTCCTAATCGATTCTTCTGATTAGTTTTTAGTTAGTTTAACTTTATTTTTCATCTCCTGAAAAATCAAGAATATGGACTTAAATCCTTTATACTTATCAGTACAGATGTCTCCCTTGAAAAACGAAAGACTTGGAATCTACGAAATTGTGGAAGAGTTGACAGTTAATATTATATTATTTGCAAAATCTTTTTTTACAATTCAAGTGATACTCGTTCAGCATTTTAAACATTTTGAAGAAAATGCAATATTAATTTTATCAGCAGTAATCAAATTAAGTCAGAAATCAAATTTTAATCCATCGGTTAACAGAAAAATACTCTATTACTAATTTGATTCGATAGTAATCAAGCAGTTAGAAGTATAAAGCTTTGAATAAACACAATGAAATGCTAGAAGTCGCGAAAATTGTTTCAGATGGAAAGAAGACACTTCGTCAAGCGAATTACCTATTTTATTGGCCTGACGAAAAGTCGCGTCTTCTTTCAACCCGGAAAAGTTGTAGCGAGTTATAGCCTTTTATGGTGTTTATTCAAACTTTTGTACTTATTACTTTTAATCGCCAGTTCTATGGTGCTTTTAATAACATAATCGATCAGGTTTGCTAAATTCTGAGTCATGGCTAGGAGTTTTCCTATTGAGCGTTTGATCTGGTTAGGTCCTCGATGGTTGAAATATAGAGTTTAAGTTATTGATTCAAACAAACAAATCACAGATATTTGTAAGGATATATACTAACCAATTGCCAAAAACCGCTTTTAACAAATACAGTGCCTCTATTAGGTTTAATAGTTGGGTAATGGAAGTAAAGAGTCGTATATTAACACTTAAATGCACAACCATGTAGATCTGCATCGTATGTTTAAAACTTCATACCTCTTTATGCAGCAAACTTTGGGTAGTTTTTTTTTTTTTTTTTTTTACCAAAACTATTTTATTGTTCCTGAACGCAACTAGAATCTTTGACAGTTTATTTCTTTCATAATTAAAAGAGCCCTAAAAGCTAGTAAACACTTTAACCATTTCAGCGTTAGCCGTTTTTCGGTATATCTGTTTAATGATTCATAAAATTAATACTGCGCACAGTATACGTATGAGAATTTAATACTGTGTACTAGACATGTTTATTAATCTTATTTTCTTGAAAAAAGCAAAATATATTTCAAAATTAAGCTTCACCAGCCTTTTATTTTGACTATGCATACCGGAAAAAGACGAGCTTAACGCTTATAGGGTTAAAATACATTTATATTAAAATATAATTTACAAAATATACAAAGCTTTTCGCCATGAATTTTCATGGTATCTCCAGGTCACACAATTTATAAGGTGTGCCCAAATGAAAAGGAGACCTTAGCTGTAGCGGCGTTATATGAAAACCCAGTGAGTTAATGTGTTGGTCGATACGGGGCATGGTGGTATTGTTACATGCACATACGCAGTTATCGGCTTCGCATCAATATCCTCATTGCTGGAGAGTCATTTCCGCAGTTCGTTGCATGATGGATTCCTCCAGATCAGCACAAAAAGATCGGCTGTGGATGAGCTCATACGGCAGAATCGCTGGATCTCCACACGTGAAATTGCTGTTGAACTGTCGATAAACAAAGGTACTGCGCATCACATAATCCACAAAAAGCTTGGTTATGGCAAAGTTTGTGCTCAACGGGTGCTCAAGTATCTGTCAGAGAATCAGAAGACGGAGAAAATGGATGTTTGCCTGACTCATCTGTTGAGCCATCCACTTCTTCCTACGGACTGGGATCAGTGTATCAAATGGTAATTATTTATAGTTGTATTATACCACATGAACTGTAATTATAATATTGTTTTTAAAATTTCTTCACATATAACTTTAGTCTTCTATTCATTCGGGCACACCTTTTGTACTGATCTGGAGGAATCCATCATGCAACGAACTGCAGAAATGACTCTGTAGCAATGAGGATATTGATGTGAACCCGTTAACTGCACATGTGCATGCAGCAATACCAGCATGACATATATCGGCCAACACATTAACTCACTGGGATTTGATATAACGCCGCTACGGCTAAGGTCTCTTTTTCATCTGGGCACACCATATGTAAATAGTTGTAGACAACATATATATATCATCGGATAGGTGGCGGTTATAGATGCTAGTAGCTTGCCAGAAAGATGACGTATATCAAGAGGAATCCACACTCGAAGGTCACAAGTTGCGAAGACATCGTAACTCTATAGGTAAGAACTTGAGAAACAATGGAAAGAAAGAATCTTGAAGCTATAGAAGGTTTTTTTTTTTTCACTTTGAATTCGTAGACTTGGCTGGTTGGGTAAAGTTTTAATATTTATACATTTGAAAAAATCGCAGTAGCAGGTTTCTTGTCATTTAAAAGCATTCTGAAAAGATAAAAAAATTAATTAATGATTGGATTCACAAATTAAATACCAGATTGTCTGTAAGATTGCAGAGTTTTTGTGATTAATCGTACTTTCGCATTTTAAAATATTAATGGGTTTAGATAAAAGTAACTCTTGACTATTCCGTGGTGTATTGATTATTTGAGCTTGAGACCACAAGGGAACATCTCCAGAATTATTATAGATAAACTCTACCAAAAAAGAACATTTCCTTCTTTTAAATTTTGAATAAGTTCTTGTATTCTTTTCCTGAGAGTGAGTTTGGTTTTGCCTATGTAGTAGAATAGATCATCGTTTAATTTTATTCAGATTTTATATACCCAACCTGTGGGTCTGGTAAAATCACGATCATTAGCAAATAACTGTTTAATAGGAAGGGAGAGGTGAAAGGGTTTAAAATTTGAAATTTTTGAAGAATAAAATGTTTAAAATTTATCAATTCATTACAAAATAGTAAAATGTTAGTATATTTAATTTTAGGGATTAAGTTATTGTGGTTAATTTTATAATAATAGAGATTATTTGTAACATTTTAATGATTTTAAGATATTGGTTTTACTACACCCAGCATTAATTCCTAATTGGACGATTTTATTTAATTCTTTGTTCTCATTAAACTGAAAAGAAGTATAGTTCATGACACGAAAAATGCATTTTTGAATTTGGTAGATTTACTTTTAATTGAATTAGAAGAGCGCGCTTTCAATTCCTGTATACTTAAACCTACAATTTATATGCGTTGTGTAGATGCTATTAGTTCCCCATCATACTATAGGTATGGGGAACTTAGGTAATCGTGAAAATTTTCGACCTCGGTTTTTTTACTTTTCTACACGTTTTCAGGTGTGAGGAATCCGAAAATGACAAAATTTCTATGGTGTCTGTCTGTAGGGTGTCTGTTAGTCTGTTAGTCTGTTAGTGGGTCAGTCCGTTAGTTTGTTAGTCTGTGTACACGATATCTCAAGAACAAATTGTCGCAGAGAGGTCAAATCAGTTTCAAAATATTACTTTCGACACTGGCAAGAACCCTATTCATTTGCAACATTCGAATTTAAAAACTTCGTAACTTATTAGAAATTTACGATTTTCTTAACATGGGAGAATAGGACAAAAATTCATATAAACGTGCATTAAATGAAAACATTTTACTGTAAAAATGTCAGACCAGTTTTAAAATATCAGTTTTGATGCCGGAATGAACATCAGTAACTATAAATATGCTACTTTGAAAATTTCGCAAGTTACTGGAAATTTACGAATTTCTTAACATGGCAGTATAAGGCAAAATTTCCCATAAACGTCAATTTTGAGAGATATTTTCATCGTAAAGATGTCAGACTACTTTTGAAGTATTATTTAGGACACTGGTATGAATATTAATGACTATGAATTTTCCAATATAAAGATTTCGTAAGTTATTGGAAATTTACGAATTTCTTAACATGTCAGAATAGAGTAAAATTTCACATAAACGTCAATCTTGAGGGATATTTTCAGCGTAAAGATGTCAAATCACTTTCGAAATAGTATTTAGGATACTGGCATGAATATCATAGACTATAATTTTTCCAATTAAAAAAAGTTCGTAACTTATTTGGAATTTACGATTTGCTTAACATGTCAGGATAAGGCAAAATTGATCATAAACTTCCATTTTGAGGATCCTAAATACATTAGACAACTTCAAAATTACGTTTATGCTATTTGTTTGAACATAATTGAATACAAATATTCTACTAGGAAATTTTCGTAAATTATTCGTAATTTACGATTTTATCAACATAGCGAAATTGTAAATTTTTCATATAAATATGAATTTTGAGGTTTATTGCATTCGAAATAGTAGCATGAAAACTAAACAACAGAATTGACCCTGATAAAATAAATTAATAAATTAGAATAAGATAATTATATCCAAGTGAACGGTGGATAGCCTATTAGGCGGGGACTTCATACTGTCACTGTATCAAGCTTTGGTCAGATTCATTTCTTTTAACATGATTATAATATGCCTCGCACTAGAAATTTATGAGAACATAAATATAATGGGGAACTGAGCAGAGTCCACCTATGCCAACTAGTTTGGTATGTATTCCATTTGTAGTTCGTATACAGGGACACGCCAAAGTTTTTCTTATCATTACGGCCTATGGGAGAAATTTATATGTATCACGATAGCGGCCACAAAAATCACGCTAATGACTTGCAATTTGGTACACGTGTTCATGTGCCCGCGAAATCTGCTGTATAGTTTTGGGTGTGTATTCCATTTGTAATTTGTGTACAGGGACACGCCAAAGTTTTTCTTATCATTATGGCCTATGGGAGGAATTTGTATGTACCGTGATAGCGGCCACAAAATTCACGCTATTGACTTGCAATTTGGTACACGTGTTCATGAGCCCAACGGAATCAGCTGTATAGTTTTAGGTGTGTATTCCATTTGTAGTTCGTGTACAGGGACACGCCAAAGATTTTTTATGATTACGGCGTATGGGAAGAATCTGTATGTACCGCGATAGCCGCCGCAAAAATCAAGCTATTGACTTCCAATTTTTGCCGAAATGTGAATGGAGGCCCTCTGTTGAGACTCAAAAAGATTTTGGATTCCGTCTGTCTGTCTGTCTGTCATGCGATAAAAAACACGCTATTGACTTGAAATTTTGTACACATGTTCATGATGCCCTTGAAATTAGCTTTATAGTTTTCGGTGTGCATTCCATTTGTAAGTTCGTGTACAGGGACACGCCAAAGTTTTTTTTTACCATTACGGCCTATGGGAAGAATTTGTATGTACCGCGATAGCGGCCCCCAAAATAACGCTATTGACTTGCAATTTGGTACACATATTCATGAGCCCATTGAGCAAGCATTTGACGAAACTGATATAGATCTGAAACTGACCGCCTTGGCGAAAATAATGCTCCTTTTATACTTTTCTATCGAAAACAGACTGTTCTGGAAAATTCTCGTATCACATCAGCCAATGAGATTAGAGCTTCCATATTTGGTATATCCCTAATAAGGATTTTCTCGCCAAGATCGCCAAAAAAATCGCCAAGGAGGGAAATAATCGCCAAATTTGGCGCCAAATTTATTTCTTCCCTTATAGGAGCTTTTTAATGCGTTTTTAAAGGAAAATTTGACTATTTTAACGCTAAAACGACTATAAAGGCACAAAATTAGCATTTTATCAACTTACTAAACTACTTTGAAAGAATTTATACAAAAATAAATGCAATTATTTACAATTTCGTAACACTTTATATCATATACAAATAGGTATACAAAGAGCGATACAACGGGGGATTGAGTGGGGCTGCCGCCCCCCTCAGGAATGTATTTGATTTTGGTAATAAGTAGATCGAATCAATATATACTATTATATAATAAGGAATAAATAAAAATGACCTATTGAATAATGTCTGATGCAAATAGTACGTTGAGGCTTCTGATCTGCAGATCCACTAGTAATATGTCTCGCACTAGAAATTTCTGAGAACATAAATATGATGGGGAACTGAGCAGAGTCCACCTATGCCAACTAGTTTTTATTTCTTGGTCGTTTTAAAATAATCACTCCTCAATTTTATCAATAATCTTAATAATTGATTTCCCTCCATTAAATTTACTTATAAATGTGAAATTAACAGCACTGAGAAAAAAAAAAAAATATATATATATATACCGCATTCGTCTAGAACGAATAATTGGTTCTTTTCTAAATCCCTGAACTAGAAATATAGATTTCTGAGCTATGAGTATAAGGCAAGGGAATGCACTGAGAAAAAATTCTGTAACTGATACCTAGAATCAATATTGTGGCTCTGGAAAAAAATGATCAATGTCATCCTTATAAATTACTTATAAAAAAAATCGAAGTCCCTTTCGAAAGCAAATTCTAGAGACCTCTATTAGAATTCTTGAGCGTTTGCCTATACTATCGAGGACAAACCTATTTGAAAATATCTCCAAATAAATGTGAATACAAGAGGCGGGTTTCAGCAGCTATAATCTTGGTTTATGACCCAATTCTCGAAAATTAAGCGAGAATTCCTCATAATACAAAAGATTCAGAATATTCAGAATATTGTTTCACCATCTAGAAATGTGTAGACTAGAAATTCTCGACCACTTCATCTATTCAGTTTATTGGGGTGCCTTATGCGCATAGTTCGGAAATCTATATTTCTAGTTTAAGGATTTAGAAAATGGCCATTTATTCGTTGTAGATGAACGTGGTATACTTTTTTTCCTCAGTGTATTCATAATTTAAAAGAAGGAAAAATTCTGCTTTAGTAGAGTTTATCTATAATAATTCTGCAGCTGTTCCCTTATGAAGCTGCGCCTAGAATATGCAGTGTGGCAAGCGCTTATAGTCCAAGGTGAAAAAAACTTCTTTTAGCTTCAAGATTCATTCTTTCCAGTGTTTGTCAAGATCTTAGTTACAAAATTACAAAGTCTTCTATACTTGTGACCTCCGAGTATGAATTCTTCTTCATATACGTAATCTTTCTGGCAAGTTACTAGCATCTATAACCGCCATCTGTCCCATGATATACATATGTTGTCTAATATCATTTATCAATTGTATGACCTAAAGGTGCCATGAAAATTCATGGCGAAAACTCTGTATATTTTGTAAATTAGATTTTAATAAATATAAACGTGTTTTGAAGTGTTTTTAGTGTTTACTAGCTTTTAAGGACCTTTTAATGATTAATATGCGCATTGTACATGTATTTTTCATTTTCTTCCTTCCTTCCTTCCCTTTTTTTTTTTTTTTTTTTATTATATATATCTTGATTTATGAAGTTATGTTTTTAGTTTTTTTCTTCATCTGTGGCGATTTTCATTTGTTGGCGATAATTTTCGAGTAATCTTTCATTTAGGCGGGAGTTACGAAATACCGTTATTTATACAAAAATGTAATAAAACGCTGAGGAAAAATGTTTTCAAAATAAAAACAAGATACGAGTAACGAATAATATTTATATTTTTGTATATACTGATAAATTTATGCGAGAAAAATGTAACTTTTTTTTATTATTATTATACATCTATTTTTTTTCTTAATCTTATGTGAATTCTCCCCCCCCCCTCATTAACTACACCCATTTCCCAGTTGAGTTCAAATGTTATTTATTAAAAATAAAAAATCATGCATTTAAGGGTTTAAAATGCATAGTTTCCAACCTTTCTGATTTTTTTAATTAGTTTATCCTCACTATCTTTTACAGAAATGTGTCACATATATACCATATAGGTTTAAATACAAGATTTCCATATAGGTTTAAAGAAAAATACTGATACTACTAAATTAAATTTTACATAAGCTTTCCAAAATAATCCTTTTTTTTATTGTTATTATTATTGAATGTTTTTTTTTTTTTTTTTTTTAAGATTATACATATTTATTTCCAATTAATAATTATTTTATCAAAACTACCTGTAATATATTCCCTTTTGGATTACAATTATTTAACTACTAGCAGGCTATGTCCACTTCGCTGGTATCTATATTTAAATGAATTTTCAAAAGAATCGGATCAATTTTTATTTTTTACATCTCATTATAAATAAAAGCTTTAAAAAAAAAAAAAAAAAAAAAAAAAAAAAAAAAAAAAACATTGAAATTGCTCTAGACTTCTCTTCGGGTACCCGCTGCCTACGGCAGCTTTTTTCCACTCGAACTGCATCGTTCCAGGTTCCCAATGTCTGCAGAAAGGTCTTTCACGGGCTCTTCAATCTAGGTATTTATCGACGACGTGTGGATCTTCTGTTAATTAAGAACTACGAGTTTAAAGGTGACTATATCTCAGCATCTCTTATATATTTTAATGTTTGAACCGTGTGTTTCATAGCTTTTAGAAAAAACTATATATGAAGGCTATGAATACGTTAATTTCCTCAGTAAGTTATATAATATATTTAATAATAGATATTCTTTATTTAACATTGAACAGTCAAATTATTAAAAGAAGTTTGACTTACCTGGGTCTGCACAGGTAATTAGTACTCCATTTCATTGAAAATAATCTCGTAATGTAATCAGCAGTATTGATGCTTGAAAATGTAGGATAAATTACCCACATATTATGTTGAAATCACTTCTGGTTTTAAAAACAGAACAACTTGTTTTTCTGTAATAAAATGTGGGTTAATATCTGTTCAATAATTTAGATATTAACTGCATGATAAAGGATTGCCCAGAATTTTACTTTTTAAAATTTATTTAATGTTTCTTAGGCACAAAATACGATTAAGTAGAATAAAAAATGGAACGTCTGTCCCATACAAGAAATGTTACATGATTGAAAAAAGCATTACAGTAGTCGTAGAGAGACGCGACGTATCGTCACGTGATGAGGCAGGTGCATTGAACAATCAGTTGGCGGGAAGCAAAAAAGTCTGGAACATGAAAACGAAAGTTAATAAAATTGTTCTGAGATTAGATATCACAACACCCCCTCTTAAGCTCAGAAATTTTCAATTGTTCATAAGACAATGTCTATGTCTATTAAACGCAGTTTTAGGTAGAGCCTTTGTGAGGGTGTCGGCTGTCATTTCATTGGTAGGTTTGTATTGAAGCTTGATTATGCCTTCCTGTATCAGGTTTCGCAGAAGATGAAATCTCATCTGTAAGTGTTTTGTTTTGGAGTAGAACTTGTCATTTTCAGCAATCTTGATTGTTGATTGATTGTCCTGGTACAACACTATAGGACATTGTTGCGGCAAATTTAAATCATCTAGTAGCTTCTTGAGACACTGTATTTCAAGTGCAGCACTCGCAGCTGCGACGTACTCAGCCTCTGCTGAAGACATGGACACACAGGACTGTTTCTTCGAAGTCTAAAAAATTGGATTTTTACCCAATATAAATAAATTTCCAGATATAGATCTAATAACCCTTTTAACTGCCTCCCAGTCTTTTGCTCTAGGATTTTCGTTTCTACGGCTTAAGATGCCAACGGCAACACTTATATCAGGTCGCGATACTGTAGAAATGTAAAGTAACGCGCCTATAGCCTGTCTGTACATTGTGTTGTTTGGTAAGTGATTGCCATTATCAGTTAATTTTATATACTTTGGTTCCATCGGTGTGTCA
This sequence comes from Salticus scenicus, assembly GCA_963930645.1. Taxonomy (NCBI): domain Eukaryota; kingdom Metazoa; phylum Arthropoda; class Arachnida; order Araneae; family Salticidae; genus Salticus; species Salticus scenicus. The sequence goes on from OZ005650.1 coordinate 319,852,548, forward strand.
GAGGGCCGTGTGTTATCTAGCCCAAATTTGGTTACAATGTCTTGTATTTTATTACTTTGATCAAGCGTAATTACCCCTTTACAAGGTCTTTCTATGTTTATGCCGAGGTAATATTTGGCTTCCCCAAGGTCAGTTATAGAATATTCTTCCCTAAATTGATCAAATAATATGTCAGTATTGTGATTTTTAATAGCTATAAATAAGTCATCGACGTAAACAAGAATATAAATTTCTGTATTATCTTTGTTACAGATATATAAACATTTGTCATGCTGACTTTGGTTAAATCCTAATTTACACAATGATTCGTTAATTTTCAAATTCCATGCCCTAGCTGCTTGTTTCAAGCCATATATCGCTTTCTTTAACTTACATATTTTATTTTCTTCGTCTTGGACAACATAACCCTCGGGTTGTTGCATGTATACATCTTGCAAATACTTCTTACATACTTCTTGCAAATTTCCATGTAGGAAAGCAGTTTTGATATCTACATACCTTAGATTCAAATTTTTATACAGTGACATGGTCAAGAAACTTCTTAGAGTGGTATGCGATGCAACTGGTGCGAAAGTTTCGTCATAGTCCACCCCGTATTTTTGAGAAAAACCCTTGGCGACTAGCCTGGCTTTATATTTCTCGACTTGTTCTTGGCTGTTGTATTTGGCCTTGAACACCCACTTACACCCTACTACTTTGGTCCCTGGTTGAACTTCAACAAGTTCCCAAGTATTGTTTTGTCTGAGTGAATTCATTTCGTCGAGTGTGGCATTCAGCCAGTTTTCTTTTTCAGCTGGGTTTTCAATTTTTAGTATATCATCAAAACACTTAGGCTCATCAATTCTTTATTCATTTACTGCAAATGCAAATCTGTCGGGCGGAACACCTTTATTTAATCGTTGTGATCGTCGCGGCAGAGTTTGCGTGTCATCCGGACTATCGTTATCGCCCGCTATATCTATATCAGTATCTAATGTGGATAATTTGGACACCATAATTTCATCATTTGAATTTTCATTCTTGATTTGTGATGTTTCATTATTGTGGGATTCTCTATTCTCATCTTCCAAGAATTTTACTGTTCTGCTAATTATTACATTTTTATTATTTGTGCAAATTCTGTAGCCTTTGCTACGATTATCATATCCCACAAAAATTCCTTCTTGAGCGGTGCTATCCAGTTTTCCCCTATGTATCTTATGTATGTACATATGCGTATGCGCGACATCCGAATGTTTTTATATTTGATAAATCGGGTTTACGGCCGGTCCATTTTTCGTAAGGAGTTGAGTCGCATGAGGAGGTCGGGAGCCTATTTTGTATGTAATTTGCAGTATTTACGGTTTCCCCCCAAAAGGAATTCGGTAAATTACTGTCTTTAAGCAGACAGCGCTCCATTTTGGTCAGCGTACGATTTTTACGTTCTGCCACGCCGTTTTGAGCACCAGAGTAAGGAACGGTAAACTGATGCTCAATTCCTTCTTTATTCAAAAATTCATTTACTTCCATACTAGTGTATTCACCCCCGTTATCGGAGCGAATTGCTTGCACTTTTCGGCCAAATTTGTTTGCGGTCATAGCCACATATTCCTTTAACTTAGAAAATACCTCAAACTTATTTCTTAGCAAATATATAATAGTATAACGACTAAAATCATCGATGAATGTAAGATAGTAATATTTTCCACCTACAGTGGGGGTATTCATAGGGCCACATAAGTCTGTGTGGACTAGTTCGAGTGATACGGAGGCTCTGAATTGTGCAGCTTTGGGGTAAGGTGAATCGACCAATTTAGACATTATGCATGTTTTACATTCAGTATTATGTCTGCAATCATTTAATTTTATACCCACAGCCATGTCCTTGTTAACTAAATCTTTAATGTGGTTTGTGTTTCTGTGGCCAAGTTTCACATGCCACTTGCTTATGCAATTTTCGTTATCACAAGTTTGTATTACAATGTTCGCTGTGTGTTTGTTTTAGAATAATTTAATTGACATTCATATAAGTTATTTTTCACATATCCCTCAATGCATGTATTACCCTGATTTACAATTTTACTGGTTTTATCATCAAATACAGCGATACAGCCATTCTCTGTTGCTCTTTTTATAGAAATTAAATTAGTTTCTATTTCAGGAACATAAAGAACATTTTTAAGTGTTATTTTGTTCTGTGTGTTTTCCGAATTTACGGTATACAAATCCACAGTACCGGAACCCAAGGATTTTAGCTGCGTGCCGTTCGCGATAGTGACGTTAGAAACGTTATTTTTAAGTTCGCGAAATTTTAGATTATCATTGCAGATATGTGAAGACGACCCTGAATTAACCACCCAGTTTACAGTTTTATCTCCAACATAAAAAGAATACAATTTATCAGCTTTTGGTTTATTGCTCCCCTCTGCAATTTGAGCGCTATCTGGCTTCTCATTGTTCTGAGAGCATATGTTGGATCTGAAGTTTGGTTTTTTGTTGAAATTTTTATTGTAACTTTTAACAGCAGAATTATTTCTATTTTTCAACTTATAGCAATCTTCTATGTTGTGGTTGCTTTTCCGACAATATTTGCAGAATTTCTCCGATTTGTTATGGTTTTGGACTTTTAACGCTGAGTTTTCAACAGTTTTGTTTTCTAGCCTTTTAGCATATTCATCAGCCAATTTGTTTCGTATATATTCAGGTGTCAATTGCGCTTCGTCTCTCGATTCGAGACTTGTTATGAGAACGTCATACGAAGGAGGGAGTGAGCATAGCATCAATGCAGCTAGGTGCGATTCATCTATGACTTCACCTATGGCAGTGAGTCTGTCGCGTTTTTTATATATGTCAGATATATGTTGGTTTATGTCACCACCTTCAATTAATTTTATGGAATAAAGTTTCCTAAGTAAGAAAAGCTTACTTGTAAGCGACGATCTTTCGTGGACTTGGCGCAGAGCATTCCAGCACTCTCGTGCTGTATCTAGATTCATAACGTACACTATCTGGTCATTATCAATAAGTAAATTAATAATAGCGCTGGCCTTTCTATTTTTAGAACGCCACTGATCCGTAATTGGGTTAGGAGGATCGTCAGTAATGACTGTAAAAAGATCCTCTTTTTGTAAATACATTTCCATTCGGAACTTCCATACATTATAATTTGTGGAGTTTAACGGTTCAATTTGTATATCTTTTGTTGCTGACATACTTAAACTAAATTTTTTGTAACAGTTTTTGTTAATATTTGTTCAATACGTAAACATTTATTTAATATTTTAAATCAACACAGTTTGGATAAAATAGTACTTGAAGAAGAAAATAAAATTAAATAGTTTTCATAAAATTAAGTACTTGAAGAAGAAGATAAACTTAAATAACTTTCTAAATACTTTTCAATGTATGATACTTTCGATTTGATATTCACTTCCGTTTTGAAGAAACAAAAAAAAATATTTTCGCTTACATTTATTATTATTATTATTATTATTATTATTATTATTATTATTTTAAATGTAGCAATTTCTTCAAATAGGCAATGAAAAAATTTTTGTCAAGAATAAATCTAAATTTTCAATTCAAAATTTCAGAATCATAATCTATTAGAAAAAACTATATATGAAGGCTATGAATACGTTAATTTCCTCAGTAAGTTATATAATATATTTAATAATAGATATTCTTTATTTAATATTGAACAGTCAAATTATTAAAAGAAGTTTGACTTACCTGGGTCTGCACAAGTAATTAGTATTCCATTTCATTGAAAATAATCTCGTAATGTAATCAGCAGTATTGATGCTTGAAAATGTAGGATAAATTACCCATATATTATGTTGAAATCACTTCTGGTTTTAAAAACAGAACAACTTGTTTTTCTGTAATAAAATGTGGGTTAATATTTGTTTAATAATTTAGATATTAACTGCATGATAAATGATTGCCTAGAATTTTACTTTTTAAAATTTATTGTTTCTTAGGCATAAAATACGATTAAGTAAAATAAAATATGGAACGTCTGTCCCATACAAGAAATGTTACATGATTGAAAAAAGCATTACAGTAGTCGTAGAGAGACGCGACGTATCGTCACGTGATGAGGCAGGTGCATTGAACAATCAGTTGGCGGGAAGCAAAAAAGTCTGGAACATGAAAACGAAAGTTAATAAAATTGTTCTGAGATTAGATATCACAACAATAGCCCCTGTTATTTACAGTATATTACGATTGGATTCCGACCAGTATAATAAAATAAAATAAAAAGTATATTTTGTTTTAAAAGGTATTAAATACATGAAAAAGAATTAAATTTTAATCAATTTAATCCTTTTTACTATACACTACCATATTTTTTTTTCTAAATAAATATTTAAAAAAATAAAACTAAAAAGAAGAAGAAGACGGAATTTTATTTTAAAGGAATTATTTTGAAAGAAAAAATAAATAGTTGTTGTACTATAAAAATTATACATACACATAACAATTTGTTTCTATTGCATTACCATTTGATTTTCAATAAACATAAAAAATAAAAAATAAATAAAATAAATAAATAAAAAATCGCCTTCAAATGAATTTTGATTTTCAATAAATATAATAAATTAAGAAAAAAGAAAAGATTTTGCCTTTAAATGAATGTAATAAATAAAAAATAAATTGTTTAATTGCTGTTGCTAAGATACGCGCGGGCGATTATAAGGAAGAATAAATTCAGGAAAAATGAAACATAAAAGCCAATATTTAAAATTGAAAAAAAAAAAAAATAATAATAAAAATCAAAAAAGTTCAAATTCGAAATTTGAAAAAGTCTCGATGAGGTGCACACCTACAGTTCCCAGGTACCCGTCTGCCAAATTTTGTAGCTCTGCGATTAGTAGGGTGCGCACCAGAGCACAGACACCCGCACACACACACACGCGCACAGACACTACTCTTTATTTGCAAAGATAAAGTTGTCTCAAAACGAACTTAGACAAAGATTACATTAAGACTTTTTTTTTTTTGTTTTTTTTTTTGTGATAATTCAATTAAAGATTTTATTGATTTTATTTTCTGGACTTGTTTTAACAAGTAATTTGATAGTAATTGATTCTAAACAGTTAAGAATATTAATAAACTAACAGGCTTTGCTCGCTTCGCTGGTCAATATATGATTTCTCAAAATACCATATCAAAATAATAATAATAATAAAAAAAAAAAACATTCAAATCAGTCATAATCTAAGTTAAAGTTTTCGCTACCTTCGGTAGCGGTTTTCCTACATGCCATACTTCGAGTCTGGAGAAACAATGCCTTCGGTAGCGCCTTGACTGCATTTTACTTCCCCTTCTTCGCGGGTAAAGTGAGAAGATTTGCAAAATGACATCAAAGTGCATATTAGGTATATTTAATCAAAACCCACACACCAAAACTTCCCATTCAAAGGTAATTTGGAGCACATTTCAGCTTGAAAACGTATTTTTTGCCCCGCCCACCCCTAATAGGGGAGTTGGAGTAATTTCACAAAATCCCTTTATAGTTCATGTTGCATACACGTACATTGCCGACACATTAAAAAATTGAGATCCCGACATTATTTGAGGCAGAGTTACGTTTTAAAACATGTTTTTTAGCCCCACCCCCTGTGTTTTTTAGCCTCATTCTTAAAGGAAAGAAAGGTGAGGAAATTTTACAAAAGTTCTTTATATTATGAGTTAGGTACATGTAGCTGACCCACACATCAAAAAGGACCTTCCTAAGATAAAAAACTGCAGGGTTACGCATGAATAGATGTTTTTGCCCCCTCGCCCCCTAAGGGGCGGAAGGGTGTAATTTCACAAAATCACATTGTAGTGTGTGTTGAATACGTATAATCAGTCCACACATCAAAAATTGCCATTCTATAATAATTTTTAACAAAGTTACGTGTTAAAACATGTTTTTACCCACCAACCCTCAAAAGGGCGGGAGGTGATAATACGGAATTTCAAATACTTCCTTTGTAATTTGTGTGCGTTGAGTACGTATAATTAATCGACATATACAAATATCGCTTTCCTGAGATAATTTGGAGCAGGGTTACTTTTTAAAACATGTTTTTGCCCCCCCCCCTTCCCTTACACCTCCACCCCCGCCTTTAAAGGGGGAAAAGAGGATATTTCACAAAATCCCTTTATAATGCGTGTTGGGAAAGCATAAACAGCCCACGCATAAAAAATTGCCTAAGATAGTTCAGAGCAGAGTTGCGCATGGAAAAATGATTTCCCCAACCCCACACCCTAAGGGAGATATGGTGGAATTTTACAAAATCCCTTTGCAGTCTGTGTCATGAGAACGCATAATCAATCTACAGATCAAAAAATCGCTATCCTGAGATAATTTGGAGCACAGTAACTCATATAAGCGTGTTTTTGCCGTCCTCCCCGTCCTTTCAGGGGGAGAGAGAGAAATTTCGTAAAATCAATTTATAGTGTGTGTTGGGAATGTATAAACAACCCACACATAAAATTTAATCATACCGAGATAATTTAAAGCAAAGTTATGCTTGGAAACGTGTTTATTACACCCCCCTGCTCTTAAAAGGGAGTGGGAGAAATTTCGTAAAATCCCTTTATAATGCGTGTTGGGAAAACATTAACAACCCACACATAAAATTTAATCTTACTGAGATATCTTGAAGCAAATTTATGCTTCGAAACGTGTTTATTCCGTTCCTTTCGAAAAATTCCGTTACAGTGGGTGTTGGACACACGTAAATAAGCCACACACTACAATTTGTAACCTTAGCTCCTATGGATTTCCACGGACGAATTTAGCGCTAAAAGAGGGGTCCAATTTGCCCCCTCGTAACTCCCCCCAATATCGAAAATCGGAAAAAAACAAAAGTTTTTGGAAATATCCTCAAGAAGGCTCTTGGCGATTTTCTATACATTTGGGCTATTATTGGTAGAGTTTTACTCGATAATCCGTATTTTGCTAAATGTGCCTCCGAAAATCCTTTTTACCCCCTCCCCCCCTTAAAAATCCGAAACCCAAATCTCAGAAAATGCTTTTTTTGCACTCAAGTCCAGTCTCTCTCTCTGATATTTCTTCACCGTGAAGCAATTTGGAGCCTAAATATGCTAATAATGGTGTTTTGCCTTCTGCCCCTCCCAGGGGGGGGGGGGGGGCGGGGGATATTTCGCAAAATCCCGCCTTAATGGGCGTCAGAGTCCTAAAACTAACGTGCTCACTAAAATTTGCGAATATATCTCCCATAGAATCGCCACGGCTGTGTTGAATCAGTGACACAGTGATTTTACTCTTTTATACCCTCAAACCCCAACCCAAGCAGCACCGAAACGTTCTCTGAAGGTTCAAAAATTGTTCTGCAAACATGTTCTAAGAATGTTCCCTTTGAACGTGCTATAGACGTCTATTTGTCCATCTTGAAAATGGACAATAGTACGGTTCAGAGAACGTTCAATGAACGTGTAACTATCACCATCGGTGTTATAGAAGCGTTCTGAGAACGTTCTATGTATACGGTCTCAGAACGTTCTAAACGTTTTTAGAACGTTTTCAAAACGTTATACACATTTTCAGAACGTCCCAGAAAACGTACTGAAACGTTCTAAAATAGTGTAGTTAAAAAAAAAAAATATATGACGTCATTATAAAAAATCACCTCAGTACGAGCGTTTACAAGTAAAAATTACATAGCTGATGACGAATAATGATACAACACATGAACAGGGATATGAATTACTTTTGTTTTTCAATTCAAATAATGTTTGAGTAATTTTAACATACTTACTATTCCTTTAATTTCAACGTATATGCATCAAAAATTCTATATTATATGACAGTTTTCCCCAAAAAGTGTCATAACGTCTCTTTATACCTTAAAAAAATTTCTTAAATTTTTGCATTTTTTAAAAATTTCTTTTTTTCCCCTAATCTGAAGATAATGAAGTTGTAGTATTAATTACAAAACTTTGAATACACACCATAAAATGCAAGAACTCGCACCAACTGTTTCGGGTCAAAAGAAGACACAACTCTTCATCAGGCGAACATTGTAGGCACGAGAGCTGCAAACAAGCACGTTGAGTGTGTTGAATGCGTTGCCGCTTTGTTTGTAGAAGCCGTGCTTTGTTTGTAGCAGTTGCGAGTTCTTGCATTTTATAGTGTTTATTCAAAGTTTCTTAATTAATACTATAACGTCATTATCTTCAGATTAGGGAAAAAAAGAAATTTTTTAAAAATGCAAAAATTTAAGGAATTTTTTAAAGGGATATAGACACGTTATGACACTTTTTGGGAATTACTGTCATAAAATATGGAATTTTTCATGCATATACGTTGAAATTAAAGGAATAGTAAGTATGTTAAAATTTCTCAAACATTATTTGAATTTAAAAAAAAGTAATTTATATCCCTGTTGCTGTAATTCCGAATGCGTCATCCTATGATTAATGTTTGTTTTTCATGGTTGTTTTCTGTTTGATTCTCTGATTTCTTGAAGTAAATAATTTATTCCAATTTATTCTTCATTTCTAACTTCAATTAATTTCTTGTACGATAGAGTGCCCGCTAGCAATTTGCTATTATAGCTGCTAACGAACGAAATCGTACATTGGTGCTCAACGACGAAAAGGGTCACCCCTGACGAGTTTTTTTTTTTTTTTTTTTTTTTTTTTTTCCCTACCATTCTAAGCTTTTCCTACAAAAAATGTTTAAAATGCTGTCTTAATTTTTTATTTCCTCGTTGCTTGTTTGTATCTTTTGATTTGAGTTTCATGTGGTTTTTACGCACCGGCAAAATTATTAAAATTGCAACTAACAATATAGGAATAAATTTATGATTAGACTGAAGTTAAATGAAATAAAAATCAATAAATAAAAAATAAATGTTCCAATAAATCACAATCAGTCTCCCCAGGTTATTTAAATTTGTTGTAATTTCCTTCTCATTGACCTGTGTGGTTTCAGGGATCTTATATCTGATGCTTGGCTTTAACTAAGATTAAAAATTCATTTATACATATATATATATATATACATATATATATATATATATATATATATATATATATATATATATATATATATATATATGTATATATATATATGTATTAATTTTTTTTTTTTAAATACAGGGTGCAAAGCATTGTGACGAGAATAACTTTATCTCCGCAACTATTGGTCGCAAATATATAGTTTCAGTTACAAAATGTTTTAAAGAATATGAGCATTTGTGGTATAACATGTTTAAATTAAAAATATCCATTTTTTCAAAATTGCAAAAACTAGCTTTTTACATAGTCCCAGATCCCTAAAGTCATATTTAGAAAACTGACACTCATCCTAACAAAAAGTTTCATTTCTATTCTCCCAAAATGGAACAAGATATTTAAAGTTTGGATTTTCTAACATATTTCGGCCTTCAATAAGGGATCGGTTTAAAAATCCTAATTGGACTTTGTTTGCATTTTCCCTGGGCTTATTAAAGAATTTTTCATTGACTTTTTAATATAGCCCGAGAAAATGCGAAATAATCCTAAATTTTGAAACTAACTATCTCAGACAATTTTGGGTGCACAAAAGTGAAACTTTTTGTGTTATATTTTTTAGGTTAGAACTCAACTTTCACTATTAGTGTCATGAAAATTGTATAAAAATTATCAGTTTTTGTGATTTTTAATAAATTGATTTTTAAAATTTAAACATGTCATATAATGAATTCTTACATTTTTTTTTAAATACATTTTCTTATTGGAGGACGTTTGAGACCAATTGTTGCGCAAATAAAGGCCTGCTCTCGACTTTGCACCCTGTATATTCTAAACATTTCTGGGTACTACTTTGTAAGTCCATGGATAGTTTATAAATATATTTGAATGCTGAAGTTTATAGAAAGTTTTAATATTTCAACATAAAAAATAATTTCAAAAATGAATGTACCAATACACCGCTAAAATAATATATAATTGAGTTTAGAATATATTGTTAATTTATAATAATAAGAAATTGAAACAAAAAATTAAAAATTAGTTACAAGGAGGAAATTTTAAAAATGTCCAAATACTTAAATACATATATATATATATATAATCATAATATTTTTCTAAAATATTTAACATACTTCATATTTTTAAATTTCAGTGCATGTGTGCATACATATTTTCAGTTTACAGCAGCAGTTTACAAAAATCATGTTTGCAGGTATTTAAATTTATTCCACATGGCAATGTAATTGGTATTTTTTAAATGTTTAAATTTCTTTAAATTGAGTCAACGCAATTTTTACCTCATTTGATGTAATTATGCTATCATGGCATATTAAATAATTGATAAATGTAAATATTATTAGTATTAATAAATAATATAGTAAATCGTCCTTTTTTTTAAGCAGAATATCTTTTTTTATAAAGATGTGGAATAAAATTGAATTGAATCTTTGTTTTATTATGCAGTTAAACAATTTCATATATTTTATTTAATAAATAACAGTAAAGAGATATTTAAAATTGTAAGTCGGTGAAACTTAGGATATTATTTTAAAAATATGCAATTTGCATAACCTAGATTGTATATATATTATCATATAAACATTAAATAAATACTTCAGAATTTAAAAAGAAAAGAAAAAAAGAATTACGAACCTTTTTAATATTCTTCATAAGAATTTTCTTCAAGAAAATGCCTATGCAACTAGCATTTTAAAATACACAATGACCAGTCGGAAGGGCATTCACTTAAAATTAGCTCTTATTTTGTAAAGTCTTTGTGACTTCTTCATACTTCATTCAGAAACAAAATAACCAAAAATAGTTATTTTAACAAATTCCATCTCAGAAGACTAAATTAATAAAATAAATCCATAATTTCTAAGCGGTTTTCTGTAACAGGAGCAGTTTTTTCTGCGATTCAACGCTGCTTTCAAGTTTCAAAAGTTAGGCTTAAGAACTTACGCAGATATGAAAATGATTGTTTAATTGATATTAAAATAAGACTTTAATAAATAGAACATAGAGAATATTACAGGTTAAAAATATTACATTTTTACCTTTTCTAAAGCTTATCCTAGTCATTATAACGCTAAAACTGAACAAATCAGATTACATGTTTTAAAATTACCGCCTCACATAACGACTTTCCCAAGACCTGGCCCTGGCGTTTGACTTTGCAGTTGCACGGTCAGCGAAAATTAAATAAATGCCATCCACAGATGTCGATGTTATCATCTGCTCTCCCTTCTTGCATCCGCAATAATCATGTTTCAAAGTTCAACATTTGAAACAGAAATTTATAAAGCATTTATAGCTGTAGAAAACATATAGTCAATATTTTAAGGGAAAATGGAGTGGAGTTAAACAATTATTTATATTTTTATAAAGTATTTTAAAAACTTATGAGATCACTTTATTTTTCCATTTTAAAATCTCGAATTAAACGGAAAAGCATATTTTGTTTTAGTGTATATTTCAGTATTGAACAAAATATTCAGTGAAAATAAATAAAATAAAATAAGAACAATCAAACAGAGTAATGATTTAACAACATTATCAATATTGATAATTTATCAGTAACATTTAAACTTAAATAGAATCATAAATAAAATATAATAAAAGTTTAAAATTATGCTTAAAGAAAAGAAGAAAAAAACTCATTCTGTAACTTCCCGATGAGTATTAGAGACCGCGAGGTTCTACTCTCGAACATTACAGACGGGAAGTGTTGGCTTCGATTCCTGGTCACACTCGTCGACTTAGGTTTTCGGAGTTTTCCCGTGATTTTCTTTGAAACTCGCGTAAAACACTACATTACTTATTCAATAACATCCGTGATTAGCTTTTTGTATCTAAACTTTGGGTCTGGGGAATGCATAGATTTTCATGACAGAAGACAATCATTTTTATGCTGTATAGAAGATCTTAGAAAATGTATTTTTCTAAGGGTTTATTATTATTATTATTACAAATGAAAAAAAAAAAAAAAAAAAAAAAAAAAAAAAAAAAACGGCAAATTTGTTTTAAATCATCAGAAAACAATGTTTCAATTATTCGTTTTAAAGGTGATATCGAATTCTTTTGAAAGATAATCATAGTGAAAATTTTTATCCACCCCTCCCCCATCCCCCAGGGGTGATGTATACTTATTCCTAGGGGAAAAACAATGTCCTATGAATAATAATAATAATTAAAAAAAACTGTTTGACTATTACTCGTTATACAGCCAAATTGAATCAATAATATATATCAAATGTATGTCACGCAGAAGGTTTGGTGAGTATATATATTACAGAAGCTGATAGATAGCCTTTCTGTGAATGGAAAATATTGGAACGTGGCAGTGCCACATGTCGTCCGATATGCACCCAAAGGCAATCTGTAGAGTTTTACGTAATATTAATTTCACTTACCAAATTTACAATATTTATAAATCACAGAAGATGAGATTTTTCGTTTCCGTTATGAGATTAAATTGCAACATAGCCACGCCACCTGTTGGCCGATGTGCATCCAAAATGGACCAGTAAAGTTTTACATAAAATCGATTTCACTTATAACTTCAGTGTATCACAAAATTTATTGTTAAATCACAAGAGTTAAAATATTGCCTTTCCGTTAAAATGATTAAATTGCAGATTAGAAACGTCACCTGTTGGACAATGTATACATCCAAATTGTATTAGCAGAGGTTATGATGATATATGTCAATATATCAAGTTTAATACATTTGTACACTATAGAAGCTGAGATATAGCCGTCCCATAAATGGAGGGTTTCATTGCATAGCACCGTAATCTATCGGACGATATATCCCAAATGAAATTCAAATAAACTCCAATTTAGGGTAAGGTCTAATATTGTAACAAGTTTGGTTGAATTCCATACATTGATTTCTGAAATACAAAATCCACAAAATTTTTCCATGAGTTTAAAATTTTGTAATTTTTTTTCACCTCACCGCTACTGATTATTGGGAAGCATTCTTTACTGACGTGCTAACAAAACGTTAAACTGAAAATGTAAAAAATGCTCTATTCTCTATCATGCTAAAAATTATAAATTTCGAATAACTTACGAAGTTTTTAAATTAGAATGTTGCAAATCTCTCAATAAGATTCTTATCAATATCATAAGTGATATTTTAAAACTGGTCCGATCTCTCTGCAATCATTTGTTCTTGAGATATCGTGTACATGAACTAACGGGCTATCACACTAATAGGTGCCGATACACATTAACAGATACCATACCAACCTTTTGACTTCCGGATTCCTCACGCCACAAAACGTGTAAAAAAATCAAAAGCTGAAGTCAAAAATTTTAATGATTAACCTAGTTTCCCAACCAATAGTACTAAAAAGTCATTTTGTCATATTCGTTATAATTACACTGTTACAGAACGTGTTATGACGGTGTCACACTTGAACGTTCTATATAGAACTAGAATTGTACGTTTTATAGATGGTACAAATCAAACATTTTCAGAACGTTCTAAATAATACTATTTCTGAACGTGTTTTAGAACGTTCTTTTGACACGAAACACGGTGTTTGAACTATTGAAACCGTTATTAGACGTTCACAGAACATTCCTGTGCTACTTGGGAAAGGGGTAAAGGGGGGCTTTCACAAATTACCGTTACAGTGGGTGTTTGTCACACGTAAATAAGCCACACAGTAAAATTTGTGACTTCAGCTCCTATAGATTACCACGGACGAATTTAGCGCTAAAAGGAGGGGGGTCGAATTTGCCCCCTCGTAAATCCCCCCTAAAATCGAAAATCGGAAAAAATCAAAAATGAGTTTTTGTAATTATCTTCAAGAAGATATATATATATATATATATATATATATATATATATATATATATATATATATATTTTGAGCTATTACTGCTAGAATTTTACTCGAAAATCCATACATTGCCAAATTTCCCCCGGAAAATTATTTTTACCCCCTCTCCCCCCTTAACCTTTACACGACGGCAGATTCTGACCAGATAGTGTTCATAAAGACGGCAGTAAGACGACAGATGTCCCCCTCTGTCGGCGTGTTTTATTTTCAAGCGTCTCGGTGTTAACAATAGCTGTAGGAAGTCCCGTCCGACCCATATAGCAAAGTGATATCTTATCTTCTACTAAACGATTTCCCTTTAAAGGGAAAACCTTCACACTAAAATCTCCATTGCAGTCTCTTGTAGGGAAAAAACTTGTTGATTTCTGAACGAATCTTTTTACATTGTGTTTATGAATGTTTATTTAAAAAGGGATTTTATTCTGTAGACAATATAATGTTTTATGTTTAATTTGAAATATACGGAATTACTAGCGAAATAATATTAATCGATAGTCCTGATCTTTAATTGTAAATGTGCTTAAAATTATCTAATTTTAAAAAAGAAAAAGTAAAAGAAGGAGAAATGAAAACGAAAGATTTATTTAAATTCTATGTAAACTGTATTTGGAAGAATTTTTCTGAGATTTATTACTTTAAATATAATACTTTTAAAAAGAAGTGTTGAAGCTTTTAATAAAAATATTACAAAATAAAAACTGAACAATGTTACGCATGACTAAATAATTATTTCTGTTATATCAAGTACTAATTATTATTTATTTATACATTTTATTATATTAAGAGGTTACATGGTTTTCAAAGGCTTAAAAGAAAGAAAGAAAAAAACTTTTTTTTTTCTTTTCTCAAAATTTTGAGCATATAAAACAACATTTAAACATTTTATATAAGTTTCATTAAAAGTGGAAAATTCACAAAAAAAAATATATATATATATATATACTTAAAAATTATTTGTAAAATTCCATGACTAAAAAAAAGAAAAAAATATATTAAATTGTTAAAATATTAAACTTGCCAACATGATAATTATACCTGCTTTATAATTATGTGTTAAACATCTTGTATTAATGAATCATTTATGACCTTGCATGTGTTTCAAAGGCTAATGAAGTAAAATAAAATAAAGTAAAATAAGAGCATATATAAGAAATAAAAAATGTTATTCAATATTTTGAGCATATGAAAAAGCAGTATTTAAATGACTCAATTCTACTTGGAAGAAGTGTTTAATAATTCAATAAGATTGTTACATTAGTTTTTGAGAAATAGTCTCAATCGCTTTTCTAAATGTATTCGAAAACCAAGACCCACCCGCTGAATATTCCAATATTTTCAATGAAAATTTTGTAAAATGTTGTTAAATGTTGATTTTTTATATAGTCAAAATGCTGACTTTTTTTTATTATTATTTATATATATATAGATAGATAGATAGATAAAAGAATAATAATCAAAGCGTATAAATTCTAAAAGTATGTTTACGTGCAAATAAGGAATTTGTTATAAAAACTTCTATGTAGAAAAAAAAAAAAAAAATCTAGATTCTCTATTGTGCTCGAATTATGTATTTTAAAATAAACATATGTGAGATACAAAATTCTCGCAAAGGGAAAAAGTTGGATACCACTATTTTCTATAGTAATTTTAAACTTCATTAATTGCTGATATCTATTGATATATTTTCCGAAAATTATTCTAGGAAAATTTGGGTATTCAAATTCATCTCTGTAAAAAACAAGGTGAGGATATATGTCAATAGTACAAGATTAGAAAGGAATGAAATGATGAAATTCGGGAGAAACTCATTAAAACTCTTTTAATATTGTAAATTTGTCAGATTTAGTGAAAACGAAATAATTTAATATCCATAGATTATTATATACTTCAAATAATAGCACTGAAACCAGTCGTATGTTGCATATCATGACCGAAGACGAAACCATGAGGAAGGGATTGGTGACCGATTAAAAAATGAAATTCGTAATTTTATTTGACAGTTTCAGTTAATGAAACTAATGCAAAATAAATCTTATTATTCATTTAATAATTAGAAAGAAATTAAAACTTCTTCACACACCATAAATTTTAAGTCAGCACAACCGGTTTCGAAAGGACGTAGCCTTTCTTCATCAGGTGCAAACACGTGCTACTGCCTTGGAGGCAAAAGCAAGACGTCTTGCTTTTGCCCCATTTAATTTCATCCCCTATTTCTGAAACTTCATTATCAGGCTCATCCAAGGAATTTATTGAAATTTACAAATCATTATCTTCTATCTCATCATTATTTTCCACATCACATTCTGAATCTTAATCATCAAAATCTTCATCCTCTAACTCAATTAAAAGTTTTTCAATTTCATCTTGCGTAAGATACCTTTTACGTCTCGACATTTTAATATACAATATAAAACATTTTAATATAGATTGGAAATTAGAAAAGGTGATTTAGTTCAAGCTTAAACTTTAAGACTGAGAGCAGTTGTTTTTTTTTTTACTCTTAGCGAATACTCTAAAACTAGCTTTTCTCTGTCTCTTCTTTCCCAGAGTGGCTCTTTTATTTCACTCTTCTTTGTTGCAGTGGCCCTTTAATTTCATTCATTGATATTTCTTGAACTTTCCTAATCCTTCGCACTGCAGTTGCTGGACAAGCAACTGACAGCTGTAATAGAATGGTAGGTATTCACTGCAATACTGGTCAAGGACAAAAGGGATTACAGCTTTTTCCGGTCCGGTCAAATACGAATAAAGAGTATAACAAACGAATGGTAATAAACTAATTTTAAGATAAATCAAAGTTATATATACATTTAATAAAATAAAAATTAATTCTATCGTGAAAGAAAAATAATAATAATAATAATAATAGTAAATAAAAATTAAAATGCCGAGACAGTTTCGGCGACAAAATAGCAAAAGTCACCAAAAGTTCTTTACTAAAGTTGATCCGAATATTTACATACATCTTTCAGAGAAATTTAAGGGGAAAGAACAGCTTTTGCATTGGACCCCCTTGTCAAAATTTAAAATTTGGCGCCGAAGAAGACTATTATTTATTTTTTTTTTTTTTCCTTCAAACTATAATATCGTTTTCAAATTATTCAATTATATTTTCGATAAATGCTGAGCTGTCGTAAAACTGGTATGGTAAAAATCCGTAGATTGAAACTAATAGTCCTCCATCCTTAAAAAAAAAAAAAAAAAAAAAAAAAAAAAATCCTCCTTAAATTTTCCACAGAATTTTTTTTCTTCCTCAAAAATATTAAACTGCGGAATAAGGGATAGCCTTTCTTAGTATTCTGATATTTATCAACTCGTGAAATCTCTGGTAATAACAGATACCGTGATTATCCACTAATACACAGATTATAAATCCTTTTTACTTTCCAAACACTATAGTGATGAAAGTATTGTAATCATGTCAAAAATCCGAATTTGAGATTTTGATGTTTCTATTCGTTTCAAGGTTCCCTGAGTCCGTATTCACTATTTTTACGATGATGTATGTATGTATGTGTGTGTGTATGTGTGTGAGTGAACACGTTAGCGCCTAAACGCTTTGCTTGAATGAGCTGTAAGTTGGTACGCATGTTGCAAGTCACCGTATCACGAACCCTATTGTTTTTGATGAATCTAGCACTTATAGTTTTTTTACAGGGACACAAAGAAAAATTCTTTATCATTATGGTCTATGGGACCAAAATCTTAAAATTACGATAGCATCTAAACGCCTTATTCAATTGAGCAAACAATTTATACACATATTATAAGTCAGAAATACTCAATCTGTATAGATTTTGGAGAATCTAGCTCTTATAGTTTTTTTACAGGGATACAAAGAAAAATTGTTTATCATTATGGCCTATGGGGCCAAATTCTTAAAAGTGTGATAGCGCCTAAACGCCTCATTAATCTGAGCAAAACATTTGTACACATGTTATAGGTCACAGTTCCACCAACTGTATAGATTTTGGTGAATTTAGCACTTACAGGTTTTTTACAGGGACACAAATAAAATTTTTTTATCATTATGGCCAATGGGACCAAATTTTTAAAAGTGCGTTAGCATCTAAACGCCTTATTCAATTGAGCTGAAAATTTATATGAATATTATAAATAACTGTTGCACTAACTATAAGCATTTTGGTGAATCAAGCATTTATAGATGTTTACAGGGACACAACGAAAAATTCTTTATCATTATGATCTATGGGCTCAAAGTTCATTAGCTTTAAATAAAACATCTTGTAATATATGGAGAAAAATACTCAAACACTATATTATGATTTTCTCTCTTTTGTTGGATTAACAACTCCTATTTCTTTACTTTATCTATAAAACTGTTAATTACTCAATGTTCGGAAAGTCGAGTGGAGTCACTCCAGATTTTTTAAAGTAGTGGGAAGAAGGGAAACATAAAATTGGCTTAAGCAATCAGACGCCTAGCAACTGATCTTTGAGACAGACTTACGATCCCATTTACACGAAACAAATTATTGTACACGACAGAAAATCTACAAGGAACTTAATATCACGAATATGAAGAAAATTCGTAGAGCCGTTCTTTAACTTTTTTTTTTTTTTTATTGACAGTACTTTACAGTAAAATTAGATTTAAAAGTGTATAAAATTGATTTCACAAAAGAAATCTCGAAGGTACTTATTAAAATAGAATATATATATAATACCTTACTTCAATCTCACTACATGCCGCTAGATGTTAGTTATATGTAGCCGTTTTTGTTCAAGAAAGGAATTTTATAAAGCACTGCTACTGTTTTTGATTGACATTATTCACGATTTTTACGTGTGTTATAATTAATTTACATATATAACACTTCAAGAATCTACCATTAATATTTGATAAAATATGAAGAATAAAAAAATGCATAATGTTTTTTTTCATATTTTAAGGTTTTAATCTCTTTTCTCATTCTATGAACCAATGATACACTAAAATGTTACTTCACTAAATTTTCGTTAGTTACAAGGATGAGGTGATATGTATACCTTTTATTGCTTATATTTTTTAAATATTACTGTTTAGTAAATAAAAAATAGATTTCCAGTACATTTTCTGTGTATTTCAAAATGCAGTAAATAAAGAGAGAAACAAACTAGCGAAAGCGATGTTTAAAATTAACCTACTTGTACAAAAAAGCTATAAATTTTCACAAAAAAAAAAAAAAAAAAAAAAAAAAAAAACTAATGTATATGCAGACATATAAAAGGCGGTTTTATATAGCAATTTTGAAGAAAATCGCTGAATTCATTTTTGAGATTCTCCCTCGAGCAGCTGAGTGGTTCTGCGCTCAAATCTGGTAGACGTGAGATGCCGGGTTCGATCCCAGGTCACGCTTGTCAACCTAGCCGTTCGGAATTTTCCGTAGTTTTCTCCGAAATTTGCGTGAATATGGGCTAGGACCCCTTAGAACGACCCCGGAGAGCACTTTCTTCAGGTCTAGGACCTACAACAGTCAATCGACCTCACTCCCAAATCCAATCCATCCTTATTGAGATACGCCCACCAGCGGTCGAGCGGTTCTGCGCTCAAAGATGGTAGAAGTGAGGTGCCGGGTTCGATCCCAGGTCGCGCTCGTTGGCCTAGCCGTTCGGAGTTTTCCGTGGTTTTCTCCGAAATTTGAGTGAATACGGGCTAGGACCCCTTAGAAAGACCTCCACCGAAGGCCCTCACCCTCTGGCCTAGGACCCAAAAGTAGTCAATCGGCCATATTCCAGAACCCCATCACCTTTTTGAGATACAGACTTATTGTCCCAGTTCCCGTTTCAATTTTCATTAGAAGCTGATAAAGACATCTGAACTGTTTTAATTATGAAGTTTGGCCGTTCTTTCTCATTTGGAGGTACGACAGTCAAAGATGCTTGACATATGCTTGATTACATATGCATTGTTTAAAGAGTATAATCATAATAATCCTTATCATCATAAAAATCGGTTTTTAAGGTTCTTAAGAACGGTATTCCTTCACCTCTTGTAATAATAGTACATAGATCTGAACATCTTAAACCATAGTCCAGAAATAGCAACTCAGAGTTTAAATTTACGAAAGGTTAAATAATATAAAACAATAGTAATAATAAATAAAGTTATCAGAAAAAGTAAGGAAAAAAAAAATTAATTGAACAAAACAAAACAAAATAAATAAATAATAATTAAAATAAATGAGGATGTTATAATAATGTAAATAGATCTCGAATAATACAATTTCCGATAAAATTACGGAAGGTCAAGGCAGTGACGAGGCAGAAAACAAAGGCAGTGAATAATAATTTTTAAAACATTTCTTTGTTTTCAGAATAACTATAAATCTGGGATCGTAATCATAAAGGTAATTTCTTATTTCGTATTAAAAAATAAAGCTAGTAAGCTAAAGGTTTAGATAACCACTGAAATTTAAAATTAAGATAGCCGTAAAATAGAATAATTATATATATTAAAGTTGCCAAGAAGATATAGATTTGTTCGCTTGTAAAATAAATAAAAATAAATACATTATTAATGAATATAATATTTTTAGTAAATTATAATGCATTTAACTATACAAAATATGGATTTCCTTTTATTTCCGTGTAGTGAAATAAAATTAAAACAAGAAATGTCAAAATATAATCTCTAAGTATGACAGAAATTTGTATGAATTCTAAAGTTTTGTCAATAATAAAGAAAGCAACAAACGGCAAATGTATTATCATTCACCCAAAGGAACTCAGGAAATTCCATTTCAAAATATTTTAAAAGTATTTCCACTAAAATTTTGTTATTGAAAGAAAGGAATTCTGCTTGTATGTGTTTTGCATTCAGGTTTAGGGAAAAAAGAGGGAATTGAGATTAGCAAAAATAGTAACATCGGAAGGGTGATCATTTTTAACAAGAGTGACAGTTCTACCCGCCCCTAAAGCAGGTAAACAATATCTGAGGGGAAAAGGACAGCTTGGTCGATATATAATCCAAAGCCGTCTTTTACGAGGTGTTACTCTTTGGTTGAAATACCCACCAGCCGGCCTTTAAAGGTTAAAAATCCAAAATTCCAAAATCGCAGAAATTAATTATTTTGTACTTAAGTCTAGTCTTCTCAACTGAAATTTTTTCATCGTGAAATAATTTGGAGCCGAGTGATGCTTATAAAGGTGTTTTTGCCTCCTGCGCCCCCAAAAATCATTTTCACTCCTTTTCCCCCTTAAAAATCCAAAATTCCAAAATCGCAGAAAATGATTTTTTTTTTTTTTTTTGCATTTAGGTCTAGTCTCTCTATCTGCAATTTCTTCACCGTGAAGTAATTTTCAGCCAAGTTTTGCTTATAAAGACGTTTTTGCCTCCTGCGCCTCCGGAAATAATTTCCACCCCTTCCCCCCTTAAAAATCCAAAATTCCAAAATCGCAAAAATTGATTTTTTTGTATTCAAATCTAGTCTCCCCATCAGCAATTTCTTTACTGTGAAGTAATTTGGAGCCGAATTATACTTATAAATGTGTTTTTGCCTTATGTGCCACCAAAAATCACATTTTTACCCCCTATCCCCACTTAAAAATTCAAAATTCCAAAATCGCAGAAAGTGTTTTTTTTTGTGTATTCAAGTCTAGTCTCACCATCTGCAATTTCTTCACCGTCAAGTAATTTGGAGCCGAGTTATGCTTATAAAGGTGGTTTTTGCCTTCTGCCCCCCCGGGGGGGAACGGGGGGTATATCGCAAAATCCAGTCTTAGTGAGCGTCAGGATCCTAAAATTAACCTGCTCACCAAAAATTGTGACTCCGTCTCCCATAAGATCGCCACAGCCGTGTTGAGTCAGTGAATCAGTGAGTTTACTCTTTTATACGTATATATAGATTATGATGACATGTTTCATCTCAATAAAAAATAAATCTTTTTTTTTTTTTTTTTTTTTAAATATCAAAACCATTTAAATCAGAACTTGGGCAATTTATATTTAAACACAACTATATTTATTCAATTCTTTTTAATTATTCAATTATTGAAAATTGAAAAATTTGCAATAATTTATGAAATTTAGAAGGAAACTTCTATGTAATTCTAATTATGTATAGCATAAATTTAAAAATGTAACCATAAATTACATAAAATTTTTAAAGAATTTTTTTTTTTTGTCCTATATATAAAGCACTTAACAATAATGCAAGAAAGCAGATTTTTTAAAATATGCTCTAATACCGTAAAAAGTAAAGTATAAAATTCATGACATTCTTCCTTCAACTCTAAATATTTTAATATAGTAATATTTCTCCTTTTCGAAAAAAACTCTAAAATTCCAAGTAGTACGAGTAAAAGTAATAAAATTTATTTCTCATTTTTATTTTGAACGTCAAAGTTTCACAAAGAGTTAAATTTAGATTTATATGCAGCAAAATAAATTGCATTGGCAATAACTTTAATAACACATTTTAAGAAGTGCTTGGAAAAAAATTACAACATTATTAAATTTAAAAATACTGGTTCTTCCTGAATAATTGAAAATAGTTTTGACGTTGCTGAAGAGATTATATGAAGCAAAATATTTTCTTATTACAATTTTTTGATTTAGAAAAACATATTTACCAATAATCCAAGGGAAATTATAAATTTCATTTTAATGCAACTTTTTTAGATGATCAGCGATAACAATGAAATAGTAAAGACTTTATATATATATATATATATATATATATATATATATATATAAATATATGCACGTATATATTTAAACTGGTATATATATATACACCCCGCGACAAAAAGATAGGTACAAAGGGTTTTTTCTTTGATTTTTCATAAAATAACATTATCTAAATTGTGCTTATCATTTATTATTATCATAAAAAAACACTATTCCCGGACTAATTTTTGGTTTTAAGAAATTTAGAAAAGTTTTAAGATTAAAATTTTTCTAATTTAAGATTACACTCCGCGACAAAAAGATAGGAAAAAAGGTTTTTTTTTTTTTTTTTTTTTTTTTTTTTTTAATAAAATAACATTATCTAAATTGTGCTGATCATTTATTATCATAACAAAATAATATCATAATCAAGAACATATTAAATATTTGAATCATATTCAAAATAATTATATTCAAAAATTCAAAAAAAAAAAAAAAAAAAAAAAAAAAAAAAACCTTGTTCCTATCTTTTTGTCGCGGTGTGTAGTCTTAAATTTGAAAAATTTTAGTCTTAAATTTTTTTTATTAGTCCGGGAATAGTGTTTTTTTATGATAATAATAAATGATAAGCACAATTTATATACTAATGTTATTTTATGAAAAATCAAAGAAAAAACCCTTTGTATCTGCCTTTTTTGTCGCGGGGTGTATATATATACATCAGTGGCGTAGCGTGATATTTGAAACTGGGCATGCTCTGAAGCCAACTGTGGAAAAAGCACCACTTCTGAATTCGTTATCATTTCTTATAATTTAAGTACATAAATTTCCAATTTCTTCAAACCATAAATATAATTTTACACACGTATTTTATCGAATTTATCTTGACAGCATTTATTTAAATGCCACTTATTATAATTTATTGAAGAACCAGTAGGCTTTGCATGCTTCACTGGTCACTACATAAAAATGAATTTTCAAAGAAATTGAATCACTAATTTTTTATGCATCACTTTATATATATATATATAAATTCATTAAAGTCACGCAAAATATGGCAGTGATTTTCTTCCAATGTCGGATCCGGGTCCCCATTGCTTGTGATAGCGCTTTAAATCGCACCACAAATAGTTCTTATGCATGAACTTAATTGCTGAACATTTTAATAAAGTTTAAAATGTAATGAGTTCAATTATTTTTATTATATTGACATTTGCTACCAAAAGAAAAGAAGAAAAAAAATTAATAAATGATAAACGTTTTTCCCTTACAAAGAAATTTTTAATTTTCCAAATAAAAAATGGTTTTGAAGAGGCAACTATTGAAATAAAATACCTTATTTTGTTCAATTAAAATAAAAATCTGTCGATAGCTTCGCTTTTTAAAAGGCATCACCAGACAGAGAAAGCGTTGCTATGTAGTAACTGTAATAAGCTAGTAACCATTGCTAAGGAATGGAGACGATTAAAAATAAAAACCAGGCAATTTGAATAAAATTTAGGAAAAGGAAAAATTTGAGGAGATGGGGGCGGGGGGAAGAGATATTCTGATTCAAAAAAAAAAAAAAATCTTGATGAAGTTCGCATTTGCAGTATCCAAGCTATAAATTTGTCACATTTGTAGCTGTGTAATCAAAGGCCTTAGCTTCAGAGCCAAGTTCTTGCAAAAGGAAATTTTGATACCACTATTTTTATGTTGAAAATTTTTACTTCATGAATCGTTGATATTCATTTTACCTGTTAAAAAAAATACTATATTAAAATAATGGTATCTAAATTTTTATTTGTGAAACTGTACAGAGTGCACGCAGACACACAGGGAGAGACAGACGATTCTCTTTACTCATGTAGAGAGACAACATAAGTAAAATTTTGATCATAATTTTATTTCTTTCGGAAGTTTTCGTTTGGTATGAATTGTTTAGGTAAAAAGAAAAAAAAAAAAAAAAGCAGTAACTTTCCTGTCTCCTAAAATAACAGAGATATTTTTTTCAGAAATTTATGCAAATTTCATTTTATTGTTGAATGATCATTTATAAATAAATTCAGTTTTTTCTCTTTGTGAAAAGTTTTTTTTTTTTTTAATTACATCATTGTAAAATAAAGCATTAAATTTTACTTTATCAATAATAGTATTTTTGAACTGACAACATCGTCAATCTATTCAGTCATTCTTGTTTGAGTAGATGGACAAAATGGAAAAACTAGTTCTCACTGACTTTTACGGAAGATAAGAAAATGAAAATCCCTAATACTTTAGCAGTACGGGAAAACTACAGGACATGCTCTCGATGAATAGCATGTCTTTGATCCTTTAAAGAGCGTAAATCCCCTTGTGTGGGAAAATTAGTGCAATGAATATTTCCTCACACAACAAAAATTCCCTATCCAAGGGTATGCTTTAGAAAAGTAGCATGCCTTACGGAGTAACCGGTCAGCAAACGATGTTTTCCAAGAATTATCTTATGTCACAGAAGGCATTTTCTTTCAGAATAGTTTTCGAAAATTAAATGACGGCTAATGGATGGATGGTAGCGAGTGATTAATAAAATTAGCTGTTAAATTATTGTTCTTTCTTTCTTTTTTTAATCAAGATATGTTTGAAGTTTAGACAGTTTTTAGCGGGTATGCGGCGCATGCCTAGCATACCCAGAGAATACGCCACTGATATACATATATACCGTGTGATACAGAAATCACGGAAAAAGTTAAAAATAATATGTATATATATATATATATATATATATATATATATATATATATATATTATTCAAAATGTACTGACTGTAGATCTATGCAATTTTCACTAAAATGTACAGAAAAACATGGGATTTTTTTATGTATATAAGAAATATATTAGTTACATTTTTAATCAACAAATCGCGCCGTTTTTTCAGTATCCTCTCGCAGTTTAAACAGATCCGCCTGATCGAATAACGGCAAATTGCGAATACTGAAGCTTCTTTTAGGAGTATTTCCTATGCTCAACGTCTGACAGTCATTCTAATGAACGAAGGCCGTCACGCTGAGCATTTATAGTCCTAGTTACGTTGTTGAATGTTCTGCGCCACTGTAAAAAAATAATTTAACAGTTAAAACGCCGCTTGCTTAAGAAAATTTAAACTAATTTTCTTATAAATATGTTATTACTTAAAATCCTCCTATGTCTTTCTATGTATTTCAGTGAAAACTGCATTGTGCTACGGTCAGTACTTTTCAAATAATATATCTTTTATTTTTTCTGTGACCTTTGGAAAACCCTGTATATATACAAAGAAACATATATTGGTATACGAACAGGTTTGGCTGCCAATTTTCTTTTGATTTACTATAAATATAATTTTTTCAAACGAGGTTTTTACCGTGTTTAATTTTAGATCTTTAGGTTAGTCTGACGATAATTTAGTTTTAAATTTTTGCTTTTCCTTCTAAAACATAGCTTCTCAAATCTACCACTCCTGCCTTAATTTTAAATCCTTAAATGATAACTATATCATGGTTAGCTTTTTTGATATGCATATAGAAATTATAGGCAATGGAAATCTTATTGACATTTTTGATAAACATATGCCATTTTCTTTAAGTCGTTGTTTTTGTACACTGGACCTCAAACATTCACAAAGAGATATACAGAGGTCAAATCAAAGAATGGTTATTATTTTTTATGTACTAAGTTAAATTTTTGGGTATTTTATGACAGAAAACTACAAACTCGAAAGACTCTTTTTTATTCTGAAATATGTTCTGCGAAAAACGAACTGTATAAAAGAAACAAAAGTGAATCACTTCAACCCTCCCATTTTTTTCTTGCCTCCCAGATAGGGGAGAAGATCTATTATTGGAACTCCGTTACGTGACTCCCATCTGACTGTTTTTGCTAACACATTTTATTACATTTCTGTTTTCTAGTTTAGTTTGAGTTAAAGTTAACGTATTCTTTTAATTTCTCGGTTACTTCATTCTTTTTGCTTAGAAAGTAAATCATTGTATATTTAGTGTAATCGTCAGCAAAAGTTAAGATGTATGATTTACCACCTATTGTTGGTACTTGGATAGGTCCGCAAACATCGCTATGTACTAATTCTAATATATGTTTTCCCCTGTTTTCTGCAGTTTTTGGATAAGAGGCGTCAGTCAGTTTTCTTTTAATGTATGTTTCGCATGTTGTTTCGTGTTTGCAGTTATTGATTTTTATTCCTTGAACTAACTGATTTTTGTTTAGTTCTTTAATAGAGTTGAAATTTTTATGCCCCATGCGTTTGTGCCATACAGTTAGGATTTTGGCATTCTTCAGTTAGGTGTGTGTTGTGTTTGTTTATTGGCATGGGCAAGTTTAACTCATATAAGTTGTTATTTTTTGTACCCTCTAAAATGGTTTCATTTTTCTTGGATATATATATAACACTTTTGTTTAGTGAATGTGGCATTACAGCCATTTTGGGTAGCCTTGTGTACAGATATAAAGTTTGCCATTAATTCTGGAACATATAAGACTTCCCTCAGTATTAGTTCTCTTTTTATTTGGATCTATGTATTCGATTTTTATTTCTTCTGAACCAAGTGAGGTGAGGGTGTTACCGTTTGGTACACATACTTGTGATTTTTTGATTCATCTAAACTTAACAATAAAAATATATATTGAATATACTGGTTTAATTACACTAGTTTACACGGTTTTCATACCCTAGCTAAAAGTTGTTATTTTATTATTCATTTAGTTAGAATTATCCAGAAAAAATAATAAAAAAAAATTCTGTCACGTCTGGTTTAAAAAATATTTATTAAATTAACTGAAATACATAATTTTGGTATTAATACTAAAAACAAATTAAAAATAACTAATTTTTTCCTTCTTTTTATAGTTATTTGAATTAGTTTCTCTTATAATGGACCAACAGTAATCCCCTAACATGTTTTCATCCCAAAATCCTTGATGTCGTTCTTCAAAAACCGTTAAATCTTGGTGAAAACGTTCCCCTTTTTCGTCACTCATACTTCCTAAGTTTTTAGGGAAAATGCTCAGATGCGAGTGTTGAAAATGAATCTTTAACGACATGTTTATTCCCATCTTTTGAAAATTTCCCAATAAATCAGTAACAATTTCTTTGTAATTTTCACTATTTTTATGTCCAAAAAAAATTTCCACAACCATTTTGAATGACTTCCAAGCAGATTTTTCATTAACAGACAAAAAGCTTTCAAACTGATAATCTTTCATAATTTTACGGATTTGTGGGTCAACAAATACACCCTCTTTCAAGTTTCCCTCTGTAATGTTTGGAAAGATTTTTTGTAAATACCGGAAAGCATCACTGTTTTTGTCAAGCGCTTTCACAAAATTTTCGTGAGCCCACTTTGATGTGTAAAGGGGGTAGAATGATGTTATTGGGATCTACCAACAGCTCATGTTTAATGTTCATTTTGCCCGGAATATACTCATTTCGAATAGGCCATTCTTTTTTTTTGCATAATGATGTTGTTTCGCTCTATTGTCCCACAAACAGAGGGAACAACAGTATTTTGTGTAACCACCCTGCAATCCCAATAACATACCGATGACCTTGAGATCGCCGCACACTTCCCATTGGTGTTCTTTATACTTTATTAAATTAATTAAAATACGCATCGTTTCATAGCTCTCTTTACAATTCACAGCGTGTCCTATTGGTATGGACGGTTTCTTATTACCATTGCGTAATAAAACAGCTTTTAGACTATATTTCGAAGAGTCTATGAATAAGCGCCACTCTTCTTTATCATAGTTTTGATTATTTGCTTCAAAAAGTCCCGGGATATCATTACAATAACAATATTCACCTTCTCTTTTGAAACATTCTGAAAAACCTTTGCTTCTGTTTCTGAAAAACGTAACTTTTGTGTCTGGTAGTATTAAGTTCCATTGTTGTAAGCGGGAACCAAGAAACTCTGCTTTAGATCTAGATAATTGTAAATATCTTATAAGATCATTTAATTCGGCTTGGTTAATTAAATGTGGAGTGTTTTCTTGAAGTGAGAACTCGTCAGAATCACTAGAAATCGATTTGAATTCAACATCACTTCCATTGTCATCTAGTATATTTGTACTCGAATTACCGGGACAAACTGGATGTGGTAGATCTTTCGAATGTAATATGGGCTTAGTAACAGACGGAACTTCGGCATATATAATACTTGCCTTTTTTTTTTTTTTAATATTATGTCCCAATGTCTTCGTAACACAAAAGTAACAATCATTTTCATGATTACTCGGTTCTCTCCATAGCATTGGTGAACCAAATGAAAGGTAAACGTTTTCTTCTGATGACCACTGGAGTAAGACGATTCTACATCATTCGCAAAACACATGAGGCACCCACTTTTTATCTTAATTTGCAACAGGAAATCTAAAATAATGAAGATATGCACTTTTTAACGAATCTACAATGGGTCTTCTCTTTTTTGAAAATATAAACTGTCCACAAACATAACAAAAACGATCAGAATTTTGTTTACACTTTTTACTCGATATTTTAAATCAATCCGAAACAAGACAATTGTCGTTTGAAGCGAACGAATAAACAATAAACTGTCGTCAACACGTTAGGTAGTTAAAAAAAACATTTGACTGCAGGAAGAAATTGTGACGTGATAAAATATTTCTGCTAACACTTTTAGGTTTTAGGAAGGTAGATTAACATATTTATATACATTTATTTTGGGGTATAAAAAAAAAGTAAATAATAATTAAGTAATAAATAATTAAGTAAATAAGAAAGTATTAATTATTATTTTCTAAATTATTTTATGACAGGGATATTGCAATTAAATTTATCAATTGCAAGTGGGTTTGTTTGACTTGAATAAAGATAAGAAATATTCGCATGTTGCAGGAAAATATGCGTTGTAAGCTTTAAGTGTATTTAGAAAAGAAATTTTCAACATTTCATTCAAATTATCCTAAACGTTGTCCTCTGCCATGTTATTATTTGTAATAGTGTTCTGTGGGGATAACCCTTTTTCATATCTAAAGAGTCATGGAGTTTTATCTACTGATAATTTAGTTTGTCTGTTGCTGGTAGAGAATGTATGTCCACAAAGTTGAAACATTTCGTATTTTATTTTCGTGCACTTACACACACTACAGAAGGTGCTTTTGGGCCATTTAACAGTTTTAAATTTTAATATTGTTATAAATTACTAGTTCTGTTATTTTCTTTCAACTATTAATATTTTCATTAAATTTTAATCTCAAATATTTTTGTATCGATCTTTTTGTTATCATGTGTGTTATCTCTCTCTTATATTCTCTGCAGCTTTAGGTGAAAATGTTTTGCACTTTTTGTTTTACTTTACAATATTAACTATATCTGTCTATACGCACACACATTTATATATGTATATATAAATATTTCTGTCTATCAATCTATTCATATATATTATTAATAGTATTATAACTATTTTTACTCTGTTCATATAAGCAGTATTATTTAATTCTATTTCTATTCGTAAAGCTTATATATATATATATATATATTACACTTTAGTATAAATGTATCCGTAGAACACTGAAAATAAACGCTCTAATCTCATAATGCAGAACTTATGATATAACTCCTACAACATATATTTTAATTGTTATATTTAAACAAATGTAATATTAACGCATTTACGTAAATAAACGCATTTTTTTTTCATTTCTAGGAATTTATTTGCGCGCTATTAAATTTCGTTGAAAATAAGCAATCGGATTGATGGAGAAACAGACACACAGTTATTTATCCATCTTTTATGTAGCTGTAATAAGTTAAAAATTTTATATTACATTCGATTTTGTTTGAAAAATATATGAAAAAAAAAAAAAAAAAAAAAAAGAGAGAATTTAGTATTCGAAATTTAAAGTTACCCCACTAAAATATATAGTTTTTTACAGAAAAGAAATATCAATATACGATTTATTTTTATTTGTTTTATTATTATTTTTATTAATATATTTTCAACTAAAATAAAATATTTTTTACATATATTAATATTCTAAGAGGCAATTTTATTGATAACATTTAATATATATATATATATATATATATATATATATATATATATATATATATAAACTAATTTTACTCGTATTTTGAGTTAATTACTTTGTAATAAAATATACATCTAAATAATATTAGTAAATAAAGTCATTATACACTACATATCTGTTATGTATATTCTGTCTATAGAGAAATATCTACGAGGGTTGCTATTTATATTTCTGGCCTTGGCAACAGTAAGTGTTGCTAGGCGACCGCAGACGATTTTAATCGAAAGTTTGATATTTTTAAACGTAAATTCAGCAGACGATTTACCATTATAGCTTTATTTGTGTTGTTGACAGTAAATTGAAAAGTTCTTCTCTTTCAAAAAATGGAATTGAATCGTTAAAATTTTCGTGCGATTATTTTTCATAACTTTCGATGTGGATTGTCAAGACAAGAGTGCTTCGATGAACTTAATTCTTTATACAGCGATAAAGCGCCATCCTACAGCACTGTGAAAAATTGGTATAACGAATTTAATCGTGGTCGATGTTCGATCCAGGACGAATCCCGTGCAGGTCGTCCAAAATCCGTTGTTGTGCCAGAAAAGATCGATGCTGTGCGTGAACTGATAAAGCAAGATCGTCATGTGACATACCGTGAGATTGAGGCGTCTTTGGACATTAGTATGACTAGCATCAATAAAATATTGCATGAACATTTGAGCGTAAAAAAAATTTGTTCGCGTTGGATCCCGCATAATCTGACAAACGCTCAAAAAAAGGCTCGTGTCGATTGGTGCAAGGAAATGTTGGAAAAATACGTTCAAGGTACATCAAAGGCTGTGTATAACATCTACACAGGTGACGAATCATGGATCTATGCATATGAGCCGGAAACAAAACAGCAATAAACTGTATGGGTCTTCCAAGGCGAGGCAAAACCAACAAAAGTTGTTCGAGGAAGAAGCACATTGAAACAAATGATTGCCTGTTTCTTCGCCATTAACGGTCATGTGGCAACAGTGGCGTTAGAGCAACGCAGGACGGTCAATTCTGAATGGTACACGACCATTTGTTTGCCAGAAGTCATTGGAGAAATTCGAAAAAAGCAGAAGAACAGGCGAATCATTCTTCATCATGACAATGACTCTCACACATCGACTCAAACAAATGCATTTCTGACTGAGCGAAAGATCGAACTGATGGGTCATCCGCCGTACAGCCCTGATTTGGCACCCAATGACTTCTTCTTATTCCCACACATCAAAAATAAATTACGTGGACAACGATTTTCAACCCCCGAAGAAGTGGTTGATGCATTCAAAACGCATGTTTTGGAGTTACCTCAATAGGACTGGAAAAAGTGCTTTGAAAATTGGTTCAAACGCATGCAAAAGTGTATTGATCATCATGGAGAATATTTTGAAAAACAATAAAACCAATTTCGATCCTACATATTTGTTTTTTCATTATTAGGCCAGAAATATAAATAGCAACCCTCGTATTCTAAATTGTTTTCGTACTAGATTCGGTGCATATTTTTTAATATTTTTAATTTTAAATGATAATTTTTAGTTAAACATTCCAATATCTGACTGTTTTATGGCAATTTTCAAATAATAAATTACAAATAATTATTTCATAATGTAGCTATTAATGTGTATCTGTATGCATATATCAACTAATTTCTATCAAAAGATATAAGCAGATTTTAATCTCTTCGCATTCGAAGCTACAATAACATTATGAATGACATTTGAATGATTTTATATACAACGTTGATGTTATGAATTACAGAAAAATAATAATAAACAATATTCGTTTACTTGGGTTCGAGGCTAAATCATACCCAACATGTGACTTCTGATTATCGATTTCCCTATAAAAATTCCCTCTAGATACAAATATTTCCCTACACAATGCAAATATTTCCCCATAAAGCATAAATGTAAACAGTATAATCCTGTATTTTTCCCTGTAATAGTCACGTGTCAAGGGTTTATTACGTAACGCGGATAAAGTCCATTCTGAAATTAATACTTTAGGGGGCTCGTAATGTAGGTGCACGTGTATAGACTTTAAACAACTAAATTCTAAATTACTAAAACTCAAATCTGTCTAATACAATTTAATATCACACAGATCTGTATAACACAATTTTAAATTTTCATGCTCCCATTAAATTAATGTATATATTTAAAAAATATATTCTATGAATTGGCTAAGTATTTTAAATAATTATGAAAAATACATACTTTTTCCTTCGACACTATTTTGAAGCGTTTTGCCAAACTAGATAAATGACTCTCTACTTCATATAAAAAAGAAATAATAATAATAATAATAAATGAAAAAAAAAAAAAAAAAAAAAAAAAGATAAACTTATTTTATGCTGTCATATATTACAATCTTTTTAAAACCAAAACATTTAGTATTTTAGTAGTCTCATCGAAATGTAAAATTATTAAACAATTTATATTTTATAAAGCAAAGAATAGAAGTCACATATGTGGACCGCTGGAACGAAGAGGAAGATATAATTCTCGGCAAATAATTTAAGGTTCTGTCATAAGTGCTGTAACATTACGCATTATTAATAAATAAATAAATAAATAAATAAAATAAAATAAAAAGTCCTCTTTAAAAATAATTTCAGAAAAGAATATTTAGAAAAAACTAAATTTCTAGCCTCAGAAATGTAAAAAAAAAAAAAAAAAAAAAAAAAAAAAAAGTTAAAGAATTTTTATTTTACGTCGTACGAAAGTGAAATAAAATTATTCAGCTTAGTGGAATATTAAAAAAATTAAATCCTCTAAATCCTTTCCGTTATTTAATAAAATATTCCAATCTTTATCTCAAAAGGCCAAATGTGAAATTCCTCATTCGCAAAAACTCAAATTAATTTAATCGTCAAAATTTTAAATTAATTTTGGGATCAAAAACTTAATTTATTTCGGATATAAAATATTAAAACAGATAGTCTCTCTTGATAGTTTCTTCATCTGATAAAAAGGTTTCCAGCGTATGATACATTTAAAAAGTGGAAAAAAGGCAGGATATTAAATTGATTAGTAGTCAAATTAATTCTTTTTTTGTTCCTCGCAAAAATTATTAGCTTCAATGAATACGAATTTCCTTGATCTATGTTACATGTTTTTTTTTTCCTTTAAAATTTCAAGATTTAACGCCGTTCAATAATCTGGAAATGTATTAAATATATCTCCATTACATTTGAATGTCGAAATTCCCTGTTTTCAAAGGTAAATATAATATATTATTTCCAAAGTCAGTGTTAAATTTTCTGTTAATTTTAATATGAATAATAATAATAGCAATAATAAATTATATATTATATATTCTTTTACATTAAAATAAATTTTGGGCAATATGAAATCTTATGAATGTTGCTTAAAAAAGCATGTATCAAGCACACACACACACACACACATTTAAATATACTATAATGAATGCTTTAATTAAAAATCAAACCTAGAATTGATTATACCTGTAATTAATTTACCAAGGCATTAATATATACTTGCAGAAGGAACAAGTAAAGCATTCTACAAAGTAAAAGATATTGAAAAGTTTATTAAATATAAACAACAGCTGTGAAATTTCTAAAAAACTTTCTGTATGTTAATCAAGGGCAATTATGGTGTCAGGTAATTCATAATGAGTTGTTTTTGAGACATTGATATATGATATCGTATAAAATCACAATTATTTCAAAACAATTCAAAGATTTCGAAAATGAATTAAAACAAATGTAAGAAATGAAGAAAACAATATATACAAAAGTATCATATTGTGAGTAATTTACTGAAAATAGTTCATTTGGATATTAATTTACATGAAACAAGAATAATTAAAGAGTCGCAAACACAATACAAGACTAATGTAAGAGACGATAAGATTAAATATATTAAACAGTTCATGATGATTGGACTGTTCATCCCTAAATATATTTACAATTAAGTAGCGAAAAATGTAAAATTGTATACTATAAAAATATTACCATACAACAACCATTTTCACGTGCATATACCCAATATTCATATATGAAGAGACAAGTTGAGTAATTTCAACCATAGAATCATTGTATGAGTGAGTGAGTAACTGAGTTTTACGTCGTAATCATTTTACGCTATATTTTGATGCAGCATTTTATGCAAATCCTCAAACGAGCAGAGCCTGATTAAGGGGGAAGCACACATTATCTCCGCTCTCACCGGAATATTTTTACAATTATTTTTTACTTCATGTCATAGAAATTCCACGCTTTGACGAGGAAGTATTTTTTATAAAAAATGAACGGTGTAAAACAATCCAATTTACTCACCGTTATTAGACACCAGAATTCGTTTAAAATAATTTTTAATGAGAATTTTCTGTTTATTATAGGAGGAAAGTATTTGTTAAAAAATAACGGTGTAAGTATAAATAATGTGTGCTTCCCCCTTAATCAGGCTCTGCAAACGAGGAAGGAAGCACAATATTATCCGCAAATCTCAAATGGTTTATAAATGCTCCGTCAAATTTATGCATTTCTCTTTAGAATTTAATTTCTTAAAAACTTCTTTAAAAAAACTGTATTAATCAGTTTAGTTTACATTGAGCTTGTATACTTCCAGATTTTTAATGCATTACACATTTTGTAGAGTTTAAATTTGACCGTTTTTTCTTTATAAATATTTCCAATAAGGTGAATATATCTTAAAATAATATTAGTATTCCTTAATGCATTTATAACTGTGAGTGATTATACAGAGTCAAAAGCTTTTTCATAGTGTACAAAAGTCACACAGAGAGGTAATTCGTATTCAGTACATCGTTTAATAATTTCTCTAAATGTATAAACATGATCGATAGTAATAAAACTAATTCGAAATCCTGTTTGGTCTTTAGGTTTCACTGCAATTAATTGACTCTGTAAGCTTTATCTCAAAACTTTCACCAGAATTTTATACAGGTTTGAGAGCAGGCTGATTGGACGATAGTTTCTAGTACCTTCTTTTCCTCCTTTCTTTAAAAGTAAGATTATGATAGAATTTTTCCTGTCCTTTGGAACATCACATAATGTTATACATTTGCTGAATAGTTCAGTAAGAGCTTCACTGGCTTCCTTTCCCGGTTGTTTTAAAATAACATATGCAGTCATTTTATCGTCTCCTGAAGTTAAAGCTCTAGATTAGTGGTCACCAGCCACAAATAGGCAACCATTGCATTGTAAGTGGCTACCAGAAATTCAAACTCTAGTCGCCATATGTAACGACCATTTTATAGTTTATTTTCTAAAAATCAAAAGAGTGGATTAAAATGCCATATTTGCCAACAAGTATGGAATCACCTCAATTTGTACGGGGAGCAACAGGAAACTGCAGAATATTGGCCTCTAAGATGCAAAATAATGTGGAATCGGGATTCTCTAACAGTTAATTAATTCTTTTGTTTTCTTTTAATTTATTTACTTATTTTTATTCTTTTTTAAAAAAAAATTTTAACATTGAAAATACAATCACGATTTCATAAAGGTTTCAGTGAAGGAACGTATTTGGCATCTAAAGCTGAAAAAATTGTCCCATTTTCATAATTCATTGTTCCCACAAATATCCAATGAAGAAAAAGAAAAAGTTAAAAAAAAAAAAAAACAGAAAAAGAAAAAGAAAAAGAAATCTAGAGTGACTCTACTCGGCTTTCCAAACATTAAATAATTAACGGTTGTATAAATAAGTTACATTAATAGAAGACGTTAAACAAACAAAAGAAAAAGTTATAATAGGGTGTTTGGGTAATTTTTTTTCAATATTGTATCCTATTTAATTTAACACTATTGCATTTCAAATAATTTCAGCTCATAGACCATAATGATAAAGAAATTTTCGTTGTGTCCTGTAAAAATCTATAAGTGCTAGATTCATGAGAATCTATACAATTTTTATGACAGTGAGCTATAACAAGTATATTCAGCTCAATAGGTTAAGACATTTATACGCATTCGTACTTTAAATAACTTGAGCCCATAAGCCAGAATGAAACAGAAATTTTATTGGACCTCTGTACAGTGGCAGATTTAAGGGGGGGGGGGTAGAGGGATGAACCCCCCCCCCCCAAAAAAAAAATATATAACCACTGACATTCACAATTTA
Source organism: Salticus scenicus (assembly GCA_963930645.1). Classification (NCBI taxonomy): domain Eukaryota; kingdom Metazoa; phylum Arthropoda; class Arachnida; order Araneae; family Salticidae; genus Salticus; species Salticus scenicus. The sequence goes on from OZ005650.1 coordinate 319,889,120, forward strand.
ATAATTCAATTGTAAATTTTTTATTGGTCTAGAATAACACTTTGAAAAATCTTAGCCCCCCCCCCCCCCCCAAAGTCAAGTTCTGGATTCGCCACTGCTTCAGTATAAGAACTAAAAGTGATAGTTCCTCCAAGATCCATGCAGATCGTCTGACGGTAATCGATAATATGTATATAAATTTTTAGTTCATTCGAATAATACGTTTAAACGTTATCGTACTATAAATTGTTTGAATTAATAGGTCATAATGGTAAAGAATTTTTCTTTTTGTCTCAGTAAAAAATAAACTATAAATGCTAGATTCACCAAAATCTATACATTTCATGCAACGGTTGAATATAACATGTATATAAATTTTCAGTTTAATCCAATAAAATAATTTAGACTCAATCGCATTTTAAATAATTTGGGACTATAGGCCATAATGATAAAGAATTTTTCTTTCTGTCACTATAAAAAAAAAAAGCTATAAGTGCTAGAATTACCAAAATCAATGGGGATTGTGATACGGTAACTTATAACTTACGTACCAAATTTCAGCTCAGTCGATTAAAGTGTTTAGACGCTATCGGGATCAGACACATACATACATACATATAAATATATAATACATACATTAATACATACACACATATATATATAGATCACCGTAAAAATAGAAAAAAAAAATGAACTCAGGGAACCTCCAAACATATAGAAACACCAAAATCTCAAAATCGAATTTTTTTATGGTTACAATACCTTCCTCACATATGTATGTTCGGAAACTGAAAAGCCCGGAATTTCTGATTAATGCGGAATAATAGCCTGTTTTAGAAATTGATTGCGATTAAACGTAAATTTTGTCAACAAACGGAGAATTTTTCCTTTATTTCAATAATAGATCGAAACTTTTCGCATATCTCAGAAATGGTTTTGAAGTATCGCGAATTTTGGCAATAAGCGAGAAAATAATTGCATATTTCTGCAATAATTCGCTGTATAAAACTAAAATTTTGACAATTAACCAGAAAATTACGTATTGCAAAAAAGGGCCACAAAGCAACTGCATATTTCGGTAAATAACTTGTACACTATTTACCAATAAGTATCTGGACACTTTCGGATTTAGACGTTTTGTTAAATATATATATATATATATATATATAAATCTTTAGGAATCATCTTGAAACTTTGGTAGTGTAAAAAACATGTTATACCTCATATATTTCAGCAAAAGTTGTGTTCTCAACAAGAAAAGAGACCAGTAAAGATTTAAAAATAAAACAAAATATTTTGAATCTCCCTGTAAAAAATAATGCTTTAAATGTGTTTTTTCATAGCATTTGATTTTGATAATTTTTCTCATTATCTGCATTAACGTTTATGAGACTACAACTTATATTCATTGCGATATAGCTATTTATTTAAAAATTTGAAAAAAAAAAAAAGTCCACTTTTTTAATTATAACACTTAGGGTATTAGACGCAATGAAAAGACATGTTTATAAAATTTGGCATACTACATTAGACACAGCATACTGCAATGAGAGTGCAAAAATATTAAATACCTTACGAAATAGAAGCATTTTTACTATATAATTTTCAATTACGCATGCGCTTATTGCCTATTTTAATTGCAAAAATTACAGTGCAGCCACATATCCTAAAACTACCAGTGAGGACGCGTCCAAAATGTTGGAGAGATGCCAGCTAGACCGACAGTTTGAAATTTGGAAAACATCCAGTAATTCGGAGCTCGTCTCTGAGTCAGATGACTGTCACCCATATTTCAGCATTGGACTCGTTGAGTTAGCACTTGCTCAGATGCTTCCATCGTTTCATGAAATGTGGTCGAATAATATTGAGTTACTTATATGAAAACCCCAAACAAATATCGTGTAGATTCAAAAAGATTATGAGAGATAGAATGAACAGAATTTCAGTTTCTTTCAAAATAAAAGCTAAATTATAAGGGGGTTTACTCCCATTTTTATTTTGATTCAATCAATGCCCACTGGTAATACAGTGTTCGCTGATTGTAAATAAATATTGATAAAACCCCCTATCATCGACCCCTTTTTTCGAAGAACTGAAATTCTGTTCTTTCTATCTCTCATATCTTTTTGAATTTACACGATATTTAAAACCCGAATAAACTACTACGTCAGAAACGCCAAAGAAAAATATTGGAAATGCATACTGCTGTTTCGGTAGCCTAAAGCGTACCGTCTTCAGTGCAAAAGGATTTCGGGTTTTAATATTTCAACGCCTAGTCTCCTGTTATTATTTGTTAAGCTTCTATGGGCTTAGTTGAGTTATTGTTCATCCTTTTTGCACTGAAGACGGTACGCTTTAGGCTACCGAAACAGCTGTATGCATTTCCAATATTTTTCTTTGGCGTTTCTGACGTAGTAGTTTATTCGGGTTTTAATATTCCAACGCCAAGTCTCCTGTTATTATTACACGATATTTGTTTGTATTTTTCATAAATGTTGCTCAATACTTTTGGCTATTAAATTATGCAAATGATTTTTTTTTCCTTAAGCTGGCGCATGCCTAGTTAAGAAGTATTTAGTATAAATACTCATATTTCGTAAGATATTCAACATTTTTGCATTCTGATTGCAGTACTTTGCATTTATTTTAGTATGCCAAATTTCCTAAAAATGGCTTTACACTGGGTCTAATACCCTATGTGTTTCAATTTAAAAAGTGGATTTTTTTTTCGCAAGTTAAAAAAAAAAAACGCTATATTTCTTTGAATACATATGGTAGCCTCATAAAAATTTATATAGATAATTAGAACAATTTTAATAATTACATGTTACAGCCAAAATGCATTTAAGACATTACCTTTTCATACTTGCCAATATTTAAATTTATTCCGGAGTATTTTTAGCCCAGCCTTTATTTCGTACCACTTATTTTTTAAAAGAATTTTTTTGTTACTTTATCGAAGCTATATATTGAAGAAAAAATTTCTATAAATAAAGTTGTGCGAAATATTGGCAGGGTTAAAAGTACTCCGTAATAAATTAAAATATTGGCAGCTATGCCTTTTACACGGTGATCGAAATTATTTTGATTTTTGCTTAATTTTTAACTGGTCAGCTTCCCCTCTTCAGAATACAACATTTGGTGAAATATATGAGGTATAACATGTTCTTTAGACTACCAAAGTTTCAAAATGATTCCTAAAGAAATTTTATAGATATTTAACAAAACGTCTAAATATTAAAGTGCATAAATACTTATTGGTAAATAGTGTAAAAAGATTGAATTTTATCGATTTGCGACGAAATAGCGGCATATTTCTGCAGTTATTTGCGTCATCGAACATAATCTTTTATAATTAGAGGCGAAATGATTTCATATTTCAGTAAAAGGAGGCAAAATTACTGCGTATATTTGAAACAATAAATAAATAAAAGCGCGTTTTTTACATAATAGAAATGAATTAATCGCATATATCGTTAATGGCCCACACAAATATGACATATTTCATATTGTGTGGGCCATATTGTTTCATATTGTTTCGATAGCCTTTAAAAAAGAAAATTGCGCAAATTTTATTGATTAGTGGCATACTTGTATCTAAAAAAGGCTATCGAAAGCACAAAATTTGCAACAATATTTTATTCATCTGGTACCCAGTGGCTACTATTCACTTTTGATAATCTAGAGCATTACATGAAGCTTTTTCATTTTTCGTTACTTTTATTGCCATAACAAATTCTTCCTTCAATAATGCTTGTACAGTATCGTTTGTGTTTGATGGTGGTTGATGGATCACTGAGATGCTCTAGTGAATTGCACAATTCTGAATAAATATATTCTGCCTTATTTAGAATTTGGTCCTGCTTCCGTGGGATATTTCCAGTTTCTGTCTTCAAAGCTAGAATTATTTTCAACCAAGCATTAAATTCCTTTTTGCAATCATAAAATTTAATATTCTTCAATAGCTTGCTGGGTAAAATTAAAATTAAATTTCCTGGATTCTTTTACAATTTTTTTTTCTGAAAATTTTACATAATACTGAAAATTGGAACGTTGCCATAACATTTCCCTTGTTACGTTTAACTTTTTGTCTCTTTTCCATACGCAATCGTATCTCTTTCGAGATTTTCATAATAGATTTATTTTCATACAAATCAGAAACATATTTGCTGATTCGACAACAATACTGACAAAATTCACCGTGAATTCATTGACTGTTCAGTATTCTCAAGTAGTTGAAATCTGTTTTTAGTTCTCCATCATACTATAGGTATGGGGAACTTGGGTAATCGTGAAAATTACCTACTATTTATTGAGTGCTTTTTACACATTTTCAGGTGTGAGGAATCCGAAAATGACAAAATTTGTATGGTGTCTGTCTGTAGGGTGTCTGTTAGTGTTTAGTGTGTTATTCCGTTAGTTTGTTAGACTGTACACGATATCTCAAGAAAAAAATGTCGCAGAGAGGTCAGATCAGTTTTTAAATATTACTTTCGACACTGGCAAGAACCCTAATCATTTGCAACATTCGAATAAAGAAAACTTCGTAAGTTATTAGAAATTTACGATTATCTTAACATGGGAGAATATGACAAAAATTCACTTAAACGTGCATTAAATGGAAACTTTTTACTGTAAAAATGTCAGACCAGTTTTAAAATATCAATTTTTATGCCTGAATGAACATCAGTAACTATAAATATGCTACTTTGAAAATTTCGCAAGTTATTGGAAATTTACGAATTTCTTAACATTGCAGTATAGGGCAAAATTTCACATAAACGTCAATTTTGAGAGATATTTTCATCGTAAAGATGTCAGACTACGTTTGAAATATTATTTAGGACACTGGCATGAATATTAATGACTATGAATTTTCCAATTAAAAAATTTCGTAAGTTATTGGAAATTTACGAATTTCTTAGCATGGCATAATAGAGCAAAATTTCACATAAACGTCAATCTTGAGAGATATTTTCATCGTAAAGATGTCAAACCACTTTCGAAATATTATTTAGGATACTGGCATGAATATCATAGACTATGATTTTTCCAATTTAAAAAATTCGTAAGTTATTTGGAATTTACGATTTACTTAAACATGTCAGAATAAGGCAAAATTAAGCATAAACTTCCATTTTGAGGATCATAAATACATTAGACAACTTCAAAATTACATTTATGATATTTGTTTGGACATGATTAAATACAAATATTCTAATAGGAAAATTTCGTAAATTATTCGTAATTTACAATTTTATCAACATAGCGAAATTGTAAATTTTTCATATAAATATGAATTTTGAGGATTATTGCATTGGAAATAGTAGCATGAAAACTAAACAATGGAATTGACCCAGATAAAATAAATTAATAGATTAGAATAAGATAAATATATCGAAGTGAACGGTGGATAGCCTATTAGGCGGGGATTTCATTCTGTCCCTGTATCAAGCTTTGGTCAAATTCATTTCTTTTAACATGATTATAATATGTCTCGCACTAGTAATTTATGAGAACATAAATATAATGGGGAACTGAGCAGAGTCCACCTATGCCAACTAGTTTAGTTCAAGCTAGAATTCTAGTGTTTTATCTTTTAAAATCTGTGGTTGAATTCTCTTGTTTTTTAATTTTAATTTGCATCAGTTTCTGTCTTTCAAATGGGATCTGAAACTTCACCTTGCAACATACCATCCTGTAATCATTATCAGAGTTAAATCTATTTATCATTGCACAATCAATAAACGTATATTTCACGTCAGTGAGGAAGTTCTAAATTTCAATTGCTCTCCATCGTGTCTTCTTCATGCCTATTTCTTCTTTCGGTCCAAAAAAAAAAAAAAAAAAAAAAAAAAAAAAAAGAAAGAAAAAGGATTCGTGAAATCAACTTTTCACCTTCAGAAGATTCGTTCATCATATGTTCTTTTTCCATCTTTAGTTCCCTTTCCAATTGCACCAACTACATGTTTATTTGAATGTTTTTTACCAATCCGTAAATTGGAATCTTCCCTAATGATTCTAAGATTGTGCTTTCTGGTTTTGCTGAGGGTCTTCACAACATTATCATATGGTTCCTTTATAATTTGGACTTAACATGTGGTGGTTGGAGCATCAGCTTGAATCATCTCAGCATTAGAGAGCTTGATGATGAGTGTTGCAGCTCTAACAGAAATACTTGTGGCTTTTAGTACTTTGTCTTTTAGGATCTTGTTAACCCAAAATCCTATTACACTGCCTCTTCCATTATCAGTTCCTTGATATTAAAGCATATTTCTACTGTTCAAATCTAGAGAATCTTCGCATTTTCTTCTAACGTTACTGATTCCAAAAATATTCCATGTAATCTATGGTAGTTCTTCAGGTTCAAGGAGTTTATCTTCGGAGATTAACGGTTCAATTTAAAGTACATATATTCATTCTTTGTCAGCTGACCAAGTGCTTCTTTCCCCCTCTGTCTTTTTTCTTTCCTACATGCTGCTCACAGCGGAGACGTTCCTGCTATTGGGGAACTTAGGGCCGTTCTACATATGAATCAGGCATATTGAAATATTAAGAAGGAACTGTCCATATCCCAATACGTTGGCCGATGCGTGCTATGAACCTATCCGTTTTGGATCGTAATGCTAGATATTTCTAACAACTGTACCACGTGAAGATTATAAAATAAAATCCTATATAGCTTTAATTTAAATTAAATATACCCTGTCCCATTCGCAATTTTACATTCCTTTATGCGCATAGCACAACATAATTCCGAAGAACATAATTCGAAATCTTGAATTGAAAGCTCAATGACGTTTCTTAAAATTAAATGTTGATAATAAGAAAGAATATAGAGTTCAGGCGTTTCTTAATTATGAAAGTATCGAGCACAAATATTTTCTACTGAATTTTTGAAAAATGTAAAACTGTTGTAAGGTGCTTGCCTCTTAACAAAAATTTCTTTCAGATTTTTGAAGAAGATAGTTTATGGGAGTCATTATGGCTCAAGTACCCGTTGGTCCTGTTAGTAAAAAAGTATTTGATTTTTTTCTTTCATCTGGCTATCCTAAAATATATGTAGATGTGAAAAAAAAATAAGGTATAAGGCATTTTTCGATGTTTTTATTCATTCCAACCGAAGTATCCAACAGGGTGATTTGAAAAAAAAAAAAAAAAAATAAATAAATACTCGTCTTATCAAAAACTTAAACATATATTTATCAACAATTGTGACTTGAGATCTTACAGAAAGGAATATGGATACCATAAATTTTATATAGTGATTTTTGATTTTTCTAATCACTAATATCAGATGATATTTATTTAAATACGTTACTACATAAAAATTCTGGCAACGAAATTTCATTTTGTGAGAACCGTGGACAAAACCTATTTTGGAGAATAGATTATATACATATATATTTTCACTGGTAAATATATATTATCTTCAGTCTGCGGAAAAAACTGAAAATTTTAAAATCTCTGCATTTTTTTAGAATTTTTCTGTATTTGTTATTATTGTTTTCACACATTAAATTTGATGTACTGTTAATACGTTAAAAATAATTTTGAAAAACCTTTTTTTGTAAATTGTCAATTTTTTTCGAAAACAAATTTGGGAAAATGTTAATGTGTTATTTCATTTTTCTTTCTTTCTTTCTTTCTTTCTTTCTTTTTTTTTTTTTTTAAGTCTTTCTCGAATTTTAGCGAAATAAATTATTCTACTTACTTCTGATCCGGGTGAAGCATTTCGTTGAACCACTGTCCGTAATTACAACAAGCACTCAACGCAAGCCCATATTTTCCATTAGGTACGCTGGTAGCTCGTTTTTATCTACTGTCACTTATGTGGTATTTCGGACGTCGCAAATAATTTTCAGACGTCGTTTTTAATAGAAAACACACATATATTTTTAGGTGGGTATGTAAATTTTCAAAAGTGTAGATGGCATTTTCCACTTTTACAGTGATTCAAAACAGATATTTTAAGCGATTCTGCCTATGTCCTCAAATAATCTGAGTTTATTTTTATAATGTTTAGTCATTAAAAGGCAAAAAAAAAAAAAAAAAAAAAAAAAAAATGATACATGTTACACTATTTCGCTAAAGTGTGATATCTATGAAAAATGTACGCAACATTCACCGCTACTTTACCGGTAAAAGTGCTCACAATACTCTTAAAATTTTAAGTTACTTTTATTATATTGTCACCACTATCGTCAAAACTTTTTTTTTTAATATAAAATTAGTATTTAAAAATTTGTAAAATCGTAATGACAGTATAATAAAATGAGCCTAAAATTTTTGGAGATCTGCAAGACCTGCAGGAAGTAAGAAAAATGTGTATTTAAAACGTCCTATGATTGTTATATATAAGAAGTGCGTTTAATTTCTTAAAATAAAATAAAATGAATGTTTGTTTTAGAATTTTGCGAGCAAGGTTATCACTGGAATTTATCTTTTCTCCATTGATAGTTTTAAAAAGTGATGCAGGGAAAAGGTCGGCACGTTAAAGTCCACTGCTGCCAGATACGATCTGGGTGAGAAATACTTAAATATAATGTCATAAATCACTTTTGTTTATTTACTGAAATATTCAATAATTCAATTTGGCTCAAACGCCTGTTAAGTACTAAATGTAAGGAATATTGTGTGAAGTTACTCCAAATTTTTATGTATTACTACATTTAATATATTTTAACAATGTTTTATTATCGAAATTAAAAATAAATAAATAAATAAATAGACTAGTAGCATTAAAGCTTTAAAAGAAAAACTTCCTAGGTACCAGAAAATAACTAATTTATATCTATAAAAATTTCTTAAGAAAAACATCAAATCATGACTTCAATCAAATCATGAGTATTTGATATTACAGTTATTAACATCTTTATTCATGCATTTTTTTCTCTTAACATTGCCTTTGGAAAAGTGGTAAATATGTATTTTTAATTTAAGATACTGATACAAACTGGTAAAGATTTTTTTTTTTTTTTTAATAGATGCTTTGTTAATTTTTTATATGTTTTTTCTAAATTGTATTAATATATATATTGTGTTTTATTATATATACAAGAAGATTTTGTGATATAATTAATAAAGTTTGTTAGGTGTAAAAAAGAGTAAAGAAATGAAAGTATAACTTTAATTTATATAACAAAGCAAGATAAAATAATACAACTTAATATTGAAATAAGTTATTTATCCTATCAAATTAAAAATATGTTTCATGTGATATTTGATATAATTTTAGAGATTTTATTATAGATAAATTTTATTTATATAACATTGCTAGCAAGAAGACATAAAAATATATGTTGAAAAATCAAAATGTCACTCTATTTTCTTTCAGAAAAGAAAACATTTTGATTTTATCCTTTATCTACATTTCGATTTGAAACCGTTCTGTTAAGCATCATTTTTATATCTGTTGAAAAATGCAATAAAAAAGATTTAACAACTCAATGTAAACAAGTTTTAAACCATAAAAATAAAGTCTAATTGCATCATCATCTATTTTTACGGTTGTTAAATCCAATTTAGATTTTTATGTATCACTGAAACTGTTTTTATATTTTTTTTTATAGTCGACGCGTCTGGAGATTTATTTATAAAACAAATAAGTATACTCAAAATATAAGTTTTATTTCTGGGATTTCAATTTCAAGAAATACTTACATAATCATAAAATTTTCTGCAACCGTGGATCTGTAAAAATTTCATGATTAAAGTTCTGTCTATGGAAGAACAATAAAATTTTATTAGATATAAAAGTTATTCTATTTAATAAAATGTATGTTTTATATATTTTACTTTGTTTAAATTGTCTCTAATTTGCATTAGAATATATTTTGAATTATTTGAAAGTATGTTAATGTAAAAATAATTTGGATATTTTAAATGAATATGCATGCATTATTGGTTACTTTCGTTGATTAATATTTTAAGAGAACTCTCGCCTATTTAAAAGTAATGATCCTTAAGTCTAAGTTAAACAACAGTTTAAAAATATAAAGTATGATCCTTATTAATTAAAGATGAATTGTTTTCCCCATTTTTGTGATTCAAAAAGCATATAAATAAATTGCACAAAACAAAATATATATTTTTTTATGTATGTTAGAAGATATTTTGAACCAGAAAATCATTTTCCAAAGCATTGCAAATATTTTAAAAGAAATTTAAATTTAGAGAAAGGGCTGTCTATGGGCGAAGTTAAATATTTTGTTGTCTATGCAACACATAACAGTATGTGTTAAATGAGACAGTTCATTGTTATTCATGAAGCCTAAAATTTGTTCGGATAATTCCATATAAAAGTCATTGATGAATCAATAGAACTTCACCAGTATATCGCAGTTCTGTCAAAACCCCATTTGCAACAATGTGTAAGGATATACGTCCTTTGTTCTTGATATCGGCACATACCATGATACTTTATATCCGGATAACCGTCATATTTTTGGATGTTTATTGGACAATAAAATGATTCATTCCATACCCGACCAATTGCCCTGTGCACTCTTATGACCAATATGACGAATCCTCATCAGATCATATTACGCAAAGGCAGTCATTTTTGGTTCAGTTGCAATGATCACGTCACTTTTGTAAATCATACAGTAGATTTCAATCTGGACGAAAAGACGACACAGTAGTTGTGCATTGTCTTCAATCATCCTTCAGTCAAATGTTTTGCTTATTTTAATTTTTTTTCATAACATCCATTGTCTTGTAGGAACAAAATATTCGTTAGGCATCAGCCGAACTCGAGTAACCTTACCTTTTTATTTCGATGGATCACTATAACTGTCTCCTGCAGGTATCGCACCTCTCACGGCCTCGTCTACAACACTTGATGCACATTCTAATTATCATTTAATTTCAAAGTTTCCCACAGCGGTGGTGCAATGCTGTAAGCAATGTTTAATGTTTAATTCTCCGGCAACCTGTTTTTTTTTTCCCCCGTTTACTGATTTTTACAAAAATATACCTATGCGTAAAATCGTCCATTTGCTATCCTAAAGGCACTATTATGTTATCAGGAAAGTAATTCGTTTTTCCCTACAGAAGAATTAATTGTATTTTTTTCACACCATCCTCACAATTTAGGTGCATTATTATTATATATTGTGAAAGCTGATATAGCAAGCCTTGCTTGGGAAAAAGTTTGTTTCATTCTGCACTATAGTAATTTTTGATTGGTGCTCTATCAAATAAAGAAAGTCGGGAGCAACATTTTCGGCATATTTTGTTTTTTACTATCAAAATGGCGAAAATGTTGTCAAGAAAGGAAAAGTTATCTGGTGTGCATGACGAAGATTTATCGACAGAACGCCAGTGTCAAAACTGGTATGCAAAATTTTGTTCTGGCAATTATGTTGTTGAAGATGCATTGCGTTCTGGAAATACAGTTGGTACTGGTGAAGACAGAATAAAGTATTGGTTCATGAAAACCTGCAAGTAACAACTCGTGAAATCGATCAAAGTGAAGAATATATAATTCAAAAAAATATTTATACACTATAAAAACATTATTTTTCATTTTCAAAGAAAAAAACGAAATTTCGAACAACCCAATAATTTTGTGCATTAAGTAACTCTTTTAAAGCTTTCACTAAAACAACAAATGTCTATGTATGTCAAATAACATATATTATTAGAATTATTAAAATTATTAAAATTATCATATTATATTTATACTAGTATATAACCCCGTCAAAAATGACGGAAGGTGAACGATAAATCTTGAAAACAATGTTTAGATCATGATGGTTACCACGTGATCATTTAAATGTATTTTCAATTTTTGTTTATAAATCAAGTGTGTTTCGATATTTTATAATTTCCGTTCTTTGTGAGGTCTAACTGTAATAGAGACAGTGTCCAGAGATGAGAGAAGTCGTGTAGAGCCACACCAGATTGTCAAAACGTGAGAAAAATTGCAACTTTGGCCTTTATCATGGTTTTGTGAGGTCTAACTGGAACGTTTCCGGCTGCAATCTTTAAAAGACAGTGTCCGGAGATGAGAGAAGTCGTGTAGAGCCGCACCAGATTGTAAAAACGTGAGAAAAATGGAGGCTTTGGCCTTTATCACAGTTCTGTGAGGTCTAATTCCAACGTTTCCGGCTGCAATCTTTAAGAGACAGTGTCCGGAGATGAGAGAAGCAGAGCTGCCAACCTAATCCGGCAAATTGTTAGTACCGCCTCTTTTTCTACACCACTTAATTTTTAGAGAAATTCTCTTCAAATGTATCTACGATGAATTAAGAAGAAAAATACTCTAAAAATTAAGTGGTGTAGAAAAAGGGGCGGTACTAACAATTTGCCGGATTAGGTTGGAAGCTCTGGAGAAGTCGTGTAGAACCGCACCAGATTTTAAAAACGCGAGAAAAATGGCGGCTTTGGTCTTTCTCATGGTTCTGTGAAGTCTAACTGCAACGATTCCGGATGCAATCGTTAAGAGACAGTGTCCGGAGTTAAGTGAAGTCGTGTTGAGCCGCACCAGATTGTAAAAACGTGAGAAAAATGGCGGCTTTGGCCTTTCTCACGGTTTTGTGAGGTCTAACTGCAATAGAGACAGTGTCCGGAGATGAGAGAAGTCGTGTAGAGCCGCACCAGATTGTAAAAACGTGAGAAAAATGGAGGCTTTGGTCTTTCTCACGGTTCTGTGAGGCCTAACTGCAACTTTTCCGGCTGCAATCTTTAAGAGACAGTGTCCGGAGATGAGAGAAGTCGTGTAGAGCCGCACCAGATTGTAAAAACGTGAGAAAAATGGCAGCTTTGGGCTTTCTCACGGTTTTGTAAGGTCTAACTGCAATAGAGACAGTGCCCGGAGATGAGAGAAGTCGTGTAACGCCGCACCAGATTTTAAAACAATATACAGTATATAATTATTAACACATCACATTAGCAAGTTAATTGTGTGATACATTATTTGTATCATACAAGAATGGAAAGCGTTTGCTGACGATGACGCGAATTCAATGATTTTTCTTCACCCAAAAGTTTTCACTTCAAATGGAAAGCGTTAGCTGACGATGACGGGAGTTCAATGATTTTTGTTCACCCAAAAGTGGTCAACGCGCCTAAAGAAGTTTTCACTTCAAAAATTTTACCCGGTCAATAAATATGAATGACAATAAAAAAACTGCTGGTTGACAAAAAATATAGGCCCGACAACACAACAGCAACAACACATCCCAGTGTTCCATTAAGTGCTCTATACGCAAGCGAAGTGTGACGTCACTGACCGTCCGTGTATGTGAGAAAATGATTTCCTATGTTAATCGCCCATTGGTTTTTTTGTAAAAAATTATTCAAAATCGAGGAAAATTATTTCCCGATTTTAATCCCCATATTTGGGTATATATATGTATTAGTTATCATGTGCATATGTTAGATTGAGTTATTTTGCTGTCAAACTGACAAAATTTTAATTTTAAATTTCAAAACTCTGTTGTCCTTGGCGTTTTTGTATTTGGCGATCAAAAACGTACTACGAAAATATACATACCAGATGTATACTTTCGTAATATGTGTTGTGCGAAATATTGTTTCATATTATTCCTTACTCTCTTAATATAAATTTTTAAAATAACCATGATTTTTGAAAGGAATTAAATTATATTCGCCAGATAATTTGGCGATATATATATATATATATTTTTTTTTTTCTGCCAAGAATGATCGATATCAAATCTATTCCGCTGCAACATATTAGTATCTTATATCAGATACTTTATTTAGACATTTGAAAACAAATTTCACTTCAAATTATGATAGAATATTTATCATTTTCCTTTTAATTAGTATATAAGTTGGATATTTATTGTGTAATATCATCCTTTGAAAGGAAATATTTATGTTTTCAATGGAATATGGAAGGTTTTTTTTTATCTAGAGTTTTGAAATTTAAAATTAAAATTTTATCAATTTTAAAACAAAAACAACTTAATCTAACGCATGCACATGATAACTATTACATATCTAAACCTAAATATTGGGATTAAAATCGGGAAATAATTTCCCACGATTTTTAATAATTTTTTACGAAAAATCCATTGGGCGTTTAATATAGGAAATATTTTCTTGTATCCACGAACGGCCAGTTACGTCATCACTTCGCTTGCGTATTTAAAGTCCACATAATAAGAAAAAACGATTCACTTCATTTTACCAAAATAATTTTTTTTTAAGACTATCGTAGATCCTGTTTTCAAATTTTCTAACTAACTATCCAATAACTACAGACACTCCATGCTAACCCAAATTCACCTCTACTCGATACCTCCAAACAGCTATCTCACCCTCAACATCGCCAAAATATCCAGGATCCAGCTAGGGACTTTCTCATTCTCAACCGAACATTTTACCTTGACTCGACATTATCATCTTAGACTACTCTAATTTCAATACTCATTTCAACTGTTGACTTTTACTTGCCCAACCAAACATTCTATCCCAACTATCATTTTACACTAATTTCAAAACTAAAATCATCTGGCGGCATTTACGTACTAAACTCGGTGCCAATCATACCTTACAATGTAAACAAACAATGAAGTTTGATAAAAATATTTAAAGGCTTTAATGCGTTTTTACAAATATTGTACGATTTTTAAGGCTTTAATATGTTTCAGAAATATTTTAAGCGTTTTTTTAATGAAACAGTCTAAGAGACGTTCATTCGGAATTAAAAAGTTGTCCATTTGGAATTTGTATTTTCTGAATGGCAACAGTTTTGGTTTGTTTTTATTTGGTCTTGCTTTGTTTATAATCATGAAGTTACATAATTCTATTTATAGGTTCATGTTTATAATAGCCAGTGATCCGTTATACTTAATTTAGACATTTAAACATTACAATTGAATAGTTTTTCAAGGTTTTATAGGAAATAAGAATATGTGCGATACAAAACATGTATGAAAATGATATGTATGTTTCCTAAGTTGAATTAAACAAACGGAAAAAAAAATGGCTGCCAAAAGTTTCTGTTTTGAAGCGGTACTAACCGGATTCGTTCATGACAGATGAGGATCATTATATATATTAATTATAGAATCAAAATAGAAAGAATAAACATACAAATTAAGCATTTGCATAAGCGAATTTCTGATAATTGTATTATAAAGTTATTCTATATGTTTATGTTTTATTTCCTTTCATTTGTGGTCGCTATAAATAGTTGATTAATTCCTCCTAAGTAATTAATTATTTAAACCAAAATAATAATAACAATAAGATAAAATTTTTAGACAAAAAAAAAAAAAATAATAATAATAATCGGATATCCCTTTACATTAACTTCAAAATTGCCGCGTTATGCTAGGCATGAAATTTCAGAAATCTGTTTAATAGCTAAGCCATAAATAATTTTTACTTTCTCTTACCCATAAGGTAGAGAAAGTATTGTTTTCGGGTCAAATTTTCAAACGTGAGTTTTTTGTTATGTTTACACGTTTTGAGGTGCCCTGAATCCGAAAATCATGCCTTTAGCAAATGGTCTGTGTGTCTGTCTATATGTCTGTCAGTGTGTGTGTTATCAGCATAGCACAAGAACAAATAGCAGCAGAAAGTACAAACTTGGTATTCTAAACGAGTATGATGCTACACTAAGCTTTTCGTTGAGATGAAGCAAATGGTTCGTGTACACGGACGCCCAAGAGAATTAAAATACATTAGGTCTATAGGGTGAAAGGGCTGGTAAGTACAGTTTAACATCTATAGACTGCACTAAACCAAATGAAACGAATATATATTTTTTACATGTGTAAAAACATGTCTCATGTAGAATATGGTAGAGAAATCATTCATTATTCGTTTACAGGGCTACACAATAGAACTAGATAAAAGTGCGACAATAGTTGCCAATTGATGGAAATGTATTTCAGGCTGGGACAAAAATTATTATATTTATTACTATAGGATAATATTTAGGTACACCATGTGGTCTGTATGTAATCTTCGAAAGATATACAGGGCTTCAAATATTTAAGCGATAACATTCACTTTTATTGTTAGTTATATGTTGCCATTTCCAGGAAAACTGTTTGGAAATTGAAATTAATTCCACACAGAGATATGGTAAATAATGTATGTTTTTAAGCTAAATATTTATCGCTATCGTTTGTTATTTTTTTTTTTTTTTTTTGTATATTTACACGTTTTGAGGCTTCCTGATTACCGTAGTCAAGTTTCTTAACGTTTGATCTTTGTCTGTGTCTCTTAGAGTGACTTAAAAACGATTAATTTTAAAAGATCCAAATGTTGTATTTTAAAGTTAATATAAGTTTGTTGCTGGAAAAGTTTGATGAAGATCGAATAGTTTCAAGGAATGTTGCTTGTGAAAATTGTCTGAATAATTTTAGGTGAACTTTTAATTTTAATAACAGATTTAAATTCTATATAAATGTAGGTGCATTAATGAAACGGGGGGGGGGGGGTTGAGGGGGCAGCCCCTCACACAGAACTAAATATCATATAAAACTCTTCCGAAGCCTAATTTGAATTGTTTAACATAGGTTTACATAACAGTAGTCGTTATCTTACCTCTTAATCTCCAACCTGTATTTATAGTATTAACTTCAGGGTAAGAGAAAATCGTGAAAGTGACACACCAGATTAATTCATTAATTAATGCTTACGTTAACGTAAAGATTTATTTACTTTTTTTTTTTTTTTTTTTTTTCAAGATAATTTATTCAGCAGTATAAAAAAAAATTTAAAAAGTAAAGCAACTTTAGTAATTTTAAAACTGACTGCATTAAAGTAACATATAGGATTAAAACAAATGAGTATTTATCACTATTTCTTGCATGTGTATAATATACAGTATTTCAAATTTTGACACATGCAAAAATCTTATATTGTTTCGAAATGTTTATTATAAAATTATTAAAAAATGATACTTATAATTATTATTCATAATTACTTTTTATTTCTTTATCTTGCAAAAATACAAGTAATTGTAGTAATATATTTTCTTCCTTTCGAACAATTTATCATATGATTAGCCGCCTTCGGCGACCAGCTGGTTCGCGGTCCTTGAAAAATCTGACCGTATTAAAGTCCGGTTCTTCCCTTTTCAGTACTCACAAAGCTTACTCGCTTATTGTTCAAGTACCTTTATTTTGAATTCTAACTATAGCAAATTTCCGCTTAGTGGCGGCTGCTGCTCCGTATTCCCTTTTCATGATCTAAACAACCTGTTCGTTCACCTTCCAAACGATCCTGGGAAAATCTCACCGTATTAAACTTTCACTCGGTGGCATCTGCGGCGCCTTCTTCCCGTTTTAGAACCTACAACATCTTACTCGATCATAGTGCAAATACCTTTGAAAATTCTAATTGTTGCAAATATTTGATCTGTGGCGACTGCAATGCGCTTTTGCATTTCATGATATGAAACAATCTATTCGTTCCTCGTGCAAACGACCCTTGAAAATTGTGATCGTGGTAAATCCCTGTGGGTGCAACTGTCTAATCAACCCTATATAAGTAATTTAATCATAACTAGAAATAGAGATGTTGAAATTTTAAAATACTATACTCTTCAAATCCAATTCAAATAAGTTTTAAATTGATGAATTACTCTTGAAATTATGCTAATTAAAACTGAGATGCAAAAATAATATAAATACTGTTGAAAAACGATTTGTGTCTGACTTTTTCGTGATTTTCTCCGAAAATTGCGTCATTCCGGCCTAAATACTGTTAAAAAACCGTATTACGAAATGTAAAAGGATTACAGTAAGACCCCGCTTAACGCTGTTTCATTTAGCGCTGTTTCGGTTTAGCGCTCTTTTATTGGGGTGTAGCGCTCTTTACCCGGGGATTCCCCGAAATTGTGCGCGCGCAGCGCTAGGTTCCCAAATAACATATCCGAAACAGTGTAGTTCTGTTTCTTGTTCAGTGCGGTGCTGTACGGACGCATTTTTATTTTTAAATTTAATACCTAACCAATTTTCTATAGATCTTCCCCTAATCCCATTATTTACATGTTAAGATAGCCTCGTTTAGCGCTGTTTCGCATTACGCTCTACTTTGATGGAACGTATCCCCCGCGTTAAGCGGGGTCTTACTGTATCAGAATTCGAAATTCTACAAAATATAAAAGAATAAAGGCGTTCTGGGTTTCCTGTCCTTTTCTTCGAAACTCCTGTTTTTTTTTTTACATTTTTCCCCCTTACACCCCCCTCTTTCTGTCCCTCTTAATAATTTTACACTTGAATATATCTGCAATCGATTTATCTTGCCTTAAAACCTAATAATACCAATTTAAAACTCTGAAACTCCTTTTTTTTCCCCTTTCGCCCCCCTTCAAGCCCTTTCTAATAATTCTACACTTTGAAAAATATTCACAATCAAATTTTCGGGCGTTAAAACCAAATATTACGAAATTTCAACGGCATATCTCAATTTAAGATACTACTTCAATATATAAAATAAAACTTAATCTTACATTGTATTTTGGTCATGTGAGTCGTGATAAATATAATTCCCAATAAAAATGTATTTTTTTTTTTAATTATTATTTATTCACATATTTTCATGAAAACTGAACTGTAGCTTTATAATATGCTGACTAGTCCGAATATTAATTTAAATGTAACGTGAATGAAATTTTGAAAAAGTTTGAAAATTTCAATTTTTCTCCCCACTATTAAACACGTGACATCTTAATTGGTTACAATCATTTCTTTTTCATCGCAGACAGTCGTCTGGCAGTTGGAATGATGTTGCCACCTAAATTTCATACTTTAGTTAATTTTTAAAAAAATCTTATTTTTGTATCGATAAGCCGCTTGCACTCTTAGATTCAGGAAAATCACCTCTTTCATTTGGCACCGAATTCGTAACGGTCGGATTAATATTTCTAATTTATTTTCCACTTTTTCTGCTTTTAACCCCACTAAAATATCTATTTTTATGCAATCGCAGTGAATTCTCAGTCATCGAGATCGCTTTTTGATTAGACATAGGTCGACATTTTAATTAATATCTCCACAACTAATTAAATTTTTTAATTCTGATTTCAGGAGCTCCTCGAGAAGGCTCTTGAGCATCCTTCTGTCAATTCTTACACTTCTGTGTTCATTGGGGGCTGAATGTATAGAAGAACAGACAGACAGATGTACAGACAGACAAACCTTTCCTTTTATTATTACAGGTGAATATTTTGAATATATATTAAATTTGATTTTAATCTACTATTTTTTCTTTCTTTCTTTTTTTCCCCTAAATCAAGTATCGGTTTTGTAATAGAGCTAGAAATATTTTTATTGAATATTTCAAACGTTCTATAATTCAACATTTAAAAATTAAATTATATAAAAATTTTCTTTATTTTTCGATCTGCACTCACCCTACATATTTGAACCATTCTTCTTGAAACTCTATTGTCACAGCTCCAAAAATGTATTAAGTAAAAAATTAAATTTTTCCACGGTTTAAATCAAATAAGATAATTTTAAAAGGCTAAAAATTATCGATAATTTAACAGAAAAGATTACACTGCAACACAGCTGCAACAATTCGCTTAGAAAAAGGAAGTAGAATTGTATGCATACCTTAAAACGACTAAAATAAAAATGTAATAAAATTTACAACAACAAAAAAAAAAGATTGCATCTAAGGTTGCTCTTTGTTATTTAAAACTAAATTACTTAAGTTTAAACAAGAAAAATGTTTCACACTTTACACCATACTGAAGTCCAGAATTCCGTTATATTAAAATTTTTATGTTGCAAATCGATATAATTTGCAGCAGATACGTATAATTTTTAAGACCTATTAATTAAAATTAATAAATTGAAATCAATTAAATAAAATTGCAATTAAGAAAATTTAAGATTTTTTAATCAATATATAAGTAATAATATAATCTTTAAATATAGATATATATTATATGATTTAAATTATTCATTATTTACTTTGATATAGATATATATGTGTATGTGTGTACACAGAAATTCCATCGTAAATATAATGTAATCTCTTACATGGATAATTCCGCTTTTATTTTGACACCACTATTTTCTAACAATAATCACTATGCTACATAATTACATACCTAGTAACATTCATAATTTGTTCCATAATTTGTTGACACCACTTTGATTTTAGAGAATTTTTCTCGAATATGGAATTAGGACGAAATAAGAAGAAAGTGCTTTTAAAATATACTGGTATGAAAAAAAGAAAAAAGCGTGTCTAAAAGTCCTCCGGAATAAATTATAATTATGCCAGGTATGTAATTATAAACAAGAATAGACCCCATCCACCTGTGGAATTGACAATATCATTTTATATGGAATTACCCATATACGTATGTATATAGAGAAAGATTATGTATCGTTGTAAATTTCGTTTTTTTTTTTTTTTTTTTTTTTTTTTCCTTCCTATAAATTTTTAGAAAAAGTGTTGTTTAGCCCACGTTTTGGCTCGTGTTTAAATATGTCACCTTCTAGTTTCAATAATTTGTCTTTAACACTTTTGCAACCGCTGACGAGATTCACGTCATACGAAAGTTTGTAACTCCTCCAGTGGGCTTTTCTTTCGCAATTTGTATGTTATTTGTTTCTCAAGAATATACCCAATATTCACATTTGTACAATCAAATATACTATGGATAGAAATACTTTGATTAAAAAGAGCATTTTATAATTATAATGTATATCCATTTAAAATATAAATGTGAATAAATAAAATTTTGTTTTGATATATTGTAACTTGGTAGAATAACGCCCACCGAAGGACCTTACTGTGAAAAAGACAAAAGCATGCGATCGCGAAAGTGTTAATCTGGCAGTTGTAACTTCCCCACAATGCAAATGGGCGAGAATGGGGTGTTATGATTTTTTGCAAGATATGGAAAATTGCATTATATATATGCATACTTGCCAACTATCTCATTAATAACCATACAATTGTTAACGCACCTTGAAAAAACGCTCCTTTTTTCACACCACTTTATTTTCGGAATAATTCTCTTCAAATGTTGTTACGATTAAAAAGGAGTAAAATTACTCTAAAAAATGACTGGTGTAAAAAAAAAAAGTCGGGTACTAAAAATTGTACGGTTCATAATGATATGGTTGGCAGGTCTGTATTATATATAGCGCCAAGCAATAGGGGAAAAAAATTGATTATTATTATTTTTTTTTTTTAAATATGTTAAAAAAAAAAAAAACTAATTTTATTTAAATATAACTTTTTATCTGATAGTAAAATGACAATAAATCTTTTAAGATTAAAAGAAATTATTCAAAGCTAACTTTACAAGTAATTGAAGAAATACTGATAGCAGGGTTGTAATCTCCGCCCATTTTTCAGGACACTCTCAAAAATAAGAAATTCCCCTCCTTTCTGCGACCACTAATTTCATGCAGAAATACTTCTGGTATATATTTATATTAATGTGCTATAATTATGTAGGGTAAAGATTACATTGTAAAATTAGCGGTAGCAATAAATTTGAAAAATTCTTATTCATGAGAGTGTCCTGAAAAATGTACGGAGAGTACAACCCCTGTGATAGACTGATAGGTTGTGGAAGAAAAGATGCAAATCATGCATTTCTTATTAATCTTTATGCAGGGGTGGAAAACTGGCGCAGAATTCATATCACAATAAATATAACAGAATATTCTTCTTTTTATACTAACGATACTATAAGTGGAAAAATATTTTAAATTAATTCCGGTATGGTTGAAAAGTGCTAATGACTTCGGTTAGTCTGTCTGTCCGTCTGTCTGTTTGTCTGCCTGTCTGTCCGAGCTATTCAAGACATTTTACGAAACTAATATATGTCATTCAAGTTCACTATCGGATGTTTCTTATTGAAAACGGAGTGAATACCTTTACTGGTTTGTGTACAGAGACACCCGAAAGTATTCCTAAGCATTGCGTCCTATGGGAGGTATTAATATAAACCAAATTTTAAGAGTTTTACTTTGCCCACAAATCGTAATAAAATTAAAATATATTATTAATATGCACAGAAGAATGCTTTCCACATAATACAGTATGATTAGCATTACATTTACACGACCGCACAAAAACATTCAGTTAGATGAATGGGCATTATTGGAAATATGCTGGAATTGCATTTTCGTTTATATTTATCGTTTTTATCACATAAATGTTTTTAACACTTTCCTATAAGTTGAAAAGTGTTAATGATTTCGGTTTGTCTGTCTGTTGGTCTCTCTGTCTGTCCGCGGTCTTATTCCTGCAAATATTATGGAATTTCTTTAAACTGATATATGTTATTCAAATTCACTATCGGATGTTCCCTGTGGAAAATGGTGTGATTACCTCTGCTGGTTCGTGTATAAGGACACACGAAACTATTCCAAAGCATTGTGCTACATTTCTTTAAACCATACTAGTTAATACCAGTCAAAATTTGACGGATCATGTGCAACTTAAATCTTTCCACGACATAAAGTTTTAAACTTTCCTGTTTTAATATTTTGCATTGCTCTTAACCAGTTTTAAACCCCCTGTTCTAATCAATTATTTTTTGGTTGGAGGGGAAGGGGGAATAAATTTCATGAAAATTTAATATACAAAATTTAATCGTGCTCCATATAATAAAAATATATTCCCAAGTTTTTCCCTATTTTTACTCTAAATATGACCAAAAAATGTGAGGAGTAATTAAAAGAAAGAATTTATAGGTAAGAATGGAGAAAGAAAGCATATATCAATACTTTTCATACATATATATATTTTTAATTTGTTTGCTAATTTTTATCTTTAACATACATTTCAAATAATGGCATGACACAAATATCATGACTCGACAAATATTTATTTAAGAAAACGGTATTAAGCACAAATCTTTTAAATACTAATTATTGCTTGCGCTTCAATAATTTTGCGGTCGACTGTACAGTCAGCACCCCCCCCCCCGACCTAATTTCGCCGTAAATTATCGTAGAAACAAGCGGCTGGTACCAGTCGATCTGTAATATTGTCTAGTTTAGAATGGTATAGTTAGATTTTGCTTAAGGGGTCATTTACATATTAAAACAGGCATATACTTCATTTTTTTTTTCTAAGGCAACCCCTATTTTTGACCTCATATTCAGATTTCTGAGATCAAGGCGGTTCGGAAAATACACCTATTTATATACTATAAATCAATTCTAGACAGAGTTCCAAGCGAAAATGTATTAGGGGATCCTCTATACATTTAGGAAAAATAAATCATGATCTACCAGATAAAAGACATTATTCACTAAGTTTCACACCGGAAAAAAAATACAGAAATGTAATTTATATATATATATATATATATATATATATATACATATAAGATATTCTGTAGAACGTTTTGTGTTATCTTATGATTTAAATTCCTTTGAGTAGATTTTTTTTTTATGATACATAGAATAGCTAAATACGTCACTTCATACGAAAAAATTTAAATAGCTTCAGCATTATGAAACCCTCCAATATTGAATTACAAAAATCTAGATACCAAGATAAAATAATAGTAATAATAATAATATTATCAATAGCGGTTAAAAAAAAAAAAAAAAAAAAAAAAAAAAAAAAAAAAAAGGTGCTTAATATTTAAGAAAAAGAATTATCTACTTCTGTTGGGTATATTTTGATTTTATACAGTAGTAAGACCCCATGAAAGTTTTACTATAAAGTTTTACATTTATTTTTAGGCGTACAAACCAACAATATGCAATATACAAAAATATAGATAACAAGATTTAAGCTAAAACCTGAGAAAGTACATTTAAAAAAGTATTGTTCACTGCGTAATGCTTTTACAAACAATAATCCTCGTCTTACCTCTTTTCCTAAATCATGATATTCAACTGGAGGTGCACGAATCCTAAATTATTCAAGTTTAAAAAAAAAAAAAAAACGACAACAGGGTTAAAATACAATTTTAGCAGTGAAAAACTAGGAAATGTTATGTAATATTTACGAACAAAAACTTAGCATTTCAGAATCGGGTACATTCTTTTTTGCAACGGGTGTCACGCCTTTACACAATAAAACTTTTCTAAGATTTTACATTATAAAACAAAATTATTTTACATACTTCCAATTAAATCATTTAAACTTTGTCTTCAGCTTTCGATGTAAAAAATGCCATAGATATTTATGCATAATAGCGTCACATATAGAGTCATATACAAATATGAAAACTATTTTTTTTTTTTTTTTTTTTTTTTTTTTTTTAATATTACTTCCGCGATACAGAAGCGGGGCTTCATTTTTTTGGAATTCTTTCTCAATCTCTCGCCTGCATTGCGATAATTTTATATAAAAAAAAATAGCCAATTTGTATAATAAGCATCGAAATGTTGCTTAGAAAACAATTAGAATAGCATAAAGGTAAATTAAAATAGTTTTTCTGCAAAATATATACAGATATTTATTCACAGAAGATACAAATTATAATAAGTGACGGCCCTATAACAAAAATAAAAAATGAAATATCACTGTAGCTCAAAAAATAATGTTAGGAACGAGCTGTAATATTGGAAACTCATGTTTTTAATGATGCCCGTTCTATTCATGCAAAAATTAACATAGGTCATAATTCATATTTTCTTCAAATGTGAATTTATTAATAATTTTCATAATTCAAAAAAATGTTTTTTATCAAAAATATGGATGAAATATGCTTGGGTCACTTCATTCTATCGTATATAAAAAACAGAATTTGAATATCATTATTATTTTGGGAGTTATGAATTAATGTTTGTCACATTCATTTAACATTAGCATATTCATATTTTTACAGCTTATAACTCTATGAAAAACTGAGCAAAATATATAAACTATACCATTTTCCACGATTATTTGATCCAAATAATTCAAATAAATTATAAAATATGGGGGTTACTATTGAAAAAAATGAAGTTGGTGCCAGTTTGAATATGTAGACGACCCCTAAGCAAAATCTAACTATACCATTATAAACTAGACGTTATTAAAATCGACTGGTTCCAGTCACATGTTTCTACAACAAATAACGGCGAAATTAGGTGTGTGTGTGTGTGGGGGGGGGGGGGGGGGTTGCTGACTTTACATTGTACATAGTCTAAAAATAAGATCTATCGAGAATCGATAACGATGATATTCCATTTCAATTACAATATGACAGTGGCGCCATCTGCAATCTATCGATTTAAATATATATATCTCAGAGGGTTTTTTTTTTTTTTTTCCATTTATAAAAATATTTTTAAAATCACATAAGTAAGGCAAAATAATTTAAAATAAATTTTACCAATGTTTTGCGTTTTCTTTATATTCTATAATTATAATTTTATTTACACTTAGAAATAAACTATGTTACTTAAAAATAAGTGAATAACAGCATTATAACACTTTGTTCTATCATAATAATGTATTTCAACAAATGTATACTGTTAAATAAATAAATAAATAATAAGAATGAATCTAATATTTTAGCAAGTTAATTTAATCAGTAAATTTCTTATAATAAATTATACTATGTAAATTTTTACTCGTATAAAATATCAATACTTTAAGGTTATTCTTTCTAAACTATTTATTCTATAATATATTATGGAAATGAAATATCAGAAATTATAATAATTATATACTTTTTTTAATATCTATTTCCATCTTTTCTAAGCGAACTTTTCAGTGATAAAAGTTAATTTTTAAAGAACAATAAACTCTGAGTATTTGTTAATTTTAAAAGATTTTTATTTTCTTTTAAGAAATGGAAAAAAGGTAATTTTAGGAATATATATGTTTTATATGGTAAGAGATGGCGCCACCATATAAATTCTTAAAATACTATTGAGTAAGGAAATTTTAGGAGCGAAAATGCACATGACGGTAACCGATAAGAATTCGCGAATTGGTTTTTTTAATATACTGCCTTGGAAAGTATGAATCAATGAATTAATCGTGTGAATTATTTTTATGATTTAGCTTTAATTAGGCGTCTGCCATAGACATATGCAATATTAATGCCGTCTGCTCGAGCACTATCGTCGGTAATCGTATTGCACTGCATAAAGAGAGAGGAATATTCCCGTTCGGAATTAATTCAAAATTTTCTGGCGCATGCCTAGATCGTACGATTTTGGTCTTGCAGAATGTGCTTTGAGTTTTAATATTATAGATTTTAATAACTTTACTTTGTACAAATCCTAATAAAATTAAAATATTCTATTCATTTGAACAAGATAATGTTTTCTACAGTATATAGCATGATTAGCATTATTCAGTTACATTGAGGACTTTTATTGGAAATTCGCTGGAGTAGCATTTTCGATTACAATAAGTGATTTAACACTTTATAATTTTTTTAATGTGAATATGATTCCAATTTGTGTATCCATCTGTCGGGCTGTCTATCCGTCTGCCCGCCCCAGCGTCCGTAATTATTTTCAGAAGAAAAAAAATATTTATGTTATTCAAATTCAATATGGAATGTTCCCTATTTAAAATGGCATTAATGGCATTAATAACAATATTTAAAATAGCATTAACAATCTACAAAATTTCTGTAAACAAAACTGGCTCCATTTTACCAGTTTTTTTTTTTTTTTTTTTTTTTTTTTTTTCTGTTCATTTACACTTTTCTTTTTTAACACTTTCAAATGAGGTTGAAAAGTGCTAATGACTTAATGACTTCGTTTTGTCTCCGTCTGTCCACGCTCTAACTCTCGTAAATATTTATGAAATTTCTTGAAGCTGATATATGTTGTTCAAGTTCACTATCGGATGCTCTCTATTGGAAATGGAGTAAATTTCTCTACCGGTTTCTGTACAGGGTCACCTGAAAGTATTCCAGAGCATTGTGTTCTACAGCAGGTATTTCAATAAACCATATTTTAATACCTTTACTGTACACAAATCTTAATGAAATTGAAATATTTCTACAAGTTCATTATCGAATGTTTTCTATGTAAAATGGAGTATATATCACCACTCTTTTGTGTACAGGGACACTCGAAAGTATTCCAAAGCATTGTGTTCTATAAGAGGTGTTTCTAAAAACCAAATTTTAATAACTTTACTTTGCACAATGCTTAATGAAATTGAAATATATTATTCATACGCAAAAAAGAGTTTTTTTCTATAGATTATAGTATGATTATCTATAGCTTTACAAGGCCACGCAAAAATATTCATATACTTTAAGAGATACATTATTAAAAATTTGCTGGAATTGTACTTTCTTTTACATTAAGCATTTTTAGCACTTTCTAACGATTTTTAAGTGCGAATATGATTTTAATATATATATCTGTCTGTCTGTTCATCTGTTCATCTCTGTCTGCCTGTCTGTCTGCGCTTTAACTCCCGTAAATATTGATGGAATTTCTTGAAACAAATATATGCTATTCAAGTTCACTATCGGATGTAACCTACGGGAAATGGAGTGAATACCACTACTGGTTTGTGTACAGAGACACCCGAAATTATTCCAAAGCATTGTGTTCTATGAGAGGTATTTATATAGACAATATTTTCATACCTTTACTTTACACAAATCTTAATGAAATTGAAATATGTTATTGAAGTTCACTATCGTATATTTTCTATAGAAAATGGAGTAAATACCACCAGTTGCTTGTGTACAGGGTGACACAAAAGTATTCCAAAGCATTGCGTTCTATGAGATGTATTTCTATAAAACGAATTTTAATAACTTTACTTTGGACGAAGCTTAATGAAATTTATATATGTTATTCATTTGCACAAAAGAATAGTTTCTATAGAATACAGTATAATTAGACCTAGAATTTACAGGGTCGCACAAAAAAATTGAGTTATATTGTTATTAATAAAAATTTGCTGGAAAAATTTGCCCCCAGCGTCCGTAGAAAGTTTCAGAATTTTTAAAAATCTTACATATTGATCATGTTCAGTATGGAATGCTCCCTATTTACAATAACATTAACCGGCCCAGTATAAGTGGTTTCTATGCAGGGACAACTAAAACAAATGCCAATGCATTTCGTTTTAAGGCAGTCATTTTTAAAAATGATATCCGAATAACTTTCTACTAAAAAATGATAAAGAAATCGACATGTATTTTTAATATTCTAAAATAATATTTTGTATAGAATATAACATGGGTAATTTTCAGATTTACAGGACTACACTAAAATATTCATATACATTAAAGTCTGCAATTATAATCCAGCGGCTGCATTTTCTGCTTTAAGCCTTTTTACCACTTTCCAACAATGTCTAAGAGTGGTTTTAAATTCAATTAGTCTATATGTATGCTTTTCAGTCTTTCTTTATGTCTGTTGTGTGATATTTTAGGCAAAGAATATTGAAAGTTATACAATACAACAAATACGTACCGTTGGAAAGTGTTAATAATCAATGCGTACTGCATGACTTTTCGTTTTTTTTTTTTTTTTTTTTTAAACTTTGTTGGCATTTTTAAAATAATGATTAAGTCTTAATTCGACACATTTTTTTGTGGAATTTTTTTATAAAGTATTTTTTAAATTTCAGACAATATCTTAAATTTATAAGCAATTTTTTCAGTGATTTGCAGACGATAGCTAACAAGTGATTTCTGCAGTGATTTGCAGACGATATCTAACTAGTTACTTTTGAAACAGCAGTTTGAAGTATACTTCCCGTTAGCAGTCAAAAAGATTATCAAGAAATGAATGATTTGTAGATTTTCTTTCGCAATCTATGAGTCTATCAGCATCTCTTCATTATCTCAAAAGTTAGATTCTATTATTTTCTATTAATCTAAAATAATTTATTACCAATTTTCTGCCAGATAAAAGAAAATCATATTTGTATTTTAAAGCCCAACTAAATATCTATGTTAAATAAATAAATAAATAAAAATACTTTTTTACAAATTTAAAGTTTAAATGTCTAAAGTTAGTAAAATTTTAAATAATAAAATGCTTTGAGGTTTTTTAATTTTTTTAAATTTAATATTGTTATTAATTTTTCTTCGTTTTAATTATTGAATTTTCAGTGAAAAGGGAAAATTGTACCCGAAAGTATTTTTTGTAGCTAGTATTTAAATATATCTATCATTAATCCAAATAAATATCATAAATTTTTAATATAATTTATTTTTTAAGTTTTTATTGATTTAAGGTTTTATATAAATATTTAGAAGCATAAACACATTTGTCTTGCGTAATACTAAGCAAACATAATGTATGTTTTACACATACATAATCATAATAAGCTTATACAACCAGATTTAGCCATAATTTGAGGCAGTAAATTATATAATTCGATCTATTATATTGAACCCTTATATTAAACTTGCAAAATTCGTACTATAAATTACAATATTCCTATTTACGTAAAAAATAATTATTTGTTTAATTATAAAATTAGAGGTCATGAAAATGTTAATCAAATTTTTTGAAGGCGAAAAAATATAATTATATTTTAGAATATTAGGATCTTCGTTACATCAATCCATAAGTTATAATCAATGACTTTCAATGATTATAATTGAAAATTCTATCTTTAGATCCTAAAATAATAAATTATATTCCGCAGCTGTAATAAACCTTTCAAATTAAATGCGTTTTAGGTACTGCACATTGCTTGTTTTTCACATAGCAGAACTAATTAGTATATAAATAAACGATATTTTTAAGCGGCAAATAAATCAATATTATTTCATATGCATTTAATTCTAAAATGACGGTTGGCATATTTAAATTTATCGTTATTAAAATTACTTTTTAGCATAGTTGCAAATTTTGAGATACTTTAACATTTGGAGTAATAAAAATAAATATAAAAAATTTACAAAAAGAAATAATGTAATTTGTAATTTATGGCTACTGGAAAAATTTATTTTTAAATTTTATATTTATTTACAATGTTGTTGTTTTATTATATATAGGGATTGTACGGAAGCAACTACAGTTTTTATATAATAAAATATAATTAAAATTATAAGTTTATTTTATGACAAAATTCGCTTTAAAAAAAAGTGTACTAGTACCGAGAAATAAGAGCTTTACGAACCCTGTTTCACCGTGTCCCAAAAGTTTAGACAATCAATAAAATTTGCATTAACATAAAAAAAAGTAAAGTACAATTAAAATTCGTGAGATAGGTAATAAATAAAAACAGTTTTGCTGATATACACATATAAATTATGATCAAAGGTTTGAAATTATAAAATGTACATTAAATAATATAAAAATGTTCTGTCCTAAAAGTATGGACACCTGTAAGTGTTTTTGGTTTTACATTCATAAAAGTAACTAAAAACTTACTTTTTAGTAATGAATTGTATTACTACGACACTTTATAACATCAAATACACGTTGTTCCATAGAATTAATTAAGCATTGCATCATAGAAAGAGATATTTCATGCCCGCTTTTTAATTGCAGTTTTTAAGTGATTTACACATGTATATTGCTTTCCATTTTCATATATTTTACGAGAAAAGATCTCCTATATGTTCTCCATGTGATTCAAATCCGTACTAAGTGCTGGCCAGTCTAATAGTGTGATATTGTTTTGCATAAACCACGTTTTCGTTGATCTGGAGGTATGGATGGAGGCACATCTTGTTGGAAAACACAGTCCGGTCCAGCTGCAAATCCATAATTGGCATTAAATTGGTACGTAAAATACCCTGATAATCCTCTGATTTCATTTATCTTTCCGCAAATCCTAGCAATGTTTGCCCATTGAAACAAAACCCAGTTGATCGGTTCTTTTCTTAGGTCAAACCAGTAAAATTTACAACCGTCAGTGCCGACCAAATTCCATTTCTTTACGTCACTGAAGATGACAAAAAGCCAATTTTCATTTTATGACGTATGCTTCCTAGCCTACCATAGACGTGCATCTTTATGTCTCTGCTTTAAGCAAGGTTTTGCTTTCATTCTCCTGTAAACAATGTGTTTTGAAACTTTAAATCTTCTGAGTTATTTTTGAAATTCTAGAAGTTGATGCAATTGCACTTACAGATAAATTATCAACTGAAGCCGTTTTTAATAACATTCTATCATCACGTAGTGTTGTTTTCTTTGGTCTTCCGACTCGCTTTCGAATATTCCACGTTCCACATGATCTCAAAACTTTATAAATACTGCTCAAGGATCTCTTTATTCTTCTCGATATTTGTACAGGATTTTGTCCTTGCTCTTTTAACTATAAAATCTTGATAATTTCATCTTTAGAAATTTCTTTAGAACGGGGTATTTTTATCAGAATTTGCAGGAAACTTCTTTTCTGAATGACAAGCAAAACAATACATTGAACATATTAAATTATTATGCTAAAAATATAGCAGACGATATTGCAATTAAAGGAAAAAAAAATATTGTGCATTTGGAAAAGCAGACGACAGTAAAAATATTTTATTCTGTGAACAAAAATGAAAAAAAAAAAAAAAAAAAAAAAAAAATGTGATGTCAATACTTTTGGAACAGCACATTTTTGTATAATTTAATGTACATTTTATAATTTCAAACCTTTGATAATGATTTACATGTGTATATCAATAAAACTGCTTTTATTTATTACATATTTCACGAATTTTAATTGTACCTTATTACTTTTTATGTTAATGCATATTTTATTGATTGTCTAAACTTTTGGGACACGGTGTATATTACTATCAACCTTATCTAAAAACAGGGTTATATCCGCCTTTTCATCAGGAAAGTCCTAAAGGGGCAGTGTTGTTAAATAAGGAAATTTTTTATTCAGTAAAAAATAATTTTGGCGAGTTCTATTTCATGTACAGTCGGAAAAAAACACTCGCTGCAATTTCGTTATTAATTGACGCAGAAAAATCTAGACATCATTCAACAGGAAATTAAGTACACTTTTTAACCGACTTCAAAAAAGAAGGAAGGTCCTCAATTCAAACCGTATGTTTTTTTTATGTTTGTTAGCTCATAACTTCGGAACGGATGCTCCGATTTTGATACTTTTTGTTTTTTTGAAAAGGTCTTTGTCTAAAATAGGTCCCATTGTAATATCTTTACGATCTAAAGAAAATACAGGGTCCCAAAAAAATCAGTCCCAATTCTTTTAACTGCTAAACGGCTGCAGCTATATTGATAAAAATGGTATGTATATATAGCAAAGTGGCCATGCAGTACAAGATTAAACCGCCTGCAGCGCCTCCTTTTGGAAAATAGCGGAGTTAGTGTTCCTATCTCGAAAACGGTTCTAAAGAACAAGTGAATTACAAAGCTGAAGAGTATCACCGATTTAGTGCAAAAATATAGTTTAGACATTCATGCTAACGTTCCTATTTCGGAAACTGTTCAAGACAGGGGGAAAAAGTGAATTAAAAAATTGCAGAGCATCATCGATTTAGTACGAAAAGATAGTTTTGACATTGATGCTAAAAATACAAGGCTAAAAACGTGCATTTTTTTGTTCGCAATTTCTTACACTATACACACTTGAGCTACATTGCTCACGTTGTAGCGTAGCTGGTGAGACATCCGCTATATAGTTCAAAATACGGTTACTTGATACTTTTTGTTTTGTTGTAGAGATCTTGGTCTGAAGTAGATCCCACTATAACATCTTTACAATCTAAAGAAAATAAAGCGTCATCTGGTGAAAAACAGCGGAATTAGCGTTCCTATCTCAAAAACGGTTCAAGATGGGGGAAAAGTTCATTACGAAGTTTTAGAGCATCATAGTTTTACTACGAAAGAACATTTTTTACACATTATTGCTAAAAATAGAACGCTTAAGACGTGCAGTTGTTTGTTCGCAAATTCCTACACTGTCCACACTTGAACTACGTTGCACACTTTACAGCGTAGCGGATGACACGTATACTCTGTGGTTCAAAGTACTATTACTGTAAGCAGTTACATCGATTAGCACAAAGTCGTTTTCAACTAACTTCAGAAAGAAGAGTATTCTTAATCCGAGCTATGTGTTGTCGTTGGTGTTTGTAAGCTTATAACTTCGTAAGAGATGCTCTAATTAACCGGCTTCAAAGAGGAGGAGGTTCTCAACTTCAAAGCGTATGTTTTTTTTTTTTTTTTTTTTTTTGTTTGTTAGCTCATAACTTCTGAACGGATGATACGATTTTGATACTTTTTGTTTTATTGTACAGGTCTTGGTCTGAAATAGGTCCCATTGTAAGATCTTTACATCTTTACAATCAAAAGAAAATACAGGGTGCCTAAAATGTCAGTCCCGACTCTTATAACTGCTGAACAGCTGCAGCTATAGTCATAAAAGTGGTATGTAGGTATAGTAAAGTGGACATGTGCTACGCGATTCAACCGCCTACAGCGCCACCTGGTGGAAAAGAGTGGAGTTAGTGATCCAATCTCGGAAACCTTTCAAGACAGGGGAAAAAAGTGAATTAAAATATTGCAGAGCATCATCGATGTAGTACGCAAAGATAGTTTAGACATTAATGGTAAAAAAAGAACGTTTAAAACATGCATTTGTTTGTTCACAATTTCCTATTTTGTGCACACTTGAACGACATTGCATATGTTGTAGCGTAGCGGGTAACATTTATGCTATGGAAAATTCAAAGTATGGTTATTGTAAGCGCTTACATCGATTAACGCATAGACGTTTTTAACCGACGTCATAAATGAAGAGGTTCTCAATACAAACCATGTTTCACGTTGTTGTTTTTGAAATTTGTTAACTTATAACTTCGTAAGAGATGATTTAATTTTAATACATCTTTTGTTGTCGTAATGATCTTGGCCTGAAATAGGTTTCATTATGATTTCATTAAAATATAAACAAATTACAGGATACTCACAAAATCCTGTTCTCACTCTAATTGCTGAACGCATGCAGCTACACTGGTAAAAGCAGTATGTAAGTATCGATGATGAAACTTCTGTCCGTCAGCTGCAATGCATATTTTGCTGTTTCTTTGAACTTTAGGCTGCGCAATTTCCAGCGCAGCGGGTGACACGCATTCACTGTATAGTTCAATATATATGCCTAACAGAATTTTTGTTACGAATACAGCGTATCCGTTCTTTACCTTTCTAAAGACTTTCTAATTTAACGCATGTTCGTTTAATAGATAGTTTTTTGCTCATATCCGATAAAAGCAAGAAAAGTGACAGAACTTAAAAATGCAGCATTTGAGAAAAATCAACTTAAAAATAACTTGACTAGAATAAAAAAAACTGGCACAACTGTCTCTCGAGTGGATAACATTGTAGATGGAGATGTAACTTTTTTGTTCACATTGGGTGCATTTCATGTATTTTTCAGTGACATAAATCATTTTTTGTGTAATATCACATTTCTTGGAAGTTGTGATTTGTGAAACTTCCGTCAAACGTCTTTTGATGCTTTGCTATATAGTAAATAAGCTTTCACTGAAAAGAGAAAAATAAAATCTTTTTGTAAAAAAATAGAACCGATTCCAAAAAGGAACTACTATTCAAACAACTAAAAATGAAAGAAAATTGGCAGAAAATGGAACTGTAAATTGCGCCTAAAAGTATAAAATAATTTCCTTCGCCAAACAACCTATAACACTACAATTAATCATAACTTTTTGAAGTCGACGCAAAGTTAAATAAAAATTGATACCTTTATTCAATACAAAAATCAAATCCTATTCAAAATACACATCTCACATTGTTACCTGTAAAACGCAGCCGAAAACTACTTTGATTCAAAAAAAACAAATAAGACTTCGTAAGCAGCAAAAGTTGGCGAAGATGCTGGTATCTGACGTCCTTGGTGAAAGAAAAATCACAAAATTATCTGGCAAACATATTTAATTTCTTTGGGATATGATTATTTTGATAAGATATATCAGGAGAGTAATCAAGAATATGAAACAACACATCGTACAATATATATTATGAAAATATACATCTTGCGTGTATATTTTTGCCTTACGTTTTGATCACAAAATCCGAAAGCCATCAAGGATGATAGTTATCAAAGTTATACCAAATTTGCAAAGGAAACTCTAACTTCGTAGAAAAATAAATACCGCATGGTGAAGAATGTTCACTGTTCTATGTAGATGCTACTAATGGACCAATTGTATACAGTTATAGAATAATAAATGAAACATGAAAATGGATCATTCGAGATAACTGCATTTGTTGCTACCGATCTAAAGACAAACCTTTAAAAACTAATTAAATTTTATTTAATTTTGCGCCGTCTTCAAAAGTTATGATTAATTGTAGTGTTATAGGTTGTTTGGCGAAGGAATTTATTTTATACTTTTAGGCGCAATTTACAGTTCCATTTTCTGCCAATTTTCTTTCATTTTTAGTTGTTTGAATAGTAGTTCCTTTTTGGAGTCGGTTCTATTTTTTACAAAAAGATTTTATTAAAAATCATGTCAAATTTTAAATTACGGGTCATCTACATGATCTACATGAGTGCAAACTTTGATTTTTTTTTTTTTTTTTTTCAATAGCAACATCCAATTTTCACTTCATAATTAAATTTCTGAGAGTCTGGCAGGGCGGAAAAGTATATAGTTTGTATACTTTACTTTAGAATTCATAGAGTTATAACTAAAAATGTGTTAGAGGTTTATCTGTAAATCTAGAAAAGTAAAATTAAAATCCTACAAATATTAGACAAAATTTTATAGTTTCAAACAGGAAATTTTTTAAGATAAAAAGTATTATAAAAACTAATAAAAAATATTTTATTTATTTTCTATTGTAATGCTATACTTAAACTCTCTATTAAATTTTGTGAGATTTATTATATTTTCCTACGAGCTCAAAACTTTACATTTCCTTGTACTTTCCTCCCCTCACTTGTCTCTTTTTTTTTTGTCTCTCTTTTTTTTTTTTTTTTTTTTTTTTTTTTTTTCTCCATCACTTAGCTAATATTGCCATGGCTACCAAAGTTGCGGTATAATGATAGGTCCCAGGTACTTCGGATTCAACTTCTCGAATATATATTATAATTTTTACTACATATTGGCTATCCCTGATTTCGGTTTTTTAAATACGTTTAAATTAAAAAACTACTAGAGAATATATTTTAGATTGGCAAGACAGCGTTCATAGAAAAATGAGCGATATTTTTCAATTCAAACCCATACAGCACAGAATGTTTCAGTTATGTTGCAAAAAGATTACAATCTTTCAAAAACGTAACGCGTTTTAGTATGCTCTCTGATACCTTTCTGAAACATTCGCCCTTTTTTATCTTCTATCTGTTAAGTGATTGTAACGTTTCTGTTACGTATCTGATTTTTTGTTACGATCGCGGACATTTCTACGTTTTTGAAACTAATCGGAAAGCAATCTGAACGTTTTTAAACGTTTCGGAAATGTATATAATGTTTCAATGTTATATGATTGTTACGTATCTGGAACATTTTGTGCTGTTAGGGAATGTGTCATCGGGGCTATACTGATCACCAATTAAACTTAATTTTTTCTTCATTTTATTTTGCAGGTGTGACATAATATACGAACCGAAATAATTTATATACATATAGTATCAGGTGGGTTGTGGGCGTTTAATTACATTAAGAATACTAATTCTATTATTTACTTAACTTTTAATAAAGAATTAAAGTATTTACATTTATTTACATAGAAGATAATGAGCATTTAAAATCAATTATCAAAGTAACTTCAGCAGTCAATAAGTCGTCAAATTAATTATGATTCGTCAGATAAGGAAAATCGTCTGGCATATCACTAAAATCGTCAAGCGTGAGGTAATCAAAATACAGTCATTACGTCCATCGAGCACACAGCTCCGTCAAAGACTCGTTGAAAACTGCACTCTTCTCTCGAATGCTTTTTAGCTGCGGCATGTCCAGGAAGCGGCGCACGTCTACGCCATAGTTGCATCTTTCCGGTAATATTCTGATACTCCGTCGAATCAAAACAGAAACTAAACTACGTAGCCTTGGATTCAGCAGTTGCAGGAAAACGAGGCCAAGGGAAGAAACAGGATGCCGGATGCCGATCCACCACATTTTCGGCCATCCTGTATTGGCTGGACCTCCAGGCGATCACACTGAAAAATACAAAAAAAAAAAAAAAAAAAAAAAAAAAAAGCAACACAAAATAATAACATGCTTATTTACAATACATTTCAATTTTGACATTTTTTTTTTTTTTAACTATCCACTGCTTGATAAATTCAACATGAGTGGATGTGCAATGAGGGCCTTCATGGCATCCATTTTTGATTTTTTATCAACATTTTCATTTTTAAATTTCACTGTTTTGTAATTATCAAAGTATATCGTTTTTTGTTCAATGGCAACTTGGTCGCCCATGGCAACAGTCTCTGGTGACCGTCCACTCAACTTGCATTTTATTTTATTTTTCTTTTTAACTCAAGAAGATTGTTTTTTATCATGTGTACTCAAATCTTTACTTTGGGGTTCAAAATTATTTTGGGACTCGAACTCGAGACCCTCCAATCGATCATTTTCAGTTTTAATGCCTTTTAAGGCTTCTGTTGCATCAAGTTCAGTCGAAAAGTCTATAATGGCAGTCTTATATGTAGGGAAAACTTCTAATTTTATTTGTACCGCTTCGGGAAATAATATGGCTATTTCACCAATCGTGGTCGTCAATGAAAGTGATGGGATGAACAACTTTCTCAAATTTACACTGGCAGTCTTTTCTTTTGGGATATTTAGTCTTTTACGCTCGATGGAATTTATCGTCGATGGCTTTTCTCTGGATTTCTTCCTTTTAAGGAGTCTGGAATTATCGTCAACTTTTTCTTTTAACTTTTCCAACTCTTCGGCTAACTGTGAAATTTTTTTAACTAGGGCTTGTTTCTCATCTTTCTTTGAATAAGTGTTTTCAGGGTTTAGTGATTTCATTCGGGAAACATTCGTCTGGCTTCGTCCCTTTCGGCGCGGCTCCTCCTCTTCATCACTATCATCATCTCTCTGGAAAACACTCGTATGACTCTGTTTCTGTCGTCGAGGCTCCTCTTCTTCATCACTGTCATCATTTACACTAATATCATCCTTCAAAAGCATCTTATCGTCATCACTCTCGTCGTTTTCGTCTTTATCGTCATTTTCACTTATGGCTTTTTCGGGAGATTCTAATGATTTTTTGACAGCATAACAAGGTTGAGGGGTTTCAATTTTACGTTTCAATTTTACATTTTTTAGCACTATTCAAAGTTTCATTCATTTCTGGGGAATTTTCAAAATTTTTGTTCTTACAGTTAATAGGGGCATCAATAACAACATTCGATTTAATTTCGTTTTGATATGTATTTACAGGGAGTACTGTTACTAAATTTACCGCTAGAGAATTACACTTATTTTTCACAAAAATACCTTTTTCGTTAATCGTTGTTTCACCCAGCATTAAACACATTCATGCCGAGGATTATATCATAGGGAATTAAATCATCATGTACAACATAAATAACAGTTTTAGTTTCAAAATCATCAACTTTAAGATCAATATTCAATGAACCTAACGGCTTTATTGAACTTTTCCCGATCCCCTTCAAAGTAGTACTCATAAAATTTAATTTATTTACATTTAATTTTTCAAAAGCACTTTTACGCAACAATGTTGCTTCACTTCCTGTATCAATGATTCCAATAAAATTTATATCATTTACTTGTATAATTTTACTCATATTTTGATTTACGCCAATACATAATGTTTCAACTTCTGGTTTTGAACCTGGGCAATCCGAACTTTTATGCCCGTACTGCTTGCAGGAAAAACATTTAAGGCCTTTGGCCTTATGAGGGCAATCTCTAGATAAGTGTTTTTTTTCACCACAATTATAACACAATTTATTATTTACTTCATTTTTGGACTAAATTTTTCATGTACGTTATAGGCTACGTGTTTCGGTTTTGCATTATCTACTTTGTTAAATCTGAATTTATTTTTCTCATTATCTTTTTTATACATTTCATATAACTTAATTTTTTCCTTAAATTCATGTAAATTTTTAGCACCATATAGCATAATTTTATTCTCACTTTTATCATTTATCCCTTGGATCACATAGTGCATTAACGCGGCATCTTCAATGTGCCAGTTTTTACTCAGCGCACGCATTTTGAAAAAATATTCTGTAACTGACTCATCGCCTCTTATTTTCCTTTTATTTAATATGTCATGCAATGAGGCGGAAATTATTTCTGCTTTAAATTCCTCAATGAGTGCATTTTTTAATTTTTGATAATTTAATAGTCCTTTTTCAGACTTAAGAAAGAGAAGAGCGTTTCCGCTCAATGATCTCTTACAAAAAACAATTTTTTGTAGTTCATTAAGATTAAACATCACTGATAATTCCTCAAATTCGTTAAAAAACTCAATAATATTTTCATGCGGTTCGCCTCTAAATTTTGAGATACTGTTCTCAAAATCGTTAAATGAAATAACTGCACCATGTGTTCCTGAATTCACATTATTACTATAATTTACACCTTTTTTGATTTTATCATTATAATTACCATCATAATCATTACTTTCATAATACTTATTATTACTCATATGGCATTGCACAGAGGAGTCGATTTTTTCAATGTTTTTATCGCCACTACTTTCGGATTCACTGCTCGATTCGTTTTGAGAATCTTCCTCATCTGAATTATTTTCTGAACTTTCTTGTTTTAACAACTCCGTGTCACACAAATGTAATAGTAATCGATCTCTCAGTTCATTTTTGCTCCCATCAAAAGGGACATTTAATACATTACAAATAATATTTAATTCATTCAACGAACAATTGTCATCAATTATTTTTTGTTTTTCAATGTATTTTTCGTCGCCAGTGGCGAAAGTGAATCCTGTGAATTTTTTTATTCTGCATCTGTTCCTGCGATCGCCGTTATCATCGAATAAAAACCGATGCAGAATTTTAATTTTAGTATAACTTTCAGTCCTCAGTGCAGCGCCGATATTGGGTATATCCCCCAATGAAACCATTTTATAAGAAGATAAAATGTACGTACCTTTGTAGAGCCGAAACAGCTGTTGTTTTAAATTTTATTTAAATTTCCATTTAGTCGACTTGCTGTTTTTAATCCTTAAGAAATCTGAAGCACATGTTTCGCACTTTGTTGCTTTGGTTTAAGCAAATTTCATCGGTCTGTGCATTTCTGTTGATTATAAAGCATTACTACACACTTTAAAAATCATTCATCAAGAACCATTCATTATGAATTAGCATATGAAGAAATTCCAACAGTTCAAAAATAGTCTAAAAGTTCAGTTCATTTTTTAAGAACAGTTTTTATTTTATCAGTCCAGGTGCATTATCATTTAAAAAAAAAAGTTCACATTTTATAAAAGTAAATGTTCTCATTTACGAGCGATCAAAATAATTTATGTTAACTAAAAATTAATGTTCTATCACACTTTCTTTATCTTTATCCCACTTCTGATATAGTATCAGGTGGGTTGTGGGCGTTTAATTACATTAAGAATACTAATTCTATTATTTACCTAACTTTTAATAAAGAATTAAAGTATTTACATTTATTTACATAGAAGTTAATGAGCATTTAAAATCAATTATCAAAGTAACTTCAGCAGTCAATAAGTCGTCAAATTAATTATGATTCGTCAGATAAGGAAAATCGTCTGGCATATCACTAAAATCGTCAAGCGTGAGATAATCAAAATACAGTCATTACGTCCATCGAGCACACAGCTCCGTCAAAGACTTGTTGAAAACTGCACTCTTCTCTCGAATGCTTTTTAGCTGCGGCATGTCCAGGAAGCGGCGCACGTCTACGTCATAGTTGCATCTTTCCGGTAATAATCTGATACTCCGTCGAATCAAAACAGAAACTAAACTACGTAGCCTTGGATTCAGCAGTTGCAGGAAAACGAGGCCAAGGGAAGAAACAGGATGCCGGATGCCGATCCACCACATACATATATATACAATGCATAAACTAAATCTTTTCCGATAAATTATTGTATGGACGTTGAAACTATTTATAAATTACTATGAATTGTTCATTATATATATACATACATACATATATATATATATATGTTTTTTTTTTTTTTTTTTTTTTTTTTTCGGAATTTTCGTTCGATTAAAAAGGGTGAAAAACGGCACGTATATATTTTTGGGTGATGATTTTTTGTACTAATCACACTTACCAAACAAAATACACTTTTTTGTTTATTAGATAGTAAAAATGTGTAAATACGTAAATATATATTTATTACATGTAAAAATTATAGAAGGGTCAAATTGAATAAACATTGTTGCAAAAAAATAATAAAATCCACATCAGGTATTCGTTTAAGAATGTGTATTTTAACAGAATCAATCATAATGCTTAGATATAAATACAAATGAAAATTATTTAGAATCCAAAGTTAATTATCTTAACTATTTTATTCAATAGTTGATGCATTTATACTAGTTTCATCGAATATGGAGGTCAAAAATATCATTTATGACACAATGTAAATAATAAAGCAACTAAACTCGAAGTCGCCACCCATTTTTCAGGACATTTACAGGGAAGAGAATTGTCTGTCTTTCTTGCTACTTTTTTTTTTTTTTTTTTAAGTAATCTCTATCCTATTTAATCACGATTGTCAAAATACGGTAAATATTTCTGTATGAAAATAGTTATTATAAGAAAAGGAGGAAATATTCTGAATCCCTGATATTTCTATATCTATATCCCTGAATATTTCCTGAAAAAGAGCGGAAATTTTGAGCTCTATAACAAGCAATTGCCTGCAGTGTTGCCAGATCTCGAGGATTTTTTATTCATCACCAATAATTTTTAATTTTAATGTTTGCCTAATCGCTTCGAAGATTGTGCCACTTATATCATGTATGATATGATGTATATAATGTATGGTGGTCTATTATGTATATCAAATATCACCTTTCAAATTATTGGTGATATCTTTCAACACTGATGCCTGTGGTATAATCATTCAAATCGTTGCGTAAAGTAGTTGATTTTTTGAACAGCACTTTCGGTAAAATACTAAACA
Organism: Salticus scenicus; assembly: GCA_963930645.1. Lineage (NCBI taxonomy): Eukaryota > Metazoa > Arthropoda > Arachnida > Araneae > Salticidae > Salticus > Salticus scenicus. The sequence continues at coordinate 319,931,014 of OZ005650.1, forward strand.
CCGATATAGATTTAGCTGATACAATCAGAGCCTGATTAAGGGGTAAACACACATTATCTTCGCTCTCACCGGAATATTTTTAAAATTATTTTTTACTTCATGTCATAGAAATTCCACGCTTTGACGAGGAAATATTTTTTATAAAAAATGAACGGTGTAAAACAATCCAATTTACTCACCGTTATTAGACACCAGTATTCTTTTAAAATAATTTTTAATGAGAATTTTCTGTTTATTATAGGAGGAAAGTATTTGTTAAAAAATAACGGTGTAAGTATAAATAATGTGTGCTTCCCCATTAATCAGGCTCTGGATACAATATTTGTCTATAAGAAAAAGCGTTAAACACAACAGTAGAGTGCAAAAGATGATGGAAAATCAGAACTTGAATCGGCGTAAAAATCTCGTGCGGTAGATTTTCCAGAAATGAATAAAAATAATCTCAAAATATTATTCACTGGCACTTTTCATTTGTCACAAGTAATATGCATAATTCGTGCGAAAGAACAGAAAACACATGCCAAAAGAGCTTGCTTCCTTCAAACAAAAAAAAGAAGTGGCTAAAATGTTATCCTCCCACGGTTTGTTCGCACTAAGTTGGAAAGATAAAAAAGATGTATACATGCTTAACACAAAACATTCAAATATTGATTTAGTTGACGCAGGGAAGCGAAAAAAGAATGATGACCAATTTTGACAAAATTATCAAATCATCATGTGTGATCGAATACAATACAGTTATGGGAGGCGTTGATAAACAGGACCAATTGCTAGCGTGCTTTCCTGTTATGAGAAAATGCATGAACAGTTAAAAAAAAAAAAAATGGCGTTTTATTTAATAGACATGGCTATTTTCAATTCACATGTTCTACATAGTAAAGACAATTGTGAAACCAAAACAGGCATTGTTCAATTTGTTTGGAAATCGCTGAAGAATTATTGGCGCAAGTGGTCCGGCCATATTATAATATACGTGGGAGTCCTACAAGTAGCAATGCGCCACATCGTTTGCAAGCGAAAAATTGGGCACGTTTTCCGGAGAATATTCCGGCAGCAGAATTAAAGATACACCCTACAAAACGGTGTCGCGTATGTTATAAACATATAATAAGAAAAGAAACTACTTGGCAATGCAAACAATGCCAGGTAACTTTACATTTACCGACATGTTTTGAAAAATACCACACGGTACAAAATTATTAGACTTTAAGTTGGTTCTTGTTCTATATAAATATTTCTATTTTGTTTCCTTTATATATTTATTTCTATTTTGTAACTAAAATGCTGTTTCAAAAATATATTTATATCACCAATATAAGTGTATTCCAAATAAAATTTATTACTTTTACATATTAATATTCCGTAGTATTGTTAGCCCCTCCTTTTTTCACACCAGTACCTTTTTAGAATACTTTTCTTCTATTTAATTGTAATTACATTTGGAGAATATTACTCTAAAAAATTACTGGTGTGAAAAAAAAGGGCGGGACAAGCAGCGCTACGAAATATTGATGTGACAAATTAAATCCATCCTATGGACATAAAAATCTTCAAATATTTCAGTCCTTAAAGGGTTAATAATTGCTTTGATCATTTCTCATATAAAATAATTTTAAGAACAACTTATCTGAAATTACTTAAAATTCACTAAAACAAACTACAGAAAAAAGTCAAGTAATATATTAATAAACTTTATTTTTTAACTGCAATGTATAAACACTGTCATTGTCCTTATATTTTTTTTTCTTCTTGAAAATGTTCATAATACAGCGTAGAACAATGGACAAACAGTCTGAGCAACATTTGTTTCAGAGCACCAAATATATTTACAGATGCATTTATAAAATACATAATAACTATTATCACAAAGACAGAAATAAACAAACTTTGAAAATGCAGTAATTGCATACACTGCATAAAAGTTAATTTCTTTTCCACCAGCAAAGAAGCCAATCTCAGTACGGCTAAATCAATCTTCACCTTTGAAAGACATTTCTCTGTACAAACCTTGTGAGTTTTCAAAAATTGTAGTGTTCTAAACCGAAATTGTGGGATTTTCTCTTATTATTTAAAAGTATGATATTAAACAGTAATTCATAATGTTTTTCATGTTTACATAAATAATCAAGTTCCGTTAAAAATAATATAAATTTGCAAAAACAACAAAAACATCGATAATATTCTTAAATGCATTATTGTGAATTTAAAAGAATAATTTAAGTAAGATTTAATTCTCAAAAACCTAAATACAATATTTAAAAGAATTAATCAAATAATGTTGCAGTAATTGTAAACATTAGTAACAATTAAACCTAAAATAACATTAAATTATAATTATTAACATATTCGTTATTCTTATTTTAAATATATGTAAAATAAAATTTATTATCTTAAAAATATTAAAATATATAAGTTTCAATATACGTGATTATTCATATTAAAATAATATCCGCTTTTGATAATAGTAATGCCCTACATTATTTCTCAAAAAATGAAAAATATAAAATGTTTAATTTAATGTATTTTTGAAATATTAGAAGTTGAAAAAAAAAAAAAAAATTCTTAAGAGTTTAAAATTTTTAATGCATCAGCATTATGTCAATCAAATGACTAATACATACACCACTCCTATTATCAAATATAAAGTAAAGTTAAATAAACATTACAATGTTAGTTTAACCCTTTATATGGCACAGTTGTTTAAAATTAACGTGTTTTCACTGGCTGTTACAGAAGATCTACCTCTGTAAGTGACAGTTTTTTGGCATTGTTGCTGTATTTTAACATCACGTTTTAGAGCAACAAAAATGTCTTATTTTGATCAATTGCCGCTAGATGGCAGTACGTGTGTAGACCTTCATGGAAACATTTCACTATTTGCCACTTATAGCGTTATACACGTGAAATGGTGAAAGAAAAGATTGATTTGGCTAAACTTTTCGTTAGCTTAAAACAGAAAAATTCTTCATTCCTTCTCATATTGAGCCATGATTAATATATAATGTAATTAATTACATCATAAACTTTATATTTAATCATTGTAGTTAGTTTTTAAAATTTACATTTTAAGGATAAATTCTGTACAATTTATAATTTATACTTTGGACGGACGATAAATTATTAAAATTAACATTAAATTTAGTTTTTAAAGAAAATGGACCATACACAAATAAGTGTAACATATTTAAACTGTTAATAACATTTGACAGAATTAATCAGAATTTCAACAAGATACTTTAATTACAAAAATATAGGATTTTCCTTTTAATATCCCCTAAGATTTTTTTTATCTACATTTGTACTATTAAATAATAAGGGTAATATAGCAATGTGACAAGATAATATCACACTCTTCGGAATTTTATAATTACTTTAGTTTAAGGAAATAAATAGTAATTTGTGAATATTCTAACATAGCTACTGTTTTTATTTAAAAGGGTATTATTGTAAATTATTGCGTTTATTATTAGTTTAATAATTTAATTATTTAACAGCTTTATTTTACTTGTTCAAAACTTTACTAAAATGCCATAAATCCGTGTATAATATTTTTATCTATAAAATGTTATGTTTATGTATAGATTATTATCTTTCTGTAAATGAATTTCATTTTTTTCCCCTTTCTTTTATGCATGAATAAAATTATAGTTTATTTTTTAGCGTATTTAAAAACTATAAACCTTGCACTATTGTTAAATTTTTATTTAAAGATTATTTAGCGAAAAGGAAAATCATCCGAACAATATAGATTAAATATTACTGAAAAAATTATTCAAGAAATATTCAAATTGTTTTATTAATACGTATTATTATTATTATTATTTAATAAATGAAATGTTGTAATATCTAGTATAGAAAGTGTGCCTGAAAGAAAAATAAACCCCATGAAATCTGTTCTGATCAAATGTAATGTATTATACAAAAGTTTAAATTTAATAATATTATTCAGTTCGTCTTTAACCTTTTTATAATTTTGTGTTATTTAATTAATTAATTAATTTATTTATTTTGTCATATGGTGAAACAAAAGCATTAGATAGAGAAGCTTAATTTTAGATTGATTCCACTGAGTAATAATTAAAAATATAATGGTGATAAATTAATTTCTAAAATTAATTCTAACAGATATAATGTTTCAACTGGATAGCTTTAATAGGATTTTTGAGTACAATGGATTTCATTCGGCAAAACTCTGTGAATTTTTAAAAAATATTTTTGGTCAATGATTTTTGTAAAATAGTAGAACTTTTTGACTTTTTTTTTTTTTTTTTTTTTTTATTTATTTATTTATTTATTTATTTATTTTTTTATTACGCAAGTAAAATTTTGAGATCATAGTAAAAGTACAACTGTCTTAGTTACACATATAAATCCATTCTTTCTGAAACATTCCGTATTATACCCCCATACTTAAAATCTAATGGAATAAAAAATAACATCCCTAAACTAAATTTATCACATCCTCTCACTGTCATGTCTTTCAGTTCTCCCGGAATCATTTATTTTCTCACGTGACTAACACTTCACCTTAGATCTCCGTACGTCTATCAATTGCAAAGCGTTTGACGGAGAAATTCTTTTCTTCTCACACCATTATCTGACTTATCATCTGGCTGCTTCTTTGAAAGTTTCACTATCTGAAGCATAGATATTGTGTCATGGATGATTTCTATGTCAACCACATTGGCTAAATGATTTCCTCGTCAATCTGAAGGTAATTCTCTCTTCATAGAAAAGGAATATTTTGTAATTTTTTTTTATCTTCACATCTACTTGGAAGGAATCTTCAAACTGGTGTAGATAAACGCACTGGTTCTTTCTTATGATTTGGCCATTGCTGAAAAGACAGAAAAAAGTTTTTATAAATACGTAAAAAAAAGGAATATGCTCATGAAATTAGCAAAAACTATATCATATTTACCAAATTTCACGAATTTTGAAAAACATTCTTTTAGGAGAAATATATATATATGAAATATAATTAAAAGCCCCTTTAAAATTATAGCTTATTTCTCAAACTTAAATGTCTTTACCTATCTCTAATCCACTGATAGCGCCCGAATTAATTCTTTATTAATTCCTTTTCTAAAATATTTCATTAATTACGAATTCAAAAACTTGTTCTCAATTCTTAAAATTAATTTTTATTTTATTTTCCGATGAAACAAAACTGTTATTTATTATATTGCGCAATGAATTTAATCCAGAATATTCTGACCCCTCCTTAGTATCTTATGACTCCCCTAAGCCAATTAGAGCACTCTCAGCATCACGTGATCGCTCCCGCGAAAAGGAATATTGAGTCAGTCGCAGGCGAGTGGCTGCTTTCTAGTTGTTAGATTGTTCGCCTGAAGTTAGGTTTTTTAAGATGTAAGTTTACAAGGATGGCTCACCTTCGCGTGAATGTTGTAACATCTCAAATTCATAAAACCACCACTTGGTTCACTGACGGCACTTTAATTATTTTAACATGTGGCTGTCCATTTTAATATGACACACACACACACACACATATATATATATATATATAGAGAGAGAGAGAGAGATAGATAGATATTTAAATACTAAAATCCGTTCAACTAAGTAAGATAAAAAAACTGAAATGTTTATCGTCTTTATTCTTCGGCACCGGTAAATTTTTGCAACAATTTTTGTCATAATACAAAGCTTATGATTTTTAGTATAATTTTGTTATATAAATATTATTGTGGAAGAATCCTTATAAAAGGGTAAGTCCGTACAAACCCTGTGAAAGTTGGCAAATATGAAATGTGAAACATGTTCTGCAAAAATCATACAATCAAACTAATTTTAATAAAAAGAAGATTGAAATTCAAATATAATTTTAAAAGTTGCAATTTTCTTTTTAGTAACGTGTTTATACATATGTAAAGTGATTCAAAACCCAGTGTACAAACTTTTAGGGGTGGTAGGAACAATTATAAGGATTGAAATTTGCATAGGAACTCAAGGCCGCAAATGTTCTTTTAACCCTTATGTTTTTAGTTAATATTTAACAGAAAAATTCGCATATGGGCATGGCTTTTGTAAAGTACATTTTTAACTAAATATTATATAGCACGTAATTTTGATACATCGCTTTATTTTATGTAAACTTAAAATCTAAAATTGTTTAGTTAAAAATGCAATATACAAAATCCACGCCCATTTTACTGTTTTGCTGTTAAAAATTAACCAAAAACCTCCCGTTCTTAAAGGGATAAAATGATGTTTGCGGTCATGGGTTCTTATGAAATATTCAATCCTAATGATGGGCCCTACCTCCGGCAAAAGTTTGTACGTCGGGTTTTGAATAACTCTGTATACATATTTAGCAAATTCACTATACATATTTCATATGTGTAAATTTTTGGCTTAAAATGTCTTAACATTTAGAAGGAAACGTAAATTTATGCTATTTAACTCTGAATAAGCAGTGCAGTTATCTTTTACTATAGCCTCCTTAACTAGATGCCTGTCGCGTAGCTTGGAAACTGGGCAACAGTTGAAGCGGTAGAAAGCGCCACCTAGTACAGATTATAGGACTTTGTTATTCAACTCTCACCAATAATTTAAAGAAGTGATACATGGTATAAAAGATCGACGTTTCTTCGCTTCTATTCGCCTTTTACGTATATCATATCCAACTTTCAAAACTTTTTGGTGGCATTTGAATAAAAAAGTCGCGCAATCTGTACCAGGGGGCGCTATCTACCACTTCAACTGTTGCCTAGTTTTCGAGCTACGCGACAGGCATCTATTTAAGGAGGCTATGCTTTTGCATTCTGAGGAGCGAGTAAACGTAAGAGAAAAGTATTTTCTTGTAATTTTTCTATCTTCTTATCGACTTGGAATGGATATTAAAACTGGTGTAGGTAAACACACTTTTTTTTTTTTTTTATTATTATTATTATTATTTGACCATTGCTATAAACACAGGATTTTTTTTTTTTTTTTTTTTTCAAAAATATGAAAAAATGAATGTTTGAAAATATTTAGAACTAAATGAGATTGAAACAAATTCAGAATAGCTCCTGTTATAATACCCGCCAGAAATTTAAATATACAACCAAATTCGGTTAAAACATCATCCAATATATTAAAAACATCTCTGTTACTATAGTCCAGTGACCAGTGTTGTCAAATTTAATGACTTTTTTATTCAATAAGTGTCACTAATTTTTAATCGTAATGTTTGTCTAATCATATTAACGATTAATCGTCCAGCATGTGTATCAAATATCACTCCTCAATATTACTGGTAATTACTGAATTAAAAGTCCCTTACTCTAGCAACATTGCGAGCGACGTAATAACCGTGTGTGATATTTAAACAAGTGAAATTATTCTATGTAACTAACATTATATTAACCCTTTGTCGGACCTAGCACTCTAAAGCGCTCTAAACAGTAATGTCAAATTTAGTAACTAATTTACTCAATAATATTTTAATACCAATAATTTTGAGAAGGAATATTTCATATTCATAATGGACGAATAACATTCGAAGTGATTAGGCAAACGTTACAGTTAAAATTTAGTTGCGGATATTGAATAAAAAAATCCCTAAATTTGGAAACATTGACTCGAGGAATGAAATTAAATGGGACAGGCAAAGGCTTAATAAAAAAGAGCTAGAAATCTCCGTCCATTTTTCAGGGCACTATCAGTGATGAGAAATTTCCATATTTTTTGCTACCTCTATTTTTGTAATCTTCAGCCCATTTAATCACAGTATATTATTATAAAAAAGAGGTGAAGATTTCTGTATGAAAGTAATGGTATCAAGAAAAGACGAAATTATCGTCACTGAAAGTGTAAAGCCCTTTAACTCTTTGCCGATCCTAACACTCTAAACAGTGATGCCAAATTTAGGAACTCTTTTATTAAGATACCACCAATAATTTTGACGAGTGATATTTCATATAATAATGATCGGTCAAGAACGATTAGCAGCAAGCACTTTGCTCTGTTTTTAATACTATTCATATATTTTGGAAAAAAAATTGTGTCGATTAAAAGTAGAAAACTTGTTTTTATAATTTTTTTCTGATATTTCATTTTCTAGCATATATTATTCATTTATGACAAACAAACATTAAAAGAAATGTCATTTTAATCCCCCTTATTTCGCAAAACATATTTAATGATTTTTTTTTCCCTTAATTTTTATAGGTAGTAGGCATGTATTGAGATGTGAAAGAAATATTTAAAAAAAAGAAATAAATCAATCAAAACAAAAAATATATTTACTGTTCGGAGTAAACAAGTGAAGATAGGATACGGTAACAAAATAACTTTGGCTATCCCAAAACATCACCAAAATTCTACAAACACACAGAAATAAAAGGTTTTAAATTAATTTATGATTATTAATATTAAGAATAAAATAACACTTTTTGTGTATTTTTATATTTGTATACGTCAAAAGTACAAAGAAAAACATAAGACGCTGCTACCTGTTCATTTATGTAACATTTAGGGTACATATGGCAACCCTTAGGCAACAAAATGCCTGTTGCACCAGCTCGTATATATATGTGTCTTATGAAGGTGTCCTGAAAAAAGGACATCTTTTATGGAAAAAATAAGAGTAATATTGCTGTATGACATTCTTTTAAAAAACACTATTTTCCAGGGAAGGAATCATATTTTCTTTAATAAATGTGATTATATATGATTTTATTAATATTAAAATCACATATGATAAACATATTGTATGTATTCTTTTGTTAAATATTCAGTATTTTATAAAAATAACTTGATTTTGCTGTTTTACTTTCCTGTATTCTTCTCGAAAGGATGGTAATAAATCAATGGGCGTGTATTTTCTAATTTAGAACCGAGGTCATAAGACGTTATAAGCAGGTCGAGTTAACTTTGAAATCTATAAATTTATGGGCAAAACCAATTTTGACGTTATCAGCAACATGGCGATATAACCAGCATAACATATTTCAATTGTAATTTTAAAAGTTAAAATTTGCATTATGTTAATGTTCGGTGTAGGGACTTTTTGACTTTTTTTTTTTCGACAGTCACCAATAATTTTGAGAATTTATATTTTACATATATAATAGACGAATCGAATCGAAGAATCGTCTATTATATTTATTAAATATGAATTTAATTATCAGTGATTTTGAATTTTAAAAAATCAAAACGTAAAGTCTGGCAGCTCATTTAATGCGAATCTTAGTATATATATATACACTAAGCGACAAAAAAAAAAAAAAAAAAAAAAAAAAAAAAAAAGCCGCACTGCAGAAAAATTGTCTTATACCTGTTTCATTTGTAATAACTCCAAAACTAATAGTTGAAACAAATAAAACTGTCATGTTTGCATAATATCAAAGAGATGAAATGATACATATGGACATTTTTGATTTAATAATTCACTTTATTAAACTCTACGACGTAATTATTAAAAATCTACATAAAACATTCTTTTTAAACGTATTATAATAAACATATACTTTGTACTGTATTATGATTTATTATATGATATAAACAAGTTATATTTTAATACATAAAATAAAATTATTTGTTTGTTAGACCTAAGCAATTTTTAATAAAAATATGTATTCTGCATTGACTTATTCCACCTTTATATGGAATTACTGATTTAATGCGCAATGGCATAGTATTATGCAGTGTTTTAATATAAATATCAAACAAGTCCTTCCGGCTTATTCGGAAGGATAGGTTGATTTCTTCTTTCTTATCAAGTAGCCGTCATTTTGTTTCAAAATGACGGCTACAAATTATTAATGCACTTGGTAGAAATATTGATGTAGGCTATGCACATGTGGAGTTTTAAGCAAATCAGTTCATAAATACATTTTTATGTGAATGTAAAATGTTCAAGTGGCCGGTGATTGGAAACAAAATGGTGGGTTAAGTTGACAAATATATGAAATGTTTTTGCGAGATAAGTCTACTGTACACATATAGTTCGAATTAATTCAAAATCTCAAAAGTCATCGTGTTGAAAAATTAAGTGGCTGCCACTTGGATCAAAATGGCAGAGAAAGTTGCTCATCTAAGATACCACTGCAAATTTGAATTTTTTTTTTTTTTTTTTTTTTTTTAAATAGAAATTCTTTCAAAGAGTTGATAAAATGTAGTTTTTTGCATTTCTAGTTTGTTTTAGCATTAAAATAGCCTAACTTTTCCTTAAAAACGCATTAAAAAGATCCAGTAACGCAGGTAATGGATTTGGCGTCAAATTTGGCGACTTTCCCCCTATGGTGACTTTTTGGCGACTTTTGGCGAGAAAATACTTATTATCCATATTCTAAAGATGGACGCAATAACGTGATTGGTTTACGAGTTATGTGAATTTTCTAAATTTTTGTTGTTTGAATGATAAATGCATTTTTAAACTTTGATTTGAATTGATTAAGTATTTCTAAAGTTCCAGCAAACACATTCAAGATATTTGAAGCATAGGTTACTGTTCAACTATGGTTTAAATCAATGCCGTGTTTCAAAAGTTATTATTATGGCAAATTTTCAAGTGGCAGTCTAAGTGGCTGCGACTTGGAAAACAAAATGGCAAAACAACTTGCCCATCGAAATCATCCAGTATATTTACACGATAAGTTCATTGTCCAGTTCTAGTTTAAATTAAATCAGTATTTCAAAAATTATCGTCATTAGAAATTTTCAGGTGGCACCACTTGTAAAAAAAAGTGAAGTGAGATGCCCAACGAACTTATCTGAGATATTTGAATGATAAATCCGCTACCCAAATTTGATGCGAATTGATTCTGTATTACTAAAGTTACCATAATAACGAATTTTCAAGTGGCCGCCACTTGGAAATAAAATTGCGGATCAAGTCACCAAGTGAACTTATCCTAGATATTTGAACCATAAGTTCACTATCCAGCTTTTATTTGAATCGGTTTAGTATTTTAAAAGTTATCGTGATGGGATATTTTCAAGTGGCAGTGTGATTTCAAGTGGCTGGAACTTAGACACAAGATGTCGGGACAAGTTGCCCAGTGAAAACATTCAAGATAATTATATGATAATATCACTGTCAAAATTTGGTTCGATTTGGAGTATTATTTCGGAAGTTATAGTGATTTTAAAATTTCAAGTGGTAGCCTGATTTCAAGTGGTCCCGCTTAACTTAAGATATCTACCACTTTATTAAAAATGACGGATAAATTTCATTAATAAACATCTTTGAGACCCTTATGTGGTCTATATTTACACCAAATTTCAAACAAATTCGGAATACCCTTTTTACAATTTTAATTTGAAATTTTCAAGTTGTCTTCACTTGAAAACAAAATGGCGGAGCAACTTGGTTAACAAACTCATCTAAGATATTTATAAGATAAGTTAAGACACTGTTCAAATTTGGTTCCATTTGGAGTATTATTTCGAAAGTTATCATGGTTTTAAATTTTCAAGTGGTGGCCTGATTTCAAGTGGTCCCGCTTAACTTAAAATATCTGCCACTTTATTAAAAATGGCGGATAAACTTCATTAATAAACTTCATTGAGACCCTTATGTGGCCTGTATTTACATCAAAATTCAAGCAAATCTTGCTTTAAATATGCTTTTTACAATGTCGGTTTGAAATTTTCAAGTTGCTACCACTTGAAAAGAAAAAGTCGGAGCAACTTGGTTAACGAACTCATCCAAGATATTTATAAGATTAGTTCACTGTCCAAATTTGGTTCGATTTCGAGTATTATTTCGGGAGTTATCGTGATGACAAAATTTTCATTATAGATAGATAGATAGATAGATAGATATACAGTCATGGCCAAAAGTATTTGTACACTTATTTTTTTCCTAAATATTTTTTTTATAACTGGAAAAAATAAATTCTGATTTTACTACTGGTCCTAAACTGTTTATATTCTCTAAGGCATACATATTTGCTATAAAATTATGGGCCTTAGTGTAACCGACGAGGGCATGGAAGTCCTAGGGCCATGGCCTGGATCTAGTCTTGACCTCAGCCCGATTAAAAACATGTGGACAGTAATGAAACAAAAGGTTAGCCAGGCAAATCCGACCTCAGAGAAGAATCTGGCTAAAATTATCAAGAAGGTTTGGGTACAAGAGATAACTCAGGAGTATTGCGAAAAACTTGCAAAATCTATGCCCTCCCGGATTAAGGCCGTCCTACGAGGCAAGGGTCGACATACAAAGTATTAAATGACTGTAAACTGTTAATAAGTGACAGCTATTGACATTTATTTCAATTGTTGTTGAATACTTTTGATGTTTATCAAATAAATGATATAATAAAAGAGAAAATGCGTAAAGTGTACAAATACTTTTGGCCATGACTGTAGAGATAAACGAAGTGATTGCAATAGGTCGATTTCTAAAGAAATCAACCTAAAATTTCTCTGTGCCAAATATCATAAATAATTTTTTCTAGTCCTTGCAGAGTTGTAGGCTGCAATTTTTTAATCCTCACCCCTTTTCCGTGCTTTTTTTTTTAACTAAACATTTTCGAGCGGATTGAGATTAGGCAAATTTCCAAGTCTAATGAAAAAGAAATTCTACGATATGTTTTGTGGGATTTAACTTAAAGTTAAGAAATATATGATTGCTTACAAAATTATAGGTGCTCATGGGATAGGATAGGTAGTTTTAACAATTTGAATCGAATAAACGCACCACAGACGCCCTTTAGTATTGTGCAATTCATCTTGAAATTCTATTTGCAGGAAAGTCTCAGATACCTTCAAAATAGTCGGCCAGGCATCGATTCTATAACAGCCGCGTTTTATTTCGAGTTAATTGATCCCTTGAGCATAAAAATTTGCCCGACTCATTAAAAATTTATGCACCTCCGTACCACAATATACGGAGAATGTGTCACAGTTTTATGAATGCAATTTTCAATAATTCGGTCACATTTTTATCATCCTACTAGTTTTTAGTGCTAGAGGCCTATTTCAGTCGGTACAGTTGTCGAATTTTTATAGGTCACTCTTAATTAGTGCTAAGGGCCTATTTCAGTCGGTTTATTAAATGGGGATTTATTGAATGAAGTCCCCCCAAGGCCCAACTTTGACATGAGTCCCCCCCAAGGTACCCCTATTTCAGTCGGTACAGCGTTGTCGAATTTTTATAATACACTCTTAATTAGTGCTAAGGGCCTATTTCAGTCGGTTTATTGAATGGGGATTTATTGAATGAAGTCCCCCCAAGGCCCAACTTTGACATGAGTCCCCCCCCCAGGCCCAACTTTGACATGAGTCCCCCCCAAGGTACCCCTATTTCAGTCGGTACAGCGTTGTCGAATTTTTATAATACACTCTTAATAGTGCTAAGGGCCTATTTCAGTCGGTTTATTGAATGGGGATTTATTGAATGAAGTCCCCCCAAGGCCCAACTTTGACATGAGTCCCCCCCAAGGTACCCCTATTTCAGTCGGTACAGCGTTGTCGAATTTTTGTAATACACTCTTAATAGTGCTAAGGGCCTATTTCAGTCGGTTTATTGAATGGGAATTCATTGAATGAAGTCCCCACAAGGCCCAACTTTGACATGAGTCCCCCCCAAGTTACCCCTATTTCAGTCGGTACAGCGTTGTCGAATTTTTATAATACAATCTTAATAGAGCTAAGGGCCTATTTCAGTCGTTTTATTGAATGGGGATTTATTGAATGAAGTCCCCCCCAAGGCCCAACTTTGACATGAGTCCCCCCCAAGGTACCCCTATTTCAGTCGGTACAGCGTTGTCGAATTTTTATAATACACTCTTAATAGTGCTAAGGGCCTATTTCAGTCGGTTTATTGAATGGGGATTTGTTGAATGAAGTCCCCCCCAAGTCACAACTTTGACATGAGTCCCCCCCAGGCCCAACTTTGACATGAGTCCCCCCCAAAGTACAAGTTTGACATGAGTCCCCCCAAGGCCCAACTTTGACATGAGTCCCCCCCCCAGGCCCAACTTTGACATGAGTCCCCCCAAAGCCCAACTTTGACATGAGTCCCCCCCAAGGTACAACTTTGACATGAGTCCCCCCCAAGGCACACCTTTGACATGAGTCCCCCCCAAGGCACACCTCCCCCTCATTGGGAAAAAGAGAAAAAACGTTGTTTTGCGGCTATAAGACAGTTTGGACTTCTAACGTTATTTGTTACAATATCTGCAGCTGAAACACATTGGTTTGATTTAATGAAAACTTTATCATGGAATTTAGATCGTTACGAATTAACTAAAGAAGAATTTGTCGATATTAACAAGCTTAGCAGTAGGCCTCTGGCACTAAATTAAAATCTGTCAATGTCAGATTTTCATGTTTTTTATTTTTTTATCAGCCCGAAATAAAATAAACTTGACTCATCAGAGAAAACCAGTTCGGCCTAATAATTAACTGATGATTTTTTTTTTAATTTTTGGTCAACTGATGTCTTGTTTTTTTTAGGTTGATTTCTTTAGAAATCGACCTATTGCAATCACATCGTTTATCTATATCTATCTATCTATCTATCTATAATGAAAATTTTGTCATCACGATAACTTCCGAAATAATACTCGAAATGAAACCAAATTTGGACAGTGAACTGATCTTATAAATATCTTGGATGAGTTCGTTAACCAAGTTGCTCCGACTTTTTGTTTTCAAGTGGCAGCCACTTGAAAACTTCAAACCGACATTGTAAAAAGCATAAGGGTCTCAATGAAGTTTATTAATGAAGTTTATCCGCCATTTTTAATAAAGTGGCAGATATTTTAAGTTAAGTGGGACCACTTAAATTCAGGCTACCACATGAAGATTTAAAATCACTATAACTTCCGAAATAATACTCCAAATCGAACCAAATTTAGACAGTGTCTTAACCTATCTTATAAATATCTTAGATGACTTTATTAACCAAGTTGCTCCGCTATTTTGTTTTCAAGTGGAGACCACTTGAAAATTTCAAATTCAAATTGTAAAAAGCGTATTCCGAATTTGTTTGAAATTTGATGTAAATATAGACCATATAAGGGTCTCAATGACGTTTATTAATGAAATTTATCCGTCATTTTTAATAAAGTGGTAGATATCTTAAGTTAAGCGGGGCCACTTGAAATCACTCTACCACTTGAAAATTTAAAATCACAATAACTTCTGAAATAATACTCGAAATCGAACCAAATTTGGATAGTGTCTTAACTTATCTTATAAATAAATTAGAGGAATTTTTTAACCAAGTTGCTCTGCCATTTTGTTTTCAAGTTGCGACCACTTGAAAATTTCAAATTCAAATTGTAAAAAACCTATTCCGAATTTTTTTAAATTTTGATGCGTACATAGATTATACAAGTGTCTCAAATAACTTTATTAATGAACTTTATTCGCCATTTTTAATAAAGTGGCGGATATCTTAAGTTAAGCGAGACCACTTGAAATCGAGCTACCACTTGAAAATTTAAAACCATGATAACTTCCGAAATAATACTCCAAATGGAACCAAATTTGAACAGTGCCTTAACTTATCTTATAAATATCTTAGATGAGATTGTTAACCAAGTTGCTCCGCCATTTTGTTTTCAAATGGAGACCATTTGAAAATTTCAGATTTAAATTGTAAAAAGCGTATTCCGAAATTGTTTGAATTTTGATGTAAATACAGATCACATAAGGATCTCAATGAAGTTCATTAGTAAACTATATCCGCCATTTTTAATAAAGTGGCAGATATCCTAAGTTAAGCGGGACCACTTGAAATTAGGCTCCCACTTGAAAATTTAAAATCACGATAACTTCTGAAATAATACTCCAAATCGAACCAAATTTGGACAGTGATATTATCATATAATTATCTCTAATGTTTTCACTGAGCAACTTGTCCCGACATCTTGTGTCTAAGTTCTAGCCACTTGAAATCACACTGCCACTTGAAAATATGCCCTCACGATAACTTTTAAAATACTACCCTGATTCAAATAAAAGTTGGATAGTGAACTTATGGTTCAAATATCTAGGATAAGTTCACTTGGTGACTTGATCCGCAATTTTAAGTCCAAGTGGCTGTCACTTGAAAATTTGTCAATATAGTAACTTTAGTAACAGAGAATCAATTCGCATTAATCTTGGGTAGTGGATTTATCCTTCAAATATCTCAGAAAAGTTCGCTGGGCATCTCACTCCGCTTTTTTTTTTTCAAGTGGTGCCACCTGAAATTTTCTTATGATGATAATTTTTGAAATACTGATTTAATTTGAACTAGAACTGGACAAGGAATTTATGCAAGTATACTGGATGATTTCGCTGGGCAAGTTGTTTTGCCATATTGTTTCCAAGTTGCAACCACTTAGACTGCCACTTGAAAATTTGCCATAAAATTAACTTTTGAAACACAGCACTGATTTAAACCACAGTTGGACAGTGAACCTATGCTTCAAATATCTTGGATATGTTTGCTGGGCAACTTGTTCCACTGTATTGTTTCCAACTGGCGGCCACTGGAAAATTTGTTATCATGGTAACTTAAGAAATACTTAATTAATTCAAATCAAAGTTGAAAAATGGATTTATCATTCAAACAACAAAAATCTAGAAAATTCTCGTAACTCGTGAACCAATCACGTTATGGCATCCATCTTTGGTATATCGATATTAAGTATTTTCTCGCCAAAAGTCGCAAAAAAAGTCGCCATAGGGGAAAAGTCGCCAAATTTGGCGCCAAATTCATTACCTGCGTTGCTGGATCTTTTTAATGTGTTTTTAAGGAAAAATTAGGCAATTTTAATGCTAAAACAAGCTAGAAATGCAGAAAACTAACATTTTATCAACTTACTCTCTTTGAAAGAATTTCTACAAAAAAAAATTATTTTCAAATTTGAAACGATATTTAAGATGAAGAACTTTCTCTGCCATTTTGATCGAAGTGCGAGCCACTTAATTTTTCAACACGATGACTTTTGAGATTTTGAATTAATTCGAACTATATG
This sequence comes from Salticus scenicus, assembly GCA_963930645.1. Lineage (NCBI taxonomy): Eukaryota > Metazoa > Arthropoda > Arachnida > Araneae > Salticidae > Salticus > Salticus scenicus. Next base: position 319,947,945 of record OZ005650.1, read on the forward strand.
TGTATCTCACAAATACATTTCATATAGTTGTCAACTTAACTCACCATTTTGTTTCCAATCGCCGGCCACTTGAAAATTTTAAATTCACATAAAAAGGTATTTATGAACCGATTTGCTTAAAAATCCATATGTGCATAGCCTACATCAATTTTTATACCAAGTGCATTAATATTTTGTAGCCGCCATTTTGAAAAAAATGACGGCTACTTGATAAGGAAAAAGAAATCAACCTACCCTTCCGAATAAGCCGGAAGGACTTGTTTTTAATTCTTTTCCTTAGTAATGTCTATTTTTTTTTTTTCAGATCTTCTTGTTTTTAACCTGCTTTGTTTAATTGTCTCCGCACTGTTTTTAAAGAAATTACTTTGCTATGCACTTTTTTTAATCTTTTCTAAGTTATGTGCATGTACAAATCGATTCTTTTAAACTTTTGTTCCTTAACTTGCCACCATCGCGCTTTGATGGGCAACATGGCCGCCTAAAAACACATTTTCCGTTTAAACAGCCAAAAAATTTTATATGTTCCTAAAAATCCTCTCGGGAATATTTCGTTAACATTTAATTAATTTGCCATCTCACGTATTAAAATATTTTTTTGACTTTCATTCTAAAATTAATACTTTTTGTGGCATCGTTAAATGCCTTATACTTTCCATTTTTGAAATACTTTCTAAAATTATAATTTTCCTGGCAGTTGCATTTTATTTTTAACACTGGGCTCAATCCTAAAGTGTACGTGGAAGGCGACGTAATAAAATCTGTTCAAAAATTTGCTTTTTAAATGATAAGATTGGCGGTTGCAAAAAGGGAAAAGGAAAATATCCGAGTGCGGCTTTTTTTTTTTTTTTTTTTTTTTTTTTTTCGCTTAGTGTATATATATATATTTGTAAGCAAATTCATTATAGTTATTTCATCTGTATAAAATTTTAGCATTTATAATGGGGCTTGTAACGGTCTTATAATACATCAATTTCAACACTTAATTGGCGAACAATGCAAGTACATGTGTTTCCATCCTGACTTCTTAAAATTAGCAACATATATTTATTAATTTTTCAATTTAAGAGGCTGGTCTACATCGGAGAGTTAGTAGCTATCATGTTAAATATTTCAGGTTTTTCTTACAAAGGTGGATGTTTTACAATGACATTCGTAAGAAATTATCGTCAAATAGTAACTTTGTAACGTTTTATAATAAAATGTTGATTTAATTAAACTGTAACTGACCATAAATACTAGTTTATTCTGTTTTATATATGTGTTTCTGTCCTGGCTTCTTAAAATGGGCGACATAGATTTATTATTAGTTCACTGGAAGGGCCGGTTCAACGTCGGAGAGTTGGTAGCTATTATTTTAAATATTTCAGATTTTCTTTACAAATATGGATGTTTTACAAAACATGACATTCGGAAGAAATTATCGTCAAGCAAATTACTAACTTTGGAACGATTTATCAAATATAATGTCTATTTAATTAAGCTGTAACTGACCATACATATTAGTTTACTTAATTTTAATAAAAAAAATGCCGCTCAAAAATTAATAAGCATTTCGTCTAATACGCATTAATACGCCATTTTTATTGTACATAAATTACTGAAGTGCTCATTCTTATTGTTTATAATAATTCTACACTATATTATATCTCTATATATTTATATAGATTTGTGTTTGGCACGATTCAAAAGCTAAAATATTATATACATTTAGATTATCTTACTTTTTATTATATACATAGTTCATACAGTCCTTGATTTTTTTTTTTTTCACCAGTAATAATATATAGCAATTTTTATATGGAAAAAGCATTAAAATTTACATAGAAATATATTGTATAAAATCCCTTGTGCAAGAGTCCTTGAAAAAAGGCGTGGCCGTATGAACCATGATACACTCTATTTAAAGAAAAAAAAAAAGACGCACCAAGAAGGAATTATCCAGATGGGACGAAAATTGGTAGATGTGATGTACATGTGGAGAAAAACAAATGATTACAGTTTCAGAAAATTTGGAAGATTTAACCAAGGGAAATGACTTCACAAAGTAAACAAGTCAATAACGCATTGGTCCATTTCTGACACTTATGTAAGCATTTATTCGGATTGACATTAATTGATAGAGTTGTCAGATGCACTCCTGCAAGATATCATGCCAAATTCTGTCCAATTGGTGCGTTAGATTGGCAAAATGCCGAGATGGTTGTAGGACCCTTTTCATGATTCTCCAAACGTCCTCAGTGGGAGAAAGATCCGGCGACTTTACTGGCTAAAATAATGTTAGACAAGCAAGTTAACAAGCAATAGAAACTATCTTTGGGCGCAGGCTGGCATTAATATGCTGAAATATACGATCAGGATTATGTGATATGAAGGAAACACAACGGGACGTAGAATGTCGTCGATGTACCGCTGGGCTGTAAAGATGTCCCGGAGGACAGTTAAAGGGGCCCTGCTATGAAATGAAATGACATTCCAGACCATCACTCCTGGTTGTCGGGCTGTATAGCTGGCGACAGTCAGGTTGGAATCCCCCCTTTCTTCGGTGCATCTTCAGAGGCGTCTTCGCTGGTCATCGGGACTCATCACTGAAAGCAATTCTACTCCATTCAGTGACAGTCCAGATCGAACGATCATGATATCACTGGAAACGTGCTTGTCGGTATACGAAATTTACCAGCAGTCCGCACAAGCAGCTCCGTAAGTTCAACCCCATTTCTCTGAGACGCCTGTTAATTGTCATTGAATTCACTGAAGCACCAGTTGCACGTAGGATCGATAATAATGATGAATTTGGGGCTTTGAGTTCCGCTTTGACGATCGATCGGTACTCACGTTCTGTCCTCTCTCTAGACTGGCCGCGTCCTCCTTGACGCTGTGTTCTGCAATGGTTTATCCATTACTGCGAATATCATCTACTAGTGGCATATATCCTACACAATTGTCATACAATTCACAGATTAGACCAACCGGGTCCTTTGAGCCCAACTACATACCTCTCTCCAATGCTGACATCTGCGCATATTAATTTCACGCCTGTATGCGAGGCATAGTTACTGTTTATCTGATTAGACGGAATAAAAAAAATTCCTATGCTTAATATTCTGCCAATTGCGTAGTTCAGATGCGCTGAAGCGTCACATTCTCATTCGATGGCAGCCAAACTTTAAAATTTTAAATTTTCCATCGAAACCTGCATGCACGTCAATTTGTGTCCAGTTTGCATTACTCCTTCTTGGTGCATCGTTTTTTTTTTTTTTTTTTTTTTTTTTTGTTATAGAGTATATATTCATACTTGCCAGCCATCTCATTAATAACCGTACAATCGTTAACGCCCCTTGAAAAAATGCCCCTTTTTTCACGCCATTTTATTTTTAGAGTAATTCTCTGCAAATGTTGTTACGATTAAATAAGAATAAAATTAGTCTAAAAAATGATTGGTGTGAAAAAAAAAAGGCGGGTACTAAAAATCGTACGTTTCACAATAAGATGGTTGGCACGTATATTAATTACATATTTCTAGATGTAAGTTTATACAATTAAAAAATAATTATGGTTATCTACACCAGTTTAAATTTACAATATAGAAGCTTCATAAATTGCTTTAATATTTTATATGAGATAAAAAATTCAAAAAGCAAATATTTATAAATAAATAAATAAATAAATATATATATTGATGATGCATTACCTGAAGAATCGGAGGTATGCTGGAAATGAGAGGCGTTTCAACCGTAATTCCACGGTCGGCGCATTCCACTTCAGCATCATGTAGCATTCTGAGTTTCCTTGGAGTCTGTAAATGCGTAAAATTATTTACAAAACATACAGAAATGAATATATATATTAAATTTTCTAGAAAATGACAAAATTAATTTGTGTAAAACCGACGCTTAAAATAACACAGAATTTCTATACAAAAAGATTAGTTTAATTTAATTATGATATATGAAATATGAAATATAAGAGTGGAATGCAAAAAAAATAAAAACGACAAAAAATATGACATATGTATTAATAAACAATATATGTATATATATATGACAATGAATGATAAATATTAGGTCTTACAGAAGTGACAAATTACTACCAACGAAAATTAAGTTTTATATTACTATTCAGAAATAGCAATCTTTGTCATATTAAATCTCAGATTATTACTATAAAATATCATAAAAAAGGTGGGGAGGGGGGGGTTATTAAAATGTTCCAATAATAAGGTTACGGAAAATCCGTAATAACTTGGTACTTTTGGAAGGTTTAATGAAAATTCGGTACATTTGAATAAAAAAAAAATGACTATAAAAGTGTTTTAGAATATTTATGTTACCACAATCGAAGAGTTATCAGTGCACAGCAAGATTGCGTTGATACATTTGACTTAATATAACAAGGAAACATTCAAAAGGTGTCATCTTCAAAAGGTATAGAAAAAGATATATGTGATTCTGCTCTTCATAAAACACCAGAAAAAGAAAAAAATATCGGCTGAAATTAATTACAGCGACCACAAAAAATTATCAAAGTTACGCATATTTGGCGGTTTTACGCTGTTAGGCGATACGTTTGCTAGCACCGAGATTGCCGTGTACGAACAGAACCGTGTTTTGCTTTCCAGCCAAGTACTCAAAATCAGTCGCCTAGCAGTGCAAAATCGCCAAATATGCTTAATTTTGATAATTTTTTGTGGTCGCTGTAATTAATTTCAGCCGATATTTTTTTCATTTCCTGGTGTTTTATGAAGAGCAGAATCACATATATTTTTTTTTCAATACTTTTTGAAAATGTCACCTTTTGAAAGTTTCCTTGTAAGTGTTAAGCGCTTATGCTCTTCGACTCTGTCTAATGCACAGCACCTGGTTCCTAGCGACACGCATCTGCACAATTTGATGATAGAGCACACCTTAACCAAATTTAATAAGTAGAGGAATTTTTTAAACAAATAAAAATGTATCGGGATCAGTCGCAGTTATATATTAAGTAAGTCAATAATTATATTGTATATATATATATATATATATATATTTCTATAATTATGTCAACTGAAAGACCCTTTTGATTAGAAAATATATATATATATATATATATATTTATATATATATATATATATATATTATTTTTAAAATGTATTTTCCATTTAATAATAAATTAAATGGAAATTATTGCATATTTTTTTTCAATCCCAGAATCAATATCGTGTACCTAAACTAATTTTAAAAATTCAAACATCTTTGCATTATGAAGGAGGGTCTTCGAATTGAGATTTCAAAATTTCATACAATTTGATTTTAATATATACAGGCGTTCCTGCGTTACAAAATTTTACGCTTTATAATATTGTCACCAGTACCGTTAATAAAAAATTTTTCTTGAATAATTTGGACTGTTATAAATGCCAAATATCAAAACTTTTCGCACTCATCCGAGCTTTCTCGGTCACTAAGCGACTGCGAACTCTAGGAACAAGAGACCTACAAGAGCAAATTAGAAATCACCTAAAAATAAGAAAAGGCGCCTGTTGGTACAGAAACGGAGAAACCGATCGCATGAGGATTGGAAAAAAGATACCTAATACGATTAATATGTTTCCTGCTGCGTTTTACAAATAACTGGTTAAAAATAAGGCGCAATCAGCAATAAATTATTAAACCTTTCCTGCCAAACGAGAATTCTTCAGGCTAGTTACGGTGGAATTTTTGTGCGGGGAATAATTTTTTGGAGTACACTGGATATATCCTTCATATCTCTGAACACAATTCTGAAGAACATTGCTTATCTACACACATTTTCGAATGATGTAAACTCGTTTATGACCATAATGTTCTTTTATATAAATGCATACTTGCCAACCATCTCATTAATAAGCGTAAAATTGTTAACTCCCCTTGATAAATCGCCTCTTTTTCCACACCACTTTATTTTTAGAGTAATTCTCTCAAAATGTTATTACGATTAAATAAGAATAAAATTACTCTAGAAAATGACTGGTGTGAAAAACAAGGGGAGGGGGGTACTAAAAATATTACGCTTCATAATGAGATAGTTGTATGTAAATGGTTACATTCTGCATGATAATGCTCATTGTCAACGTCATCGATCAGTCTCAGCTTTATATAACGAACAGGAATCAGAATATTTAACGTTTTGCAAGACCATCTAATCCCTTTGACATCAACTGTATTGAGCATTTATAGGATGAAGTTGGTAGATGATTTCAAAGCTTGGAAACGTCACCCTCTAATCTGACCCAATTCAGATCAATTTAGACCCAATCATTATATCAGCATGGGCCAAAATTTTTAACAATGACGTCAGTAACTTATTAGCTCCATGCCAAGAATAAAATCGGGAGTAATTAGGATAAAGTTAAATCAACTCATTATTAGAACATGTCTCATATTTTTGGCCAGGACACAATGTAAGTAGTATTTAATATAAGACAGGCATAATTTCTGCTCTTTAAACGGTCATTTAAAACTTTAAAATTAAATTAAATTTTCAGTCATCTTTTAATTAATGAAATGCATTAAACTGTAAATTTGGTACAAAGTTTGATTTAAATATATTTAAATATAAAAAATGGATTTAAAAGAATAAGGAGGGAATTGAATTTTCAGTAAAATTAAATTGTGTTCACAAAATTGCATGTTTCATAATTCCTAATTTTGTTTTTTACAGATAATTTCACACGAAAATATTAAATTAGAAAATGCCTAGAGAGAAATCAAAATTCATCAAATATTTAAGTATTTTTTCGTAGTTATCACCATCCTGATTTAATCATAAATATGATTTAGAAAATTGAACAGAGATATGTAATTATATTTTAGATAATTAAATAATTACCAATTTATTGAATCTCTAAATATAAATTACTAATTGTTAGTTGAAATACATTAACATTGAGACCCTTTTTCTGAGTTCAAGTAATATAATACTTAATTTATATAATTCAAATAACCAACTTAAATTTCCAAGCTTTTATTTTTTATTTTTTATAAACAGAAAAAATGGTAAGTATTTACTGAAAGGAGGATAATATTCTTTCGGATTTTTTCCTTTAATGATATTCATGATATTCATTAATGTCTGCCAACGCAATATATTCATTCTTTGCAGATAGAAAACCGCATAATAGTTATTTTAATAAAATAAATTTTGAAGATTTTATTTGGAACTTTATAAAAATTTTCTTTATTTCCATCTCCAACACAATGCAGAAAGAAGGATCGATATATGTATATGTATTTTTGATCCATTGAAAAGGAAAATTTATTCACTGAAACATGCCATGCTTTAATTAAACTATCAGAATTTCCGGCTTTTCGCATTTTGACTGTGACACCTTTAATTATAGTGGACCTATTTTTAAAATGTACCAATTTATTTCTTCGTCATATTTATTAAAATATATATTCCGAATGACACGAGAGGAAATAAATATGTTTTATTAATGCTGTGCTTCAGTAGTAGAAAATTTCTAAAGTTTCAAGTTTAATCTGCATATATTTGTAAAACAGGACGTGAGCAACAGTTACAATCAGCATTCAGAATCAACTAGCAGTTCGTTTGCTTTATTCAAAATCCACCTGCCATAAAATATTTGCTTCCAGGGAAAGTTATAATTTGCATATGAATAAAAAATTTATTCAAGCATTGTATGTATTTTTTTCAGCATAAATTTATTTGAATAAAAAAGAAGAAATTCCAGTGCTATTTTAACGTGTATTAATTGACAAGCATATCACACGAAATTTTCCTCTAACATTATTACTATATTGTAGGAGGGAATAAGAAATAAAGATCAAAATAATATATTTTATTTTTAAATGTTATATTATTTCGATATTTTTTCAGAGTTATTCTTGTTTATTAATCCAATAACATAATATTTTATTACGCTACTTGTTAATACAAAATCCGATTTAATATTTTATTTTATTTGTTTGTACTCTCTCCCTTTTTTACACTACTTTTTTTGAAGAATAAATTCATTCTTAATTTATCTTAGCTATTTATTTTAGAAAATTATTCGACAAGAACAGAGTGGCTACAGACCCACCTTCTTCTCTTGATTCTTCCGCCACTATATTTAAATAATAATTTTCCACTTTATTCATCATGGAAACTAATTATTAAAAATTGCGACAGAAAAATACTGGTGGAAGAATCAGTGAAAAAATTTGGCCGGTCGCTACTCCGAAGAAAGTAGTGTTAAAAAAAGGAGTCTCTGTACTAAAAATACCATATATTAAAATGCTGACATATTTGTGTTAGTTGTGTATGGTACTAACCATGTGAGCATGGAGCTTTTTAAAAACAACTAACAAGCCAGTATTTTTTGTAGTACTGGTTGAAAGTATTTCTGATTCATCTAATAGGAAAACAGCTGTATTAATTTGTAGGAAATGTTTACATTTGTTCGTAATCGAAAGCTAGAAGATTGGCCAGCAATGTCTGCTAGAAAAAGTAAGCTCTGCTTATAAATATTGCTAGAGATTATCTCGTCATCTGATTTAAATGCCATAGAAACCTTATGCGACTACAGCTACATCTCGTCGTATTATGACATTAGGTTAATAAAGAAATCAATCAATCAATTATCATTTAAATGAAGAAAAATTAAATACATTTAAAAAATTTCTTATTAAATAATGATAATAGTAATTACACTAACTACTTGTTTGACATCCATTAATTATAAAATGCAGAATGTATTAAATTGTACTTACAGTAATTAATGATGGGTCGTCCGGATACGTAACTGCTTGGTATTCTCTGTATTTTCTGGAACTGGGATCACTTTGAGCAGAAGCTGGATTTACTCCTTGTTCAACTTCGATTACTTTTGGTAATGAATCTGAGCGCTCTGTAAAAAATAAATAAATAGATAAAATAAGAATAATAATTACATGAATTTATTTTACTTATTTCATTTATTTTTCTTCATATATACTTGTAAAATCTTCATTAACTGACCAGTTTACTTTAAATTTCTCGATAGAGGTTCACACTGCTTTGTCAGCGTTCATAGCAAACAAACACGGCATGATTTAAAAATCGAAGTACAAATATCACATGAATTGATAATTGCAAAATAACTCATGTCCGCAATATTATGCCAAGCCATTAAAGGCGAAATATTTTCTGTTTTATAAAGTAGCTCCACCTAAGGGTATTATCAACGGCTGACAAGTACCCTTCTTCTAGAAATATTTGTAACTCCGCCTACGTTGGCCAATTTTAATATATTGTATGTTCCCAGACATGCCAACATTTTAATTTATTCCGGGGCGTTGTTTGCACCTGCTCTTTTCTCACGCCACTTTATTTATAGTGAAATTATCTTCAATACATAATTAATACTAAATTTCAAAAAAAGTACCGTTCAAGAGAATGTCTGTGAAAAAAGGGCAGGTATAAACAATGTTTCTAAATAAAGTAAAATGTTGACATGCCTGTGTTTTATTATATCAAATTAAGATAACAATGAATTAATACAATCACTGCGCTAATTGTATTGATTTAAAACATGATTATCATTATGTATACTTTTTTTTTTAATTTTTTTTTTTTTTTTTTTTTTTGTATGTATGTATATATATATATATATATATACAAATGCAAATTTAGATTAATGCTGGTTTTGTATGATGATGAATAAAGAGTTTGTGATTAAACAATATAAATAAAAAACAACACCAATGCATAAATTACATATTTTTAGAAAAAATATTATAAGCTATTTTTTAAACACTTCTTATTTACATGAAATATGTCTTAAACATTTTTATTGGTTCTTCGTTTAATTCTATAAAACTGTATTATTTGCTTTATAACTTTTCAAAAAATACAGTTTCTCAAAATATTTTTACAAAACTAATTTTTAAGACTAAAATTGATTGAAAAAAAAAAAAAAAAAAAAAAAAAAAAAAAAAATCAGTTAAATAAATTAACCCTTTTTCCGGCCCTAACGCTCTAAACACTTTTGCCAAATTTAGGGTATCTTTTATACATTTTCCACCAATAATTTTGAGGAGTGATATTTCACGCATATAAACAGAGCCTGATTAAGGGGGAAGCACACATTATCTCCGTTCTCACCGGAATATTTTTACAATTATTTTTTAATTCATGTCATAGAAATTCCACGCTTTGACGAGGATATATTTTTTATAAAAAATGAACGGTGTAAAACAATCCAATTTACTCCCCGTTATTAGACACCAGAATTCTTTTAAAATAATTTTTAATGAGAATTTTCTGTTTATTATAGCAGGAAAGTATTTTTAAAAAAATAACGGTGAAAGCATAAATAATGTGTGCTTCCCCCTTAATCAGGCTCTGCACATAAATAACATATAACTATGGAAGCGATTAGACCAGTGTTGCAAGACTTGGGAATTTTTCCCTATTTTGGGGATTTCGGAGGCTTCAGGGGGAATATTTGGGGACGGAGATTTAGTTGGGAGGAGTTTGGGAAAATGCAAAATTTTGGGGGAAAATATCGTTTTTTAAAAATAAAAACATTGGCAAAAGATTTCTTCCTAAAATCCCACAGGAAAAGAAAAAAAAAAAAAAAAAAAAAAAAATGGTCACGTTTAACAATTGTAAACGCATTGATTCTGGATTCTATTTCAAAAACAGAAAAATTACATTTACAACCTTTTGATTATAAAAATTATTCTGTAATTCGCTGATTTCAGAAATTATTTTAATTTGGTTCATTATGTGCTGTAACAAGCATTGTGAATGCTTGATACGTGTTGACTGCCGCTAAAAAAAATCAAGCTTAGAGTAAACTGAACCTGTCTAAACTAGGATGCTTGATCTTTAAGCTTGAATTAAACTTGCAGGCATAAAATATCCATTTTGATGTGAGCTCTAAGTTCTCTGGATACCTTGTTTTTCATGCATTTTATAGTCCAAAATAACTTTTTTATATAAACATATGGGTTAAGAATGAATGATTAGACGGGAAAAACTACACTCAGAAAGTTGCACAGATTGAAAATTTTCGAAGAACTCTTGCATTTAAAGTTATTTTTGTAAATAGGGATTTTTTTAAAAAAAAAAGAGCTTTATTTGTGGAAAAATGACAGCTTAAATTGTTAAATATTCTTTCATTCATTCTTTCATTCTTTCTTTCTTTTTTTTTTTTTTTTTTGTTACAATTTTAGTATAAATTGAGAGTTGGGGAATTTTTAGAAAAAACCCTTGATTTGGGGAAATTTGAAAACGTTGTTGGGGAAATTGACTGTCGACGATCTAGCAACATGGGATAAGACACATATTACGGTTAAAATTTCATGATGTATATTCAATAAAAAAAGTCACTAAATTTTCCAGCAGTGACTGGAGAAGTGAACTCAGGGATCGTACTCTCCGCCTATTTTACAAGAAGTTCTCAGGAAAGAGAAACATTAAAATTCATTACTACTACTTTTTTACTTCCATTACCCGACAACCGTAGGTAATGGAAGTATTGTATTCGGTCCAAAAATTCGATATCGAGATTTCATCTGATTTACATGTTTTAAGGTCTCCTAAGTCCAAAAAAAGTGGTTTATGGCAATTGGTCAGGGTGTATGTCTGTGGGGAATCTTTTGACTATCATATCTCCGAAACTAATAAAGGTATAGCTACGAAACTTCAGAATTAATACAGAACTGCTGTACAGATGGATTTTTAAAATTTTGGTGAAAATTCGAAAACTGGAAGTTGGACCGTAAGTCCGTATCTCAAAAATTGCTCTAACGATTTTCTTCAAGTTTGCTACATAAACACTCTATTATATGTCCTTTTGAGGGATATAGTTGGTTAGTTCAAAGAAATTGATAGATGCCGTGTATAAACAGCTCAATTTCAGGTCTCGCAAATGCGTTTTTTAAAAACGGCTGTACAAATTTTTTTTCATACTCGCCATATTAACTCCCTTTTAAATATTCTTTTGTAAGTAACTATTGTTTTCCGGTCAATAATTGAGTATACCAAGTTTTCGTAAGGGTTAGTATCTTAAAAATGGCTCTAACGATTTTTTTAAAAATTTCATAAATCCAATAAGTTTCATAAATCCATTTTAAATATCCTTTCTTGTATATTACGTGGTTATTACAGGAAAATTAACAGTAATCCGGATTAGATAGGTCAGTTTTAGATTTCGGAAATTGGTGTTTCAAAAAATAACTCTAATTTTTTTTTTTTTTTTTTTCTTATTTTTTAACTCACTATGTAAACTCTGTTTAACATGTTTACTTATATCAGCTTTCATACATATATCAGCCTTTATATAAATATATATATCAGCTTTCTCTTATAGGAAATTTTTTAGGTGTCTATTTCATTAGGTCAATTTTATGTCTTCTGATCACATTTTAAAAAATTGCATATAATACATGAAATAGTGGATAATGGAAGTCGTGTGGTTGCGTCACACCAGATTTTTTATACAATGATTTGTACCCTTTATAATCAGTGCACATTACTATAAATGAAAATTTCTGCATGAATTTTGTGGCGAGAAAAAAAGGAAGAAATTTATTTTCTCTGAGAGTGCCCTAATCTAAAAAAAAAAAAAAAAAAAAAAAAAAAAAAAAAATTAGACTACGATCACTGTGAACTTGAATAGGACCGGCAAAAGGTTAATATTTTATTAACTTTTAAACTACAACTGCCGTCAAAAAGGGATTTAATATAGCTACCTTGCATTCCAGTGGTTTTCAATGGACAATTCATTTTTTCGAATGATAATTTTTACATCCATATTTTATTTATTTATTTATTTATTAACAGTAGGCCCTGTCCATTTAATTGATTTTCCTCACTAGTGTTTTAATGTTTTAAATTTTATTATTAGCGATTGGTGTTGTAAATGATACTCACATGTATTCACCGCCCATTTAATTGATTTTCCTCACTAGTGCTTTAATGTTTTAAATTTTATTATTAGCGATTGGTGCTGTAAATGGTACTCACATATATTAACCGCCAACTTAAATTAAGGATGTAAGAGCCAGGGTATTTTTATTTTTATTTTATTTTATTTATTTATTTATTTATTTTATTTTATTTTATTATAGTTCTTGGATTGTTGACATTTTTTATTTTGCTGAAATTTTCAGTATAAGTTCTTTATGTTAAACAATTAGGCACTTCTATTTAATTTTTACAAAAGATTTTTTTTTTTCCCCATAAGGTTTTTGTGGGTTAAAGATGAAGGTCGTCTGTTATTTTACGAAAAACATACCAATTTACGTAAAGCAGTACATTTTTGCACTAAAACTGAACCATGAAATTGACAGACATTTTGTATTCTACCACTTCCACACTAATTTTAGTACATAAATATTTATTGTGACTATTTATTGGACTCTTGGCATAACGGTATAAGGTTATTCAAAATTCTTTAACAATAATAATAATAATAATAATAATAATATATATATATATATTAATATATTTAATAATTTTTTTTTTGTATATTTAAGTACAAATATATAAATTTGTTCCTTAATAAAATTTCAGCTTTATGTTTATCGTAGAAGGCTACAGACAGGCGAATTCATGTAAGTGTTATCCTAATTAAAACTAATAAAACAAATCGAAAGATTTTGAATAGGTTGAAAATTGGGATTTTAAAAGCATTATGTAAAATCTTTATACACTGAAAATAGTCTTTTTGGTTGAGCTACGATAGAAAATGCTCCTTTAAAAAGAATTGACGAAAATATTCGCTGTTTTTTTATTATTCTTTATTGTTTTCTATGTTGTTATTGTTGTTTTATTTTACTTTTTTCAGTCGTTTCACTTCTGATTAACAATTGCCGCACATTAATTATATTACACATAATTCATTTTATACTATAAGTGAATTCTATGAAATAATATTTAGTTTTAATTTACCTTAAAACAGAAAGAAAGAGAGAAATGATATTTTTGAACATATATGTTCGAAATTGAACACATATTTTCGATAATATAAACATTTTTAAAGGCATAATAGCATATTTTTATTTCATTAAAAGCGTGCAGAAAATATATAAAATTTGTAACTTTCGTTACGTTCCTTTTTACTTAATCCGGATAGGTAAATTTAATATATTTCACATTACATATCGATGATCAATCTATAAAATGAATTTAAATAATCTATAAAATAAAATTATGTATTGTTCAATTTCATAATATAATATTTATTTCTTGGTATACAATATTTATTTCTTTAAATAGTAAAAATTCCGTACTTTTCAACCTAACCAGGAAGATTTTTAGTCCCGCCCCTTTCCGCTTATTTTTTCACACCAGTTTTCTGTTTAGAGCACTTTTCTTCTTACTTAAACTTAAATATATTCGAAGAGAATTACTCTAAAAATTAAGTGGAGTACAAAAAGGGGCGGGAACTAACAATCATTCGAGTTAAATTGGCAAGTATGAAATTGCATTATACTGTAAGATAGTTCGTACTTCCCGCCTCTTTTCCGGGTTACTTTCAGGGATGAGAAATTTTCTCCTTTATTGCTACCTGTATCTTTATTCAAAAATCTCTATCCTATTTAATCATGACGCATTACCATAGAAATACAGGATTGCCACAAGCGACCTTTTTATATTCTTTTTGGCACAATTATTTCTAAAAAAAAAAATTTATGATATATTTTCGCAGGTAAATCTGCACTTTGTCTGCAGAAATTTATTATAAATTTTATTTTATAGAAATAGTGTTAAGAAAATAATAATAATAATAATAAAGTCGCGTGTTGCAGCCCTGAAAATACAATAAAGATCTCTGCATAAAATTAGTAGTGGAAAAAAAGGGGAAAATTCTCACCACTGAAAGTGATGTGGAAAAAGGGTGGAGAGTGTGAATACTATATAAGCTTTTATTATATTAATCAACAGAATTTTAAAAACATCATATAATAACAAAGAGGTAAATGAAGAAAATTTCTGTTATAAAATACATTTGATTTATTTCTGTTGTAAAACTTAAAGATACAAAAGTAATAATTATAATCAGCTGTTTTTTTCTGAAAAAATTTGTTTTTAAACAGAAAATATTAAAAGAAAATCAAGTAATAATAATAATAATAATAATAAAACTCAAGTCAGATACTATTATTTATAAATTACTTACAAATACAATATATATATATATATATATATATATATATATATATATATATATATATATATATATATATACATATATATGTATGTATATTTATTTAATGTTAAATATATCTAAAGTATTTGTATAGATACCTTGAAAAAAACTTTTTTCAGGAATGATATCTGGACCTTGACTGCTAGCTACACATGGTTCTTTACATTCTTTTAGATGATAAGCTTCAGATCTAAAAAAATTAAAAAGTTTATTTCATTTATGTGCCCATGTAAAAGTAAAAGTATTTCAGGAAAAATTAAAATGTATCTTATTGTTAACTAAGGTGAGAAAATTCGTATTATTTTAAAACTCAACTTATATTTATAAAAACTTATATTTATAAATATATTTATCTTTAATTCTTATCTTATATTTATCTTATATTTATCATATATTCTTATCTTATATTTATAAATATATTTATCTTTACATATTCTCTATCGTTCTATTCCTCCAAAAAGTTTTTTGTTAAATAAATATCATTTAAAAATAAAGAGTTAATTTCAAATTTTATAAGAAAAATTAAATTAAAAAATTATAAATATTAAAGGTTAAATATAAGTTTTCAGTGACTTTATTATTATTATTATCACATACGAAATGTCTAATTGCATTCCATAAAATTTAGATTTAGATTGAATATAACTTTAATAACAAAAATTTATTTCTACTAATAATTGCTTACTTAATGTATTTTTATATGGTTACTTTATCAGAATTCCTAGATTTTCTGAATTTCGTAGATTTACAAAAAAAAAAAAAAAAAAAAAAAAACTCTTAAGTAGTTAGTGTGTGTAACTTATTTGGGGGTTTTAAATTGAAGGTTTTAAGGATGATTGTCAAAGAATCAACATCTTCAGGAACCTAAACCTGGGTGCGACATTTTTTGGGGAGTCTTTTAACCCTAGTTAGAAGTCGCTTACTCATGTTTAACATTGTAAAATAAGTAGAAATATATCCAACAAGCAGCTAATAATGAAAAGTTGTGTGGGATTACACAAGCAATTGGTAAAAAAAAAAAAAAAAAAAAAAAAAAAAAAAACTAAAGTCAGATGTTGTTATTAATAAATTACTTACAAATGCAATATATATATATATATATATATATATTAATTTATTTAGTGTTAAATATATCTATAGTATTTCTATCGATTTCATTAGAAATTTTTGCGCTTTATTTTCTACGAATTATAAATCTAAATTTCCGCAGTAAAAAAACAGATAATGATACTATATAAGAAAATAATTTTTATATTACAATTCAAGATTCCAAATACTAAAAACTCAAATTTATATAAAAATTAAATAATTATGTAAATTTACAAAAAAATTTCTAAATATTCTGCAAATATCATTGTACAATTAAAATAAATATTACTATTGGACCATAAACACTTAGATTATTATTATTATTTTATTTTATTTTTTTAATAAATAAACACAAAATTTACTTTAGCAAGAAATAACTCAAACAAAAGCAGACTACATTACATAATAAAAATACATGGTTCATTAATAATGTAATTCTAGAGAAAGCTCAAGAGCCGCTTCATCACCTCCAAATGAAAGAATTTGTTTAATTAATGACATTCATTGAAGGTTGCTATAACCAGCATTATCGATATTTCCAAAGTAATATTCGGGTTCGGGGAGAAGCAGCAAAGGAATAGCATGGGGAATGCTTATCTAGCATGTGTTACTCTTTTCATTATATTTATATTTTGTTTTTTAATAGTAATACATTTCTAAATGAAGAGCGTTTGCACTGTGGATTTTATTTATTTATTTTTTATTTATTTTTATCTTTTAAGATATAACAAGGAAAATGTTTATTTTATAAGTATTATTCTTTTCATTGCAAGTATGAAAGAATTTTGCTTTTTTGCCAGCAATATTTTCCTACAAAAATTTCTATTCTATAAAATAACAAAAATAATTGTAAAAATATGATAAAATTTCCTTTATAGAAATACTGGTGGCAGAAAAACGGAACTCTTTCATCCCTGTTATTATATTTATACATAGCTATCAAAAGAATCCTAATTAATATTCCATAATACTGTTAATATCCGCCCCTTTCTCTACACCACATAATTTTTCCAATCGAGTAATTATTTCCAAAATGTTAATATGATTAAATAGGGAGGAAAATACTCTAAAAAAGGACTAGTGTGGAGAAGTAGGCTGGTACTAAAATACTGCAAAATATTTATTGGAATTATGTCAGCTATGCATTTATGCTTTGTTTTTTTAATATAACTACTTCTTAAAATCAGAGACGTTTGTACTACCATAGCCTCCTAAACTTCCGCGTGGCTCGGAAACTTGACAACAGTTCAAGCGGTAGACAGCGCCACCAGTTTGCGCAACTTTTTTATTCAACAGCAACCAAGAATTTTTAAAAGTGGTATTCGATATACATAAAAGGCGAATAGAATCGAAGGAACGTCGATTATATATATCATATATCACTTCTTAAAATTATTGGTGACATTTGAATTAACATCTCGCGTAATGTGTACTAGGTGGCGCTGTCTACCGCTTCAACTGTTGCCAAGTTTCGGAGCCACGCGATAGGATTCTAGTTTAGGAGGCTATGGTGCTGTCTACCGCTTGAACTGTTTCCAAGCCACGCGGAAGGCATCTAGTTTAGGAGGCTATGGTACTACATATTATGTTTTATTTTTATTTATTTATTTTTTTTTTTTTAAGGAATAGCAAGAGAAATGTTTATCCAAGATATGTTATTTCTGTCATTATATTTATGTTTAATAAAATTATATTTAATAAAATTAAACATAATTTATACTTCTCACTAATATATTAAAACCAACGTAACATTTAAAATGAAATAATGAATAATAATAATAATAAAAAAAAAAAATGTATTCATAAAAAAAAAAAAAAAAAAAAAAAAAAAATTGTAAGTTTTGTTTTAAAAATTTTTGTGTTCATTATTTCATTATATTTATGGTTTGATTTTAATATTACTACATTTTTAAATCCTGGTCGTTTGTACTGCGAACATTTTTATTATTATTTTTATTTATTTATCAACCAGTAATTATTATCACAGTTGATAGTGAAAATTACTAGAAAATTACGAAAAATATTTTTGCTATAAAAGATTGTCACAGTAAAAATTCTGGATTTAAATATATAAAAAGACACTTTTTTTTTTTTTTTTTTTTTTAATGAAGAAAAGTTAAATAATTGACTTAAATTTCTCTTGCTAAACTAAAGCAACTATACAAATTTATTTGCTATCTCCATAGAAAAATATTAAATAAGAATTATTTGCATCAATTTATAAGATATCTGACCTCAGGTGATGAAAATCTAACCTTTTTTTTATTTTTTATTATTATTAATAAGTATGTTTAATTTAATTTTATTTTTATAATAATAATAATTATACTATAACAGCAAATATAAAAGTATTTTTCGCAGTAATTTTCTAGTAATGTTCATTATCAGCTATGATTACAATGATTGGTAAAAGAAATAAATCCGCAGTACAAACGTTTATGTTTTTAAAATGTAGTAATATTAAAAATAAGCTTTAAAATAATGAAAAGAGTAACACAGGTTAGGTAACCTTTTGATTGTTTTTCCTCAAAGAAAAGAATCCGCAGTACAAACGCTTTTGATTTTAAAATGAATAGCAATGACAATTATAATAATGATTATTAAATTTATTGTTATAATAATTATGATCATTAAATTTAATTTACATTCTCGCTTTTTCTACTTCAGCGTCTGTCTGATTAATTACTATTATAATATTGAATTATTCATTTATATTAAATAACAAATAAATAAATTAACTTTATCATTTTTGGATATTCCATTCATTATTATAAACAACTAAATTTAATTCTTAAATTTTACAACTGCAATGTGAAATATTGAATTAGCTATCAATATTAATAATATTATTTAGTAATAATAATGTTAATAACCTAATAACAAAGCTACTTAAAAGTAAGAGAAAGAAACATATATAGATAAAGAAAAGAAATAAGAATTATTGTCTTACTTTTCTGAATCTGGTACATAACACCTTCCTGCAATAGGAGAATTACAATTTTAATTGTCAAAAAAATGTTATATAAATGGCATCGCAAATTAAAGTACATTAAATCAAAACCAAATTTAGCACTAAAACATATTAATGACATTGTTTAAATGTAAAAAAAAAAAAAAAAAAGAAAGAAAGAAGAAAACACATTTTATTATCTAAAATAGAAATTAAAATCCCTTGTTAATTGATTATAATTCACATCATCAGAGCACATAAACTAAAACTTTAAAAAATAAATAAATAAATAAATAAATAAAAACTGAATTACCTTTGTTTATGTGATAATATATATATTTATATATATATTACATTTGCCATTCTGTTGGTTGGTTGGTTGGGATTTACTTCACACTAGTGCAACGCAATGGGCAATTGCCGTAGTGTTGTGAAATTTGCTTTAATGAAATTAATTAAAATTTGGGTTTCCAAAAGTCTCAGATGTGATTTAATGATAAATATTATTTTAAGTGTTATTAAATTATATAAAACTTTACTTTTTTATTTATTTACTTGCACAAATTAAGCCTTTAGAAAGCATAACTTTTAAATCTTATGGGAAAAGTTCTATATAAGGTGGCTATAATTAAATTTGACCTATTCAGAGCACTCTATAACTATAACTGAAATGAGGATTGAGTCGAAAATTTGTATGTAGATTATTCAAAAGATGCACTTAAAGGTTCAGGAAAATAAATAACTAAAAACAAATAAAAGAAATAAATAAAAAGAAATAAAATAAAAGAAATATAATATAATCCAATTTTTTTTTTAATTTCCACTAGGGATGCATTACAGTCAAAACACTTGAAATGATATTCAATAAATAATTGTGTTCTATTTTAACATTTAAAACCTTACGATATTTAAAACTATAATTCTTACATTTTGGAAATATTTTTGCGGCAAAATTTTGTAGATGACAGAATGATTATCCGTTCATTCTCTACTCCTTGCCCAGCCTGTTCTTTCGATCTTAATCTATATGACTTTTGATTATGGGACCATTTAAAGAGTTTAGTTTATGATGGAAAAATGCTGTAAAGCTGGCTAACTTAAAGGGCAGCTTTACGTTACATGTGCAGCAGATCACTGGCGATTAGCTGCGATCAGCTGTTGAACAAATTGTTCATCGGCTGCAAATTTTACAACTTAACGATGGGGCCCGCACTGAAAAGTGTACTTTGCACACTAAACAGACTCTAAAAAATAACAAAAATGTCTGTAATAATAAGTAAAGACGATTGTATTTATTGGAAGTAGCTTGTTTGTATTTTAATATAAGTCCCCTCTAGCGGAATATTTCATTTTATTTAATTTATTTATTTTGCAGAGTTTTTTTTTCCTCATTCTTTGAATTGTCAGCATACAAATTTCAGTGATCCTTTAGCAATCTGAAATTTTTAATAAATATTTCAGCAGTGTAGTATATATAGTGATTTTAATTACATAATCATTTCCACCAAGTAATGTATTCGAAAATTGAGATATGATGAGTGCCGGGTACCCGGGACCAAATTGCCCCATACCTCAGCGACCAGAAACATCATCAGAGATAAAATACCAGATGATAAAAAAAAAAAAAAAAAAGGAAAAGAAAGCAAATGCTAGGAAAGGCTACCAGTCATGAAGTTAAATAAAATGAACATGATTCATTGCAAAATAAGAGCAACCAGCTTCCATATTATGGAAGATCAGAAGCTTGATCTCCGCGGGCCTCCCAGAGAATGGCTAACTTATTAATAGTACTGTCAGTTTCCTTCATTTTGTTACGTGCGTTTTTAAGTTTAATAATTAAAATTACTAACATTAAATTCACCTGCGATGTCATTAAGAATTTCAGTTGATACATAAATGGGGTTAGATTTAAATAAATTGGAGTACGCGAGCGGTTTTTCAAGTACCGTATTTACTTGGAGATAATAAAAACAATGAGTAATCATATATAATTTTTCCACTGTGAAGCATCACCCAAATTTTCTCAAAAATACTCCTCTTGATAAATACCGTATTTTTCAAAGTATAATCTCCTGAATTAGCTTTCCACAAGAGATTTTAATATACACACAGTGGCTAATAGATTTTTCGGCAAATAACTTAATGGGAGATCAAGTAGAGCATTAAGCTCAAAAATCTTATTATTATTATTATTATTATTATTATTATTATTATTATTATTATTATCAAAACTGTACGTGATGGAAAATTTGAATACTTTTTGCTTAATCACCATCCAAAAATACACTAGACAAACACATCACATTGAAGAAGAAAAATATTTCAACGCAGACCTGTGTTATCAGTATTTAAAGTAAATTTGTGCTATTTAAAAAATTACATTTAAATATGTATTAAAATTATTAATGAAAGATGCGTTATAATTTTAGTTAGTTTAAAACAAAACTGTCATTTAAAAAAAAAATATATATATATATATATATTAAATATTAAATATTAATTTTCTCGAGACTGTTAATTTAATTTCTGGTATGTATTACTAAATTATTTTAGTTTTAATGGATAGCAATATTTATTAGGGAGCATAATATTCTAAACGAATTTGCAAGTTAGGAAATATGACATTAATCATATTCATAAAATTATAATTAAAATTTCCATTTGAAAGGTGGAATAGGTAAATTAAATTATGAGATATGAGTTGAATATCAAACAGAAAAATAATAATAATAATAATAATAATAATACACGTTATATTTTCTATCTCGAATAAGCATACAAAATAAAATTTAATTAATTTAAAATAATAAATAAATATTTCTTGAATACTGATCCACGGTTCTTTAGAAATTCTTTGTTCAAATCTACTAAGAAAAATAAATGTGTATTTATGAATAAATATAAAACAATGAAATGAAACTAATTTTAAACACAACATTTCAGTATTAATGAACATTGATTTTGGTATCTTTAAATATTTATTTTACTTTCATTGTTTAAAATAATTTATAAATTAATTTAAAAACTAACTAATTATACAATGCAATTCAAGAAGAATAGAAAATGTTATTAAATCTTAGCCATTTAAATGTCAGTTATCTGTGACCAAATATCACTTTAGTTCGTTTTATAAATATGTTGTCAGCTAGATTTTATTATCTGGCTACTGATAAATTTCATTACAAATATCAGGCTATTTGTTACGCGTGCATTCACTACATAAACACGAAATACATTGGTAAGATAATTTCTAAATTTATTACAGAAAGAAAGGGAAAAAAGGAACAAAAAAAAAAAAACATTCATTCAAGTATTTTTATTACTATAATATGTTACTTGCAAACATTCTGCCTGTAACGTCATATGTACAGTACAGTCAGGGGAAAAAAAAAAAAAAAAAAGAAAAAAAAACCGCACTCGACGTAACATTGTTGCTAATCGATGCACACAAATGTAACATGTATTATTCAATGGGGAATTGTGAGCAGAGATGCCAGATTTGAGGAAAATATTTATTCAACATCCACCGTTAAATTTTACTTGTAATGGTTATCTAATTACAAAGACGATTTAAACTTTTTTATCATTTTTGACGTTCCTCAAGGCTCTAAAATAAGCCCTAATCTTCTCAACCTTTATATTAATGATATGCATCGCTACCCTCATACCTCAATGTCTATTTTTGCAGACGATACCTGTGTTTTTGCATCTAGCATTAACAGGCATTATGCTATTTCGGCCATATCACGTCACCTTAAAATTCTTGTTAGATGGTTCAGCAAATGAAGAATAGCTCTCAATATTGGCAAAACTGAAGCTATTATATTCTCAAGTGGAAGAAATGTCATGACACCTGCAACTAAAGATAAATATCAAATTAACCTCAGCGCTACCACTTGGTCAAACCACTGTAAATACCTTGGAGTTACTCTAGACCAAGGACTCACTTTCAAACAACACATTACCACTACGCGTAAGAAATTTCGAGCGGCTAAATCGAAATTAATGCCCCTAATTGCTCGGAATAGTAATTTAAACTCTAAAAATAAGATAAAAATAAGCTCTAGTATACGTCCTACTTACGACTCATTCTCACTTATGCATGTACGGTATGGTCATATGCTGAAAAATCCAATATCAAGTTACTCATTAGGACGCAAAACGGAACAATTCGGCAAATACTTGATATGCCATCGTATGTTCGAAATTTTCAAATTTATAAGGAGATTTCTACTCTAACTCTCAATAATTTTATTCAGTACTTAATTATACAATTTCATTCGGCTCTACAATCGTTAGATAACCCAGCTTTAAACACACTAGCAGCGTGTGACCAGCGTGTGATCCTATGAACAGACGCAGACCCAAAGCGGGCCTCGTTTTGAACTCCCACCTTTAATCTTTTTTGCTGTTTTACTCTATGTTACGCATTTTTTCTCTCTTCTATCGCCTTCGGGCACTGACTTCTCCTCGGAGAATTTACCCTGGTTTTTTTTTATGTTAAGTTTGTCATTCTCTATTTAAAAAAAAGAAGAAATATAATAAAGAAAAAAAAAATAAATGAAAAAAAAAAAAAAAAAAAAAAAACATCCTAGAAAATAAAAAAATATTCTTATTATCCTTAAACTATCTATTATATTTTGTAATGCTATCCTTAACCTTCCTTCTTTTATGTTTTTTGTGCTTCCTATTTCATGAATTCAAGGTTTACGTATTTATGTTTTGGTGTTCCTTCTCTGTTTTCCCCCCTCTCTCCGTTGCAGTGATTGTGATTTTTTTATGACTCGCGCCTCGTTAGTTCTATCCTTAGGCAGAGGAAGATGCCTGGCTTTTGTCACAGGTGCTTCCATCTAACAGTATCCGAAGATCCGAAGGTCCTGTAAAACATGTTTCGAAATAATTAGCAAACCGTTTCAATTAAAATTTAGTGGTGGGTGTTAAATAAAAATCCCCCTCAATCTGGCAGCACTGATTGGAAGTACTTTCAGAAAATGAAGTGATATTTTGAATTGGGAGTCGTCCAGGGTTGAAACTCTTCCACCAGTAACTTTTAACAATATCTGTATCCCATTTAATCACAGGATATTAGTATAAAAATACACTCAATTTTTCTAAATGAAAATAGTGGTGCCGATGACGATAACCCCTTTCACCGGTGGAGTCGTTTGCATATTAAATGCGCATCAACTCTGATTATTTCAATCGTAATACCCAATTTTCATTTTACATTTGAATTCCTGGGCTAGTGGCAATGTGAAAAAGTATATTCCTTGTACATTTTACTTTTTTTTAGAGTATAAGCGTTCAAAGTTTGAAGGTGATAATGTTAAATTCATATCTCAAACTTTTATTAATATCTTGACAAAAAAAAAAAAAAAAAAAAAAAACTTCATTAGTTATATATATATATATATATATATATATATATTTAACGATATACAGTGAATAAACCAAACATAATCCAAGATCACTTTTGATTCTGAAATTTTTTTTAAATTATGGATGGATGGTAGGGTTTTACGTCGCACTACTGCTGCGGAATATGCAATTGGCGACGGTCTGGGACTCGTTGCTAGAGGTGGTCATGAAACATGCCATCACAATTTTGATCCTCCGCGGAAGGGATGACTCTCCTGCTTCGGTAACCACCAGAGGATTTTTAAATATAAAAAATATTAATAAATTCATATTAAAAAAATTATGAGATATGATCTGTATTAATTTCTAAATAAAAGGAAACTTAATGCTGAAAAATATGGGTGTACAATTTTGCAGTTCATTCCATTTATTAGTCTTCGAGATATAAATAAATATTTCTTTTGGAGATGCTTAGGCATCTCTTATAAAGTATTGCATGAGATAACGAAATTTTTAAAAAAAAATAACTGAGAAAATTAAACAAAATACATTTAATTTTTATTTACGGATCAAGCTATACACAACAGTAACGTCAAACGCAAAGAAATGAAACAAAAATGGTGTTTTTTAGACATTAGTCATAACAAACAAAATTCTTGTTTTTATATAGAAGCTCCACCTTTCATCGTTCTCCTAAAACAAAACAATGTAGAAAAACAAAAGTGACTTTTCGTATTCATGTAAAACTCCTTAATTTACGTTTGCAAAAATATACGCAAGTGACATTTACGTCATCGATCCCTTGTGATAAATTTTGAATCCTTTAAACGAACGCTAGAAATGAAAAATCAACTAAATAGGCGGGGCTTAGTGTTTAAAATAGAAAATCAGGTGGAATGTAAAAATTATGAATTAAAGAAACGAATGGACTTGGAATGGAAGGTAGACATGTTAAATCGCTTCTTAACAACCGTCATAATTAAAGGGTTAATCATTTAGTTCATACATTGGTTTATTATTTTATTTTATGTTTTTTTTTGGGGGGGGAGGGGGGAGGATTATTATTTTAAGGATACTTTAGTCATTGAAAATTACTTATATAAATATATTTTAATTAAAAAACTATATTTTCATAGAAATTATAAAATAAATAGTACAGTTTCAAAGAGTTAAACTGTCCCAAAACTGGTAAGTACGATTAAAATTGTTTAATGTTTACTTCATGATACCTTAAAATCTAATCAATAATTTTACCTTACTTAAATCCTTACTAAGTCCGAGCTTCATTATATATTTCGGCTACCTAACGGTGCCATCTTCAGAAACACTCGGTAAAAAATTATTTGAAGGTGCTAAGTCTGGACGACTTGTTTATCTTTTGTAGTTTCTTCTTTAATTTCTTCACTTCTCTTGTTTTCTTTATATAGCTGTTGCCACTCGGTAGGAATAATGCTATGTTCGATATCATTGATAGTATTATTATTGGTTAGTATTTCGATAGCTTCTCTTTTGAGAGCATAATGGTGAGAGTTGTATGGGGCTATTTTATGAAAATTAATGGAATCAATGTTAATTGGGTTAGTATTGTTAGTTCTTGAGAAAGCTGTGGAATGTCTATTGTATTTTAAGTCGGTTATGTGTTCTGAAATACGTTCTTTTATTTTCCTTTTAGTCATTCCTATGTATGAGGCTTTATTTTTATTTTCATTTTGATATTGGAAATCGATTTTATAAATGCCGGCTGTGTGTTTAAAGTCTATGGAATCTTTCTCATTGCGAATTCGCTGGTATATATTTTTATTTGGTTTTATTGGGATGTTTATATTGTGTTTGGTGGCTTCATTTTTAATTTTTACGGCGGCCCCTTTGCAGTACGGGATCGCGGGGGTAAATAGTTGTTTAGATTTTTGAGCATTCGTAATACTGTTTAGGGTTTTTATACGTTTTTTATAAAATTTATCAACTATGGAGGGATTATAATTAGCTTTCTTGGCGATATCTTTTATTATTTTTATTTCGGAATTTAGATATTTTTTATTAGAGCATATGAGTATAGCGCGGTTAACGTAGGAGCGAATAGCGGCATATTTGTAAGAGAGGGGTGTGTGACATTTATTATTTATGATTTCGTTGTTACTAGTAGGTTTTCGGAAGACGGTGGTGTCTATGGAGTTATTTTTGTTTCTGATAATGGTGACATCAAGGAAATTTAAGGAATGGTTATTTTCTATTTCATTGGTTAATTTGATGTTCGGATCGGTGTCATTAAGTTTTTCAAGAATGTTGTCGGGATCAATCGTGGGTGGGGTGACAGAAAAAATATCATCTACATAGCGTATCCAAATTTTACATTGGTTGATCAAATTGCTTACAGAATTTTCGAACATTCGCATTTTGAGCTCGGCGATGATCCCCGAGATGGGGGAGCCCATGGGCACGCCTTGGGTTTGTTGGTAATAACATCCGTTGAAAAAGAAATAAGAGTGGTTAAGTAAAAGATTATTTACGCGTATTAAGGTGTCACTAATATTATTGTTGCCGTAATGATTTATTATAAGTGAGTTGATTTTGGGGTTAATTTCAGAAATATTGATTGAAGGATATAAGTCTTTAACGTCAAAACTGCAGAGTGTGTCGTTGTATGAGATATTGATATTGCGGATTTTTTGAATAAAGGTTTCAGTTGAGTTTATTGATAAGTTAGAGGGTGGTAGGAGAGCTTTATAGATATCTTTCATGTAACGTTCTAGACAGTATGTCGGGCCTTCGGATTTATTAACAATAGGGCGCAGTGTTGGAGGGTTTTTATGATCTTTGTATTTGCCAAAGAGACGGGTAATAATTGGGGCATGGTTATTATAAATAGGGGGTGTGTTATTAGGCCATGTGCCAGTTTTTATGATGGATTTAGTTTCTTCAATGAGTTTATTGAGGGGGGAGTGTGTGAGTTTGACAGCGTTAAGTTTTTTGATAGAGTCTTGCATCATTTGAATGTATTGCGTTCGGTCCATTATTGTGAGAAGGTTTGTTTTATCGGACATTAAGCAGGTTATGTTTTTATTGTTTTTAAGATCTTGAAGGCATTTAATATCTAAGTAGTCGGAAGTTCTATTGGTATTTTTTATAGAATTTATAGCGGTATTACGAATGTTGGGGCGTTTTTGTGGCGGTATATGTTCTATCGCGGTTTGAATGTGGGCAATGGTGTCATTAATATTTATATTGCCGTTTAAAATAAATTTAGGTCCAAGTTTTAATATTTCATCTTGATGGCTATTGAGTTTGGTGTTAGATATATTTAAATATGGGTACGTTTTGGGACGCCCCAACATTCGTAATACCGCTATAAATTCTATAAAAAATACCAATAAAACTTCCGACTGCTTAGATATTAAATGCCTTCAAGATCTTAAAAACAATAAAAACATAACCTGCTTAATGTCCGATAAAACAAACCTTCTCACAATAATGGACCGAACGCAATACATTCAAATGATGCAAGACTCTATCAAAAAACTTAACGCTGTCAAACTCACACACTCCCCCCTCAATAAACTCATTGAAGAAACTAAATCCATCATAAAAATTGGCACATGGCCTAATAACACACCCCCTA
Source organism: Salticus scenicus (assembly GCA_963930645.1). NCBI lineage: Eukaryota > Metazoa > Arthropoda > Arachnida > Araneae > Salticidae > Salticus > Salticus scenicus. The sequence continues at coordinate 319,976,118 of OZ005650.1, forward strand.
TTTATAATAACCATGCCCCAATTATTACCCGTGTCTTTGGCAAATACAAAGATCATAAAAACCCTCCAACACTGCGCCCTATTGTTAATAAATCCGAAGGCCCGACATACTGTCTAGAACGTTACATGAAAGATATCTGTAAAGCTCTCCTACCACCCTCTAACTTATCAATAAACTCAACTGAAACCTTTATTCAAAAAATCCGCAATATCAATATCTCATACAACGACACACTCTGCAGTTTTGACGTTAAAGACTTATATCCTTCAATCAATATTTCTGAAATTAACCCCAAAATCAACTCACTTATAATAAATCATTACGGCAACAATAATATTAGTGACACCTTAATACGCGTAAATAATCTTTTACTTAACCACTCTTATTTCTTTTTCAACGGATGTTATTACCAACAAACCAAAGGCGTGCCCATGGGCTCCCCCATCTCGGGGATCATCGCCGAGCTCAAATGCGAATGTTCGAAAATTCTGTAAGCAATTTGATCAACCAATGTAAAATTTGGATACGCTATGTAGATGATATTTTTTCTGTCACCCCACCCACGATTAATCCCGACAACATTCTTGAAAAACTTAATGACACCGATCCGAACATTAAATTAACCAATAAAATAGAAAATAACCATTCCTTAAATTTCCTTGATGTCACCATTATCAGAAACAAAAATAACTCCATAGACACCACCGTCTTCCGAAAACCTACTAGTAACAACGAAATCATAAATAATAAATGTCACACACCCCTCTCTTACAAATATGCCGCTATTCGCTCCTACGATAACTGCGCTATACTTATATGCTCTAATAAAAAATATCTAAATTCCGAAATAAAAATAATAAAAGATATCGCCAAGAAAGCTAATTATAATCCCTCCATAGTTGATAAATTTTATAAAAAACGTATAAAAACCCTAAACAGTATTACGAATGCTCAAAAATCTAAACAACTATTTACCCCCGCGATCCCGTACTGCAAAGGAGCCGCCGTAAAAATTAAAAATGAAGCCACCAAACACAATATAAACATCCCAATAAAACCAAATAAAAATATATACCAGCGAATTCGCAATGAGAAAGATTCCATAGACTTTAAACACACAGCCGACATTTATAAAATCGATTTCCAATATTAAAATGAAAATAAAAATAAAGCCTCATACATTGGAATGACTAAAAGGAAAATAAAAGAACGTATTTCAGAACACATAACCGACTTAAAATACAATAGACATTCCACAGCTTTCTCAAGAACTAACAATACTAACCCAATTAACATTGATTCCATTAATTTTCATAAAATAGCCCCATACAACTCTCACCATTATGCTCTCAAAAGAGAAGCTATCGAAATACTAACCAATAATAATACTATCAATGATATCGAACATAGCATTATTCCTACCGAGTGGCAACAGCTATATAAAGAAAACAAGAGAAGTGAAGAAATTAAAGAAGAAACTACAAAAGATAAACAAGTCGTCCAGACTTAGCACCTTCAAATCATTTTTTACCGAGTGTATCTGAAGATGGCACCGTTAGGTAGCCGAAATATATAATGAAGCTCGGACTTAGTAAGGATTTAAGTAAGGTAAAATTATTCATTATATTAATAATCCTTCCTTCAACATTTTTGTAAAGTACCTTAAAATCATTTATCTGAAAAGATTAAGTTTAGGCGTTGTTGTATGTATATATATATATATATATATATTATCTTAGTTCATATATTATATTACACCTACAAAATAAAGGGAATGAAAATTTAAGTTATATTGTTTATCAATAATAGACACATTTAATTGAAAAATATTGCACATTTTTTAAAGAGCATTGTCTGACCAATCTTAAGTGTAACGTATCTAAACATACCTAAAATGTATTATCTAATAAAGTAGTTAACCCTTTGAGTACTGAATAATATGGAGATTTGTATGCCCATGGGACAAATTTAATTTGTCGCTATATGGAATAACACTTTCGCGACCGCATGATTTTGAATCTTTGACAGTAAGGTCCGCCTTTGGGTGTTATTCTCCCATGTTACAATATTTCAGAACCAAATATTCTGTATTCACATTTATATTAGAAATGAATATACTTTATAATTTTATTCTTTCTAATCAAAGTATTTGCATCTATAGTATATTTCGTGAATATTGATCGTATATTTAAGAAAAAAATAGCATAAAAATTGCAAAAGAAACGCCCACTATTAGAGCTACAGATATTCAAATGATGTGAATCTACGTCAGCGGTCACGAAAGTGTTAATATGTAAAAGTAATACATTTTATTTGGAATATATTTATATTGATGATATATGGTTGTAAGATATCATAAAAAACGCCAAGAAAGTGTTTGCGATCAGCGCCCGCTGGCGGGGGTGCCACAAACATCAACGCCTACTTCTTAAATTCAGATGACCAGTCAGACTCGTCCACAGGGAGGAGAGAGGGGAGAGAATGGGTTCCCCTCTGTCCCCAATTCTCGCAGATACTTACATGCACTATTTCGAAAGCAAGCGTTTTAAGAAAATATCTTTTTCTTTTTGGACCCGTTACGTTGACGACACCTTCACGCTTATCGACATATCTCGTCACAATATTGACCATGTCTTAGAAACTTGAAATTCAATTGACAGTAATATCCAGTTTACATATGAAATAGAAAATAATGGCTCCCTTCCATTTCTTGAAACCCTCGTCTCTCGCACTGTAAATGGATTTTCAACCACCGTTTATCGTAAAAATTTTGCAGTCTCCCTTCCTCCCCTTGCGCGTTCATCTCACACAACTTACCAAAAAATGGCTGTCTTCTATACTTTTGCAAACCGTGCCCTTAATATTTGTTCAAATCCTATTTTATTAAAATCTGAAATTAAATACCTGAAAGCCATTGAAATTGACAGAGGTTATGACGCTTCCATTATAGACAAAGCTATCCAGAAATTCCAACTCCCTCGTATTTCGTCTACTAAATCAGTCTCTTCTAATATCAGTATTGTTTTACCCTATTTTCCTAAATCCAGCCAAACCATAGCTAAAATTCTCAAACAATATGACTTTAAAACAGTATTTTCGCCTTCCAATAAACTCACCTTTTCTCAGTTAAATGATCCCATTGATATGCATAATTCTTAGGGTATTTATAGTATTTCCTGTCAGTGTGGTTCATCATATATTGGCCAAACTAAACGCAGTCTTAAATTTCGTCTAAAAGAACATATGAATTACGTCCGCAAACAAGAAACCAATAAATCGGCTATGTCTAAACGTTGCTGGAAGGAAAATCATAATTTTAAATTTAATTCAACTAAAATAATTTGCAGACCTAAATCCATTCATGATCTCGATTTCTTTGAAGCTTTTCATATTTATAAAAATTTTAAAAACCATGTAAATTGTGATTTCGCTGTTCCCTATTTGGCTGATTGTTGGAAATTTTACATTCAGTCCACATTTTCTTAATTTTTCTACTGTTTACACAGCTAACATTCCTTAATTCCTATTGGCCACACTCCCCACCTTTCCCGTAATCGTATTAGTTGAACTAAATTCAGTCCCTCTCCTATAGATACGAGCACTTCTCCAGATTCAGAATTATTGTTGCACTGAAGACGGTACACTTAAGGCGACCGAAACAGCTGTATGCATCTCAAATATTTTCCTTTGGCGTTTCTGACGTAGTAGTTTATCCGGGTTTTTAAGAACAAATGTGTGTGCTACAGTTGGCAGGAAAAGTATCCGAGCACTAGCAATAGCCATATTCCTAGTCTGTCTAAGAACATGATTCGACAAGGATTTATTTAAAAAATAGTTTTAAGTATACTTTTTTGATATAAGAATTATTGGCTAGTGCTCGGATACTTTTCCTGCCGACTGTATTAGTTTTAATTATCAAAACTTTTTTTTTAAACTAATGAAAAATATTCGAATAAATATTTCAATGATAGGTTAGATGTGCACGCAGCGTGGGGAGAGGGATCCCAACGTCAATTATATTCTGTTTACTGGTGTATTTTTTACACCAGCGTGTGTAGTTAAGGATTAATTGTATTTAAATAATTTTGTACTACATATATTATTTAAATAATGAAATTATCATAATGAAATTAGCGTTTATTAATCATAAGATTAAAAAAAAAAATCTATGGAATATGCTATATTTAGCTTCAAGATTTACATAGCTACAAATAAAATATCTAAATACAGTAAGGGCTATAACTGGAAAATGCTAGAATTGTTTTTCCGTGTATGTTAAGCGTTTTCAACACGTTCCAATAATGTTTTAAAGTGATTATGAATTCAATTAGTCTGCCTGTGTTTTTCTTATTCTGTTTCTTTATGATCATGCAGGCGAAGTATATTGAAAGGCAAACGAGGCAGTGAACATGTGCAGCTGGAAAGTGTATATAATCTATGCAAACGGCATGATTTGTCATTCTTGTTATATTTTTCTTCTTAATAATTTATATATTAATAAAATTACCTTTATTATCCTATATAATTTTAAAGAGTTATTTCTAAGAAAATACTTAGAAATATTTTCTTAATTGCACATATAAAAAAAAAAAAAAGTTACAAATGCTTTTACAAATAAAAAGAAACTTATCTAAATTACCTTTTGGATTTTGTTTCTTTTTCTGAAATTTAATAACTAGAAGTACAATAATTCCTAACACCAGTAACACTACAATAGCTCCAATGACCACACCCAAAATTGCAGCAAGAGTTCCAGAATCATCATCATCTGTAAAAGAAGTAATGTATTGTATAAGAGTTATTGAAACTTATTTAAGAACGTGCACAGAATAAAAGACAGAATGCAATAAAGAGACACACCTAAACTGTAGGTTTATGACATTTACAAAAACATGTAAATGGATAATAAAAACCATACATTTACCACTAACTGTTGAAATAAATTTTAACAATCAAATTAATGAAAAAAAAAAAGAAAAAAAAAAAAAAAAGAAAACGAAAAAAAAGTGGACATTACGGTTGACTCAAAATTTAGACATCTATATTTCAATGAAGTTGTGCACCTCAAGTATTTAAAATAATGCCTGGTAATTAATTCATTCATGTGTTAATGATTTAAATTAATTTTATATTATTATCATACAACATTTTTAGTAAAGAGTTATACAGTGATGGACCACATCGTCATATGAATCTGATTAAAAAATTTACAGTGTTTCGAAAAGCACCGAGTTCTAAAATTTTATGTTTTTCCAAAAAATATTGATTTTTTTTATATTTATAAATTAATAATTTTAGGGATCAATAAATGTAAAGTCACTTTTATTCCATTTATTTTTTCAATTCCTTATCTAAGTTTTGAATTTATACACATCTTGGTGAAAATATATTTTTATTGCTCTTCAAATTTATAAATAATTATAAGTTAAAAAAATAATAAAATAATAATATATATATATGCCGTGTTTTTAAATTTTCTGATGAATAATAGCTATAGAACTATGTTAGCACTTTATCAAAATGTATAAATTTTTTAAAGTGATAATGACGTCAATTTTTATGAGATGCACAATTTAACATTTTATAATTTTTTAGTGTCCACTTTTTATTAAATGTATTTATTTTTATGGTGAACGAAAATGAACTCGCATTTTTTTTTTTTTTCTTTTGGCAACAATTAAATTATAGCTAATATTTAAATGGGTAATTTTAAAGCTATTAGGAGGTTATTATTTTCATATTTTAATCAATTAAAAGAAAACTAATCAAAAATTCGAAAATCGGGCTTCGAAGTATTGCGTTGTCATTGTGTTCTGGACTATTATAAAAATTTCAAATGTCTAGCTTGTCGGGAAGTTAGTTAAAAATCGATTGAAAGATTTGTACTGGACAAACAATCAAGAAAGCAAGTTAATAAAAACATGGTAATATATATATATATATATATATATATATATATATATATAATGCTGCATGTTCAATTTTAAATCGTGTTACTTCATGTATTTGGATAAATAATGTACACATTTAAAAGTAATATTCACGAAAGATATATCCTTGCTATGGTTATACAATAAAATCAGCATTTCTGAACGCCAAATACTATTATTAATTAATACGCTGTAAAAAAGGAATCTTAGTTAAAAAGTTATTTTTTTCTTAGTGTGTATTATTACTTTATATTATTGAAGGGTTAAATTAGCATACTGCATAAACAAAATGTATGAAAGTTTACGTGAGTACTTGATTATGTGCAATGTGCAATGTTTTACAATGATAGATTTTTTTTTTTTAATTATGTAATTATTAAAATAAAAATTCGATACCCATTAACGAATAATTTTTATGGTATAATTTTTTAATTCAGTTTATCAGAACGTAAACTTATCTCATACATGTATGCAGATGTATAGTTTAAGTAAAATTATTTAATGAAATAAACAAATATGCTTTCGGTTCTATTGTTCCTCAACAATGATATTGGATCTTTCAATACAATGTTTTCTGAAAAAAAAAAAGACTGAGATAATTTAAACCGTTATGTATTATGATATTTAATATAAATTATTTCTAATATTTCTGTTTTCATATTTCCTTAAATTAAAATAATTTAAAAAATGAGTGTAAACAAATAACACAAAAAATATATAAAAAACATGTATTATCCCACATTTTTTTTTTTTTTTAACACATTTTTTTCTCCTAATTTTTATTTTATTTCTATTCATTATAATACTTAGCATAAGATAATAAGATATACTATAACATACAAAATAATATTTAAAAATGAGAAATAAATTTTCCTACAAGAGTATGAACTATTTAGATTTTGTAAATTAAAACGAATGGAAAAGCATTGTATATTAATTTATCTGAATATATAAAAGTTATTACCATCATTTCCATTCAGGTTTATTGTACTTGTATCCACTGTAACAGGCTTTGACCTGCCTTTGCTGTTTCTGGAATATACGAGTAGCATAAGGGATTCTCCAGGCGGCAATGAACACGCAGTGAAAAGTGGAGCTGTGTGTGAGGAGATATTTGCAAGAAACCTGTCAGAATCAGTTCCGAACACTTCCAGCTGAAATTCCTGTTTTAAACCACCATCTTGTCCGCTTTCGCATTCCAACACTATGCATTTTGCTGTACGATTAGATACGATGCAATTTCGTGGTTCCTCAGGTGGTCCTATAGCAGAATTATTCGTAAATTAATATAGGTTCAACATCATTTCTCATTAACATGTACATAATAATAATATTTCCAAAAGTCTCAGATAGTACCGTAGTTGCCAACATAGCACATTTTATCTACCGGAAAAATTTAATAAAATTATTATTTTATTTAATCAGCTAACTGTAATGGTTTTAGTATTAATTACTGATTAAGTAAAATATTTTTTTTATTACTGATTAATTACTGATTAAGTAAAATAAAATTTTTTATTACTGATTACTTACTGATTAAGTAAAATAAAAATTTTTATTAATTTTTTCCGGTAGCTAAAATGTGCTATGTTCGCAACTATGGATAATACCTAAAATATATTAATAAATTAATGAAGATTTTAAACATTCTATATTCTAAATGAAAGACGAAGTCATTGTCATTCCTAATGACAATAACCTTTTAAGAATGAAAAAAAAAAAAAAATTATAAATAAATAAATAAAGAGCGAGAGATAAAGATGAAGTTCAGTTTTGTATATGAAAATCTATGATTATCTAATATTTTAGCAGAAAGTTAAAATACTATACAAGTTTTATATTTTTTATAATTATGTTTATTTAAAAAAAAAAAAAAAAAAAAAAAAAAATGTTTATCTTGATTACAAACCGACGCGTCTAAGAACGCCATATTATATTTTTAAGCAATTCTTTTTTATGCTGCATTATTCCTGACACACAAATTTATTTATTTTATTGATGCATGCACATACTTTAACACATACATTTTAAATACAACATCGTATTATGAGAGCGAATCTTGAATTTCTTTACACTCCTGTTATAAAGACAAATGCAAACTTTACGTGTACAATACACTACTAAACAATAATTTCATATCCAAATTTACAAACAATATATTATTAATAAAAGGGACTCAGTTTCTTGCTTCTAAAGAACAGTTGTGGCGTTAACCACCCTTCTTAGGTCAGCAGTGGACATTTATAATTATTCTTGTTCGTATATAAACGTTATCTGAAGACATTAAGCACTTGTTGCATCAATAGGCTGAAACGACAGATAGAATTTTCATTAGTTAATAAGATACAGGATCTGTAGCTGTTTTCACTTGCAACCTGGTATACTGGAATAATTCGAAAATATATTTTAGTTCTTGTATCAATGCATTCATATCTATAAGCAACATTATCCAGGGTAAAATGCGTTTACAAAAGCTTTAAAAAAAAAAAAAAAAAAAAAACATGAGAAAGAAATATTGTTATTATTATTATTATTATTATTTGTATTACTATCATCTAAATGTATAAAAGAGTAAACTCACTCATTCACTGATCGCTGATCAACTCAGCCGTGGCGATTCTATGGGCGATAGAGTCTCAAATTATGGGGAGCACGTTGGCTTTAGGATCCTGACGCCTACTGAGACGGAATTTTGCAAAATATCTCCCCGTTCCCTCCTGGGGGGCCAGAAAGCAAAAACACATTTATAAGCATAACTCGGCTCCAAATTGCTTCACGGTGAAGAAATTGCAGAGGGACAGACTAGACTTTAATACAAAAAAAAAAAAAAAAAAAAAAAAAAAAAAAAAAAAATCTGCGATTTCTGAATTTTGGATTTTTAAGGGGAAACGATTTTCGGAGGCAAATTTAGCATAATACGGGTTTTCGAGTAAAACTCTACCAATAATAGCACAAAGATTTGGAAAACCGCCAAGAGTCTTCTTGAAAATATTTCAAAAAATTCATTTTTGACTTTTTGCGATTTGCGATTTATTTTATTTTTATTTATTTATTTATTTATTTTATTTATTTTTTTTTTTTTTTTTTTTGGGGGGGGGGTTACGAGGGGACAAATTCGAGCCTCCCTTTTAGTGCTAAATCTATAAGAGCTGAGGTCACAAATTTTAGTGTGTAGCTTATTTACATATGTCTAACACCATTGTAACGGTATTTTGCGAAAATCCCCCATCTCCCCCCCTTGGGGTGGGGGAGCAAAAAACCCGTTTCCAGGCATACAACTTTGCTTCAAATTATCTCAGCAAGATTAATTTTTATATGTGGGTTGTTTATACCGTCCCAACACGCACTGTAGAGGGATTTTAAGAAATTTCTCCCCCCTGCCCTTAAAAGGGGGGGGGGACATAACTTTTATAAGCATAAACACGCTTATAAAAGTAATTTATTTTTAAATTATCTTTGGATAGAGATTTTTTTATATATCGATTGGTTATTCGTACTCACGACAAAAAGGGATTTTGTAAAATTTCGTTCTATCCCCCTTGGGGGGAGGAGGGGGCAAAATCATGTTTCCATTCGCAACTCCACTCCGAACAGTCTTAGGAGATTTTTTATGTGCTGTCTGGTTATGCGTTCTCAACACGCTATATAAAGGGATCTTCCCCCCTTTAAGGTCGGGGTGGGGTAGGGGCAATAACACGCTTATATGAGTAACTCTGCTCCAAAATATCTCATGATAGTGATTTTTTGATATGTCAATTGGTTATACGTACTCAAGACACACACTACAAAGAAGTTTTATAAAGCTCCATCCTATACCCTCCTTGGGGGTGAGGTGGGGGGGGGGGGCAAAACCATGTTTCCATCATAAATTTGCTTCAAATTATCTCAGTAAGATTACTTTTTACCTGTGGGTTGTTCATGCGTTCCCAACACGCACTATGGAGGGATTTTACGAAATTTCCCCTTCCCTCCTTCCCCCTTTAGGGGCGGGGTGGGCAAAAAAACGCTTTTAAAAGTATGTCTTCTCCAAATTATCTCAGAATAGCGATTTTTTGATATGTCGATTGGTTATGTGTACTCAAGACACACACTAAAAAAGAATTTTGTAAAATTCCACCTTTATAGTACAATAGACCTCATGTTTCCATGCAATTATGTTTTCATGCGCAACTCTGCTCCGAACTATCTTAGGCGATTTTTTATTTGCGGGCTGGTTATGCGTTCCCAACACATAAAGGGATTTTGTAAGGGTAAGGGTAGGGGGCAGAAACACGTTTTAAAGCTGCTCCTGCTTTGTTCTGCTCCAAATTATCTCAGGAAAGCGATTTTTTGATATGCGTAAAATTAGTTTTGCACACTCAACACGCACAAACTACAAACGGATTATTTGAAATTCCGTACTATCCCCATCGATGAGGGTTGGGGGGGGGGGTAAAAAACATGTTTCCATACGTAACTCTGTTCCAAATTATCTTAGAATGGCAGTTTTTGATGTGTGTACTGCTTATGCGTATTCAACACGCACTACAAAGTGATTTTGTGAAATTCCACCCTACCTCCCACAGGGGGCCGGGGCGATGGAAAAAACCCATGCGTAATACATGTGTATTCATGCGTAATTCTGCCGTAAATTATCTTAGGAAGGAGATTCTTGATGGTTATATGTTTCTAACTCATAATCTAAAGTGATTTTCTGAAATTCCCTTCTCCTTCCCCTTCTTCCCTTTAAGAGCGGTGCAGGGGGGGGGGGGGGGGCTAAAAATATCCTATTTTAAAACGTAATTTTGCTTCATATAATCTCAGAATTTCGATTTTTTAATGTGTCGGTTAGGTTTGTATAAGCAACATACACTGTAAAGGGATTTTGTGAAATTACTTCTCTACCCTTTGAGGTGGCTGGACAAAAAACAGGCTTTAAAGCTTAAATCTGCTCCAAACTACCTTAGTATGGCGAATTTTGGTGCGTGGGTGTTCGATTAAATGTACGTAATATACACTTAGATGTAATTTTGTAACTATCTCCCCTTTACCCGCGAGGGAGGGGGGGGGTAAAATGCAGGCAAGGCGAAACCGAAAGCATTGGAGCTCCAGACTCGATGCATGGCGAATGGGAAAACCGCTACCGGAGGTAGCGAGAAGTTTAACTTAGATTTTGACTGATTTCAATGATTTTTTTTTTTTTTTTTAATTATTATCAATGATATGGTATTTTGAGAATTCATTTCAATATAATGACCAACGAAGCGGTCAAAGCCTGCTAGTTATTTTATAAAATAACTAGCAGGCTTCACCCGCTTCGCTGGACACTATACTTAAATGAGTTGTGAAAATAACATATCATTATTAATAACCTAAGTTAAAGTTCCCGTTGTGTTCGGCAGAGGACTTTCCCGCTCGTTATATGAGGAGTCCGGATCCACATTACCTTCGGCAGCAACTTACCCGCTTCTTATTTCTCCTTCCCCAGTAGTTCGAATATTTGCGAAATCCTACCAAAGTACACAATGAGTATACTTAATTAACATCCACACACCAAAATTCGCCATTCTAAGATATTTTAAAGCGAATTCAAACGAGAAAACGTGATTTTACAAGTGTTTATTGCCCCCCAATTCGGAGGAAGGTTGAAGGGGGGGTAAGGGTAGAATTCCGAAAAAAATCGAAAATTCCTAAAACGCAGATAATATTTTATTTGTACTTATGTCTAGTCTCCCGATGTGCAATTTCTTTTTTGTGAAACAATTTGGAGCAGTGTTATGCATACAAACGTGTTTTTGACTTTCGTCCCCCCAGAGGGAGAACGGGGGGGGGGTCGAAAAAGTTGATAGATATAACTGTAAGTTGGGTAAAGACCTAAATTCCTGCCAAGCGCTGTTGAATTCCGTTCAGCCGTTCTCATGTGATACCCGGACAAATACAGCGTTAAAGACATACAGACACGGTGACACACACACACACATATACAGCGAGAGAGACACAGACGCCTAAGTGGGAGACCCGTTCGTCAGGGTCTTTCTAAAGAGTCAAAATCCGTATTTAAGCGAGTTTCGGAAAAAAAAAATCCCCAGAAAACTTCAAAGTACTATAGTCCGTCGCGTGTGTGACCTCGGATCAAACTCGGCATTCCCCATATACCACTTCGAATTAAACCTCTCGGCCATTTGTAAGGCTCATGTTTTTAGAAAGATATTCTTCTTAATATGTTATATATAATTGGTTCTAAAAAAATTTTGACTGAATTAAAATATAACATCTTATGCATTTAATATCATGTTAATATCGTAACTTCTATAAAACCAAAGCATGTAAAAAAATAAATAAATAAATAAAAGAAAATAAAAAATTACTAATCTAATGAAACATAAAATGTAATAAAATATTTATTATTTAATTTGTGTATACAATTGTCAGAAGTGAAGTACATACCCAAAATTTGATATTTATATGCAATAGTGAAACTTTTAAGATTGACTTTGAGAATGCACTGCAGATGTATATTTCATCGATTTGTTTAAGAAAATAGTTACAGAAATTACGAAAAAATGCTATAACTTAGCTTTCAAATATTAAACTAAAATCGAAATACTGTACCTGCAGGTACTATTCTAAATGTACAAGGCTCTCTTTGTTTTCCAAGTGCATTGGAAGCCCAACACATAAGAAGACCGTAATCCTGTGGTGTTCTTGGGGAAATTGTTGCTATGCTTTTTGAGCCATTAATAATATAATGGTCTGAAGTTAAAACAGCAGCGCCATCTAGGGCCCAAGAAAATGCATTGGGTTGTGGATTTGCATCTACTTCACATACTACAGACACTGATTCAGTTCTACCAACTCCATAAACTCTACTTCGGACGGAACGACATCTTGGAGAATCTAAGTTAGAAATCAAAATTAAAATTTATTAATACGCAAATATTTAACAGAAATATGCATTTTTAAAATATAAATTTCTTTATAAGAAATAAAAAGAAAAACAAAAATAAATAAATAAAATAAATACATAAATAAATAAATAAATAAAATATGTATATAAGTAAATAAATAAATAAATAAAGAAAGAAATTAGCCGTTTTTAATTCATATTTTAAATCGTCTTTATCTTAAATTCAAAAAAAAAAAAAAAAAACTTTATTTTTAAATTTAATTTAGTGTTTCAATTTCAACAATTTCACGTGAATAAGTCGCAAATAAGATGCAATGGTTTAACATCGGAAAATTCACTTAAAAAACAAGTAAGTAATCCATGTATATTAACAAAAATATTTGGTGTAAAACTCATTTAATTTATCAGCGAATTATGCACCGGACATTTTTTAAATGCATTTTTTTTTTTTTTAATGTAACTTCGATATAAATATGTTAAAATGGAAAATCTGAGCATTTTTTAAAAATGAAATTATTTTATTTTAATATTTTCCAAAAAATAAGAAAATCGGAATTCTATACTTAAGTGCCAAAGCATTATGACCAACGACCTAATAATGCGTTGGTTCATCTTTGTTGCGTCAAACTGTTGCAATCCGCCTTCGTTGGAGCCACAAGTAATTGATAGATTGTAGGATACAGATAGCGCCAGATAGCATTATTGGTCACACAATTCGTCACTATTCCGACATAGTATGTTTGAGCACTAAGCTACTCATTCCATGACATCCCAAATATGCTCTATCAGAATATATGACAAATTAGAGGGCTCGTATCTTATACTTAATCCATTATTATGCTATTTTAAACAATTCAGCACAGCATGAGCTCCTTGACATAAATTGTTCTGTTGTTCAAAGAGTCGATTTTCAGTTAAGAAATCAGATACCATGTAATAGGGAAACTGGTCTACAATGATATAGAGATAATCCAAAGCGTTAGTGTTCGCTAATACCACAAGCTCAAGTCCCGGAGATGTCTATTAAAAGATACTAAAAAGTATAATACCGCCACTCCAAGCCTATGCAGAATCTGATGAACATTGGAGAATAAAGTATACGCCTAGAATACAGGTGACTCTGACATAACGATTGTCATAATAAATGCCCTTGTCACTAAAATTGCCATTAACCTAATAACGCATTTATATTTCAATGATCCATTGTCTAATCACGCTTTTTCCAAGCCCAGAGTAAATGCAGTTGGGAATGATATTTGGTAAACAGAAGTCATTTAGTGAGTGTCTGTGTCTGCTAAACCTGAACTATCTACAACAGATAAACCGTGTACTTCGAAATTTCTCTACTTGAATATACTTTTTATTGTGCTTTTAGCTGAGCCACTGTCTATTCTTATTGTCCTTTACCATTCGAGAAAGTTGCCTACAGCTTTTTATTTGATAACACACCGGCATCCAACACCGTGGCATCTGCTGCTGGCTACACCGTAATTCATCAACTTTGCATAAGTATTAACGACGGTAGGTCACAAAAAATCCACTAGAAGTACAAGTATGGAGAGAACCTTTCCTAGCCATCGAGCATTGCAATCTGCCTCTTATCAAAGTTGTCTAAATCAGAAACATATTACGACACACGCAGAAGTAACCACAAGGTTGGATCGTCTACCACCACAACAACAATTAAGTACCAATTTCATCAGATCATGTGCTATAAAGGTGAATTCACTGCAAAGTATAGGAAACGTAATAATAGTTTAGTTATTTAGTGCATGTTTAAAGAAATTCAAAATACAACAATTCAAATAATTTAAATTGAACTTTAAAAAATATTTTAAAGCACAATAAAAATATGCAAATATAACTTACAAGTTAATTTTAGTATTTCTGGTTCACTAACTGAACGTCCTTCACTATTGGCTGCAGCACACTGATAGCGTCCCTTTTGTTCTGGTCCAGCAGCTAGTATATTCAATGTCCTGTTGCTGGTGTCTTTTCGGGAAGGTGGTCCTAAAGATTCTCCTTCTCTTAACCATTCAATTTCTGCTATTGGTGGATTTGAATGTATTATACACGTAAGGCTTACGTCAGTTCCTTCTTTGATTGGAAGCTGTTTATCAATTTTCACAGACAGTTGAGGTGGAACTGTAAAATATATATATATATATATATATATATATATCTGCATATCATTTCGAATAAGAGGCTTATTTAATGGAACTTGTAAATATTTTAATGATGAAATTTTGATTTAGTAAATCTACCATCTATTCATAAAAATTGTCTTTTTATAATATATGAATTTATTTTTTATGTAAAAATTGTTTAGATGTTTAGGTATTATAAGAAATAAGTTAAAGAAATAAATATATTATTTATTTTATTTTATATGATAAGGATTAGAGATGGCAGAGATAGCAGTGGATATAGTATTCAGTACCATTATTATCTTATCAGAGGTCGATCCAGATTTTTATTTTTGGTTCTTTTATTTGAGAAAAAAAAGAAAAAAAAAAGCGAAATATTTATTTATTTTTATGAAAAATAAAATAAAATATCGAGTGAAACTTAACCATTTTTACAGTGATTGTGTGTAATGTTTAATGTCAAGTTAATAGAGCTTCATTGAGCCAAATTAAGGCTCTAATTAAAAATAATACTGAAAATATGGAAACATTTTATAAAAGGATAATTTTTATAAAACATGACCTTGTGAATTTTTGTGGGTTTGAATTTTGTAAAAGGTCTTTTTTTATGGATTTGAATTTGAGTCCTTTTTTAAATATTTGAACTTTGTGAAATGTCACTTCATATGAGTTTAAATTTTGTGAAGGGTCCTTTTTTGAGATGTGAAATTTTGTAAAGGGGCAGCAAAAGGGACCCAAATTTTGCCGTAATCGACCCCTGCTTATAACCTTTGCAATAATTTTCAGCAATAGAAGAAAAGGAAAACTATTATTTGTATATACACTGTTAAATACAAAATGGTACATTTCACTAGAAAATTTGTTTCATTTTATTTTTCCAAAATATTTTGCCCCTACAAAATTCCCTACACGACAAAATTATTGATAGAAGTCATATAAAATCGTATTACTATTATTATTACTATTATTTTTAATGTCTTTGACTTAAACAAGAAATTGATCAATTCTTATTAACATACACACATGTCAATTGATTAAAAAAAAAAAAAAAAAAAAAGTGCCCAATAAATAGAACTGCACAATGTACAGTTTTTGTAGAGTTTCAGAACGGAATTCAATTTACATTACAAAAAGAACACTACCACTAGTGTTGCCAGATGAAAATTTAAATTCTGCTTAAAGAATGGAGAGAAACGTCCCGACACTCCCTACTCGAAAATATTTTGCCCCTACACGACAAAATTATTGATATATAAAATCGTATTACTATTATTATTATTACTATTTTTAATGTCTTTGACTTAAACAAGAAATTGATCAATTCTTATTAACATACTTATAAGTCCTTTTTTTTAATTTTTTTTTTTTTTTTTTTTTTTTAAGTGCCCGATAAATAGATGTACTGTACAATGTTTTTGATATGACGGGTGATCGTAGACGAAAAAGTTGAGAAATGCTGAATTAAACAAATGAAACATTGATAAAACAACATTTTAGCAGGACTTATTGTCCAATTTATTTAAAAGTTTGAAGGATTATTATATCAAAACATTAAATAATAACTTTATCCGTAGTTAAAATTATATGATATTTTTATCATTTCGTAATAAAATATAAAAAGGGAGCTTTTAAAAATATCTTTTCAAAGAAATGTTTTTAAATATTTTATTAAACAACTGGCCTTTTACAGATTTTTACTTTTAAAAGAAGACGTCGGCCTCATGTACAAACAATATGAATATTTCAATTCGCATGATCTTCTCTATTCTTGAATTTGACAAAAATTAAAATGTATATATATATTGATTTCTGTAATCATTATTTTGATTCAAATTATAACATAATTGTAATATTGCATTTATTTATATGTCCAATCGATAGAATTTAATTAAAAATATGTTATGTGGAATAAAAGTAGAAAAAAAATATGCTAAACTGTTTCCTTGAAAATAAATATATATATATTGCATATATGTATTGTATATATATTTATACAATAAATGGTTTTAAGTTACTTTTACTGCGTGTTTTAGGGTTAGATTTGAAAATCGCAAATTAAGATTTAATTTTAAGTTACAATTAATAATTTAATAATATAATGACGATGTATAAGCATCATAGTATCTCTTTTCTTCCATTCATATTGATGAGTGAGATTTTTTTTTGTGAAAAATCTTTTATGAGAAAATGCTATGGCTTTATTCTTCTAACCGTGTTTCTGAAGTTATACAGGAAATACAAAAGCACTTAATTCAGATTAATCTTCCATGGCCCGAACCACGATCTGTGAGGGCAGAATCGAAACTAAGAATGAATAAAAATATTAAACAGTTGCTTTAATATTTGCCCTTAAACTGATATTTATGAAATGTTCTTAACAACCGATTACAATTTTTCCTTTTTTAAATATGTCTTTTTTGTTTATATTATTGAAATTTTATTGTATCTTTAAAACTTTTATTAGTTAACTGAAAAATTCCTGCAAAACGGACGTTCTTTTACCCCCCCCCCCTCAAATCTTACGCCAAAACCAGAGCTGAATATCCTTACTGTTGTGGGAAATCCCTGCATCTAGTAACACTGACTATCACTTTCTTATATATATATATATATATATATATATAATATCATTTTTATCATTTTTATATCGAATATATTAGAGAAGTATACTTTTATTAAAAGATTTTTTGAGTAAAAATATTTTTGAGTTTAAACAAAGTTTTAAAACATCTATTTCTTAAAAACATTTTTTCTTAATTATTCTTATAATAAATTTGTCTCTAGTTTATGGATATATCCAAATAACATTATTGAAGGGGCGAGAGAGAAATGATTTAATTAATTGTTCTAATTGAAAATACGTTGTAGTTCCTTTTGGACATAGCTGTCAACATTCTAATTAACATCCTGTATTACTGTTTGTTAATACCAACCCTTTTTCTTACATCACTTAATTTTCAGAGAAATTCTCTCCAAATGTAGGGTAAGTGCACCAGTGATTGAAACTTTTAGAGCAATCTCTGATGTTTTTAATGTTCTAGTTATCAGAAAATATTTTTAAAAATCTTAAGTTAGTACATATGGTATGAAAGACATTCAGAACCACATATATGTTAAAATATAAACATTTGATAACAATTATTATTATTATTTTATAAATTTTTATTTGACACCCACTCAATGTTACAGTAATTGACACTGCCAGTTTTTCATTTAATCAGTAATTGGCCCCTAAGTTCCAGTGTTTGACACTGCTAATTATTCATTTTACCAGTTATGCTAATAACTAACCCTATGCTCCACTGTTTGACATAAAATGTTAAAATTCTTATATGTAAAATATACGATTTCATTATTATTATTATTTATTAATTAATTCGGGATATATGCCAATTACTGGAGCATGCCAGTCACTGGAGCACCTACCCTAACTACGATTAGATAAAAACATACCTGCTAACATCCTAATTAATATTCCGTAGTGTTATTAACTACGCCTTTTCTTTCACACCAGTAATTTTTTAGAGTATTTTTCATCATAATTAATTGTAATTGCATTTGAAAAACATTACTCATCAAATTTACTGGTGTGAAAAAAAAAAAAAAAAGGACGGGATTAACAACGCTACGGAATATTAATTTGGATATAGACAGGTATGGATTAAAAGGAAAATACTCCAAAAGAAGACTGGTGTGAAAGAAAGCGGATACTAACAATACTGCGGATTATTAATTAGGATGTTGGCAGCTGTGTCTTTTGGCATAAAAATGAGGAATATATAAAGATAATATGCGGGAGACAGTTGTTTATCCCACTTTAAATGTATGTGTATTATTAAATCTTAACAAAATGCTTTAAAACTTTTTAAGTAAAGGAATTGTAATTCACTAAATGAATACAAGTTTCACTTAGAGATTGTACTGTACATTTGTGTGCCATGTACGATATTACAAATCAAATGTTTAAATACGCAAAATATTTAGGATATTTATTCTTTTGTGTAGCTATTGAGTTTAATTGTTACAAAACACTAATATTTTAAAATACCTTTGGAATAAAAGATAAATTATTTTATGTAGAAGGATTCAAATAATAGCCCGATAAATAGTTGTGTAATATTAATAATTTTTATAGAATAAATTTTAATTTAAGCATTTCTGATATATGTTACCAAAATTTTTGTAAGTATTACAAAATAAATGCATCGTAAATGAAATTTGGAAAATGTTAATTATACTTTATGCATATAAAATTTGTATTGGCATTTAATTTAAATAATTCGAAATTTACCAATTTGAATAGTTTTATTCATTTTATGTTAAATAATCTAAAACCAACCAAAAGAATAAAATTAGGGTATGTTTCTTTTAAATATGATCTCAATACAATTTTTATCCTATGAAACTTTAAATAGAATTTTTTATGATGTTACATAAGAGATTATTTGAAGATGCTTGGGATGTAATTTATTTTTCCAGCATTTTCATTTGAATTTGATTAAGTTAGATGTTATAAAATGGAACTTTAAAGCAAGTTTCTTTTGAATAATTGTATTTTCACTAAATTTTAAATTAAAAGACGAAGTAGGATTCGCTTTTAAGTACTGCTTTCAAGAAAAAAAAAATCACGTAATACAATATATTTAACTAAATTTGTTCCTTTTTTAAAAACAAATGGAATAAAAATTAGTGTGTTTGTGAATTCTAAGCTTTTGAGAGAAGCAGATTAAAGAAGAAAATTATTGAAGAAAATTTTTCATTTCATTTTAAAAGAAACCAAAATAATTTAAATTTAAAAAAGGTTGCAACAAAATAAGTAAACAATAAAAGTGTTTTAAATCTTATGCTAGGAACACTTTTAATGTTAAAAATAGAAAAAAAGTATATGGTTATTGTAATATTTAAATTAATTAATTAATTAATTAATTAATTAAATACATTTGCGATAGACATTTAAAAATGATTAAATATAACCAATTGCATATTTAAAAAATAAGATTAAAGATTGCAGATAAAGATGAAAGATTAAATTTGTATTTTCAGTAGATATTTTTTAAACATCCTGTAAAAAGTGCCATTTATGCCAATTAATTTCGCATTTTTTTCTATTTATTATGTATTATACCGGGTTGTCCAAAGGTCGCAGAAAAGATAAAAAATGTATTATTTAAATACTACTGGCTGTATCTTTAGGCAGTTTTCATTAAAATGCACAGAAAAGAACCGGAATGTTTCCCCTTTTATAAGAAAAAATATTGATTACATTTTTCACCAACAAATGGCGCTGTATTCGAAGTATCCTCTCCTATTTTAAAAACATTCGCTTTCTCGAATGACGTCATTTTGCAAATACTTAAGCTTTTTCAATGAGAATTTCCAATGTAAACTATCTGAGGGCTATTCTCATGAATACCAGCTGTCACATTGGTCATTTACAGTCCTAATTAAACTGTTAAATGCACTGCTCCACTGTAAAATTAAATTTACACTTAAAACGCCGCCTGGTGGAGACAGTTAAACTAAGTTGACAGTAAAACTTTTATTAGCTAAAAAGCTCCGATGTCTTTCTGTACATTTCAACGAAAATCGTATAGTGCTACGATCAATACTTTTTGAATAATACATTTTTTTTTTTTTTTTTCTGTGACTTTTGGATCACCCGATATATTTATACAAGGTTTTGTCAACTAAATCATGTTTAGGTTTTAATATATCTTATATTACATGTAATCAATGTGTTTTCATATTTTATGTAGACACTTACAATGGATGTCCAAAATCCAACTGTCTTCTAAAATACTGTCAGGAACCTGTGGATTGTCTCCCCTGCAGGACAAATTTCTTTGGTTGTCGTGCTTACTGGGATTAAAAATGAGACTGCTGATAGTAAGATTTTCATCCCTGGCAGTGCTTTCGGTGATCCTTGAAATAATCTTTTCACCGTCGAGCCACCATGACACTTGAGCAGGTGGTCTGGCTCCACGAGCAACACAAACAATTTCGGTGGAACGGTCAACTGACAAAGGTCGATAAAGGCTTGTAATTTGCACATCAGTAGGTTTTACTGTAACGAAATAGTCATGGATTTTAGAAAATTTAGTTAAAGATGAAAAGTACAAAATAGAAAATAAACAAAATAAAGGAATCATGAAATTTTTACATCCTGAATTTTGAGATAGATATTAATTGATTCACTTGTATGATTTTTCGAGATATGAGGAACCCTTACATTAAAGTACACCATTCACTGTGAAATAAGTATGAAAATACCGCAAAAAATGTAGTAAAAACGTTTGTCAGCCATCAATTACCAAAATTATAGCACAATAGTTAAATAATGCTGTTATTAGTGGACAAAAAAATAAAAAAATAAATAAATAAATAAAAAAGAAAAGAAAATACAACACTTCTTGCTATGTCCTGTAATTCGTAGCGCTCCAGTGGCGTCATCCTCAGTGTTGCCAGATCTGACTTCAATAATCATCAATAATTTTTAATTGTAACGTTTGCTTAATCACTTCGAAGATTGATTGTATATTCTGTATATCAAATATCTCTTTTTAAATTTATTGGTGACTATTGAATAAAAAATCCGCCATATCTGGCAAAACTGGTCATCCTTCAGCCATCGAATGTTATAAATATTAGGAATTATGCTTTGATCTTTATATTAACTGCATATATAGATTTGTATTTCACAATTAATGGGGATTTTCGACAAACAGACAATTAAAATATAAAAATTAAAAGTTATTTTGTGAATTTAATACATGATTTTTTTAACACTAACATGAAAGTTTCTAAGCATCGACACTTTTTATTAGTATTTAAAACAGAGTAATGGAAGTTATTGTTTTAAGAAGAATGTAGAATATAAAGGTAAAACTTAATGCAGTTATCTAGAGCATGAAATCTCTAAGTATGTTTTACTTTTCCAGTAAACTTTAAAATTTAACATGTTGAAGTTTAAAATAATTAGATATAATATTCGAGACTAACCACTTGACAACAGCAGGCTTCATAAAAACAAATCTACGAGTCACATACTGTGTTTTCAACTGATAGTTATTCAAGAAAGTTTGCAGCTGTGGTGTAAAACTATAATTTTTTTTCAAAACATATTAACTTTTATAGAATACAGTGCTTTCAAATTTCCGCTTTCCAATATTTGTCATCATTTAAAAATATTTGTAATATCTACTGTAATATCTACTGTAATTTCTATTTATTTATCTGAAAAGTAATCTTGAAACACAATTTTTTATGATAAATTAAGTAATAATATTTAAAACATAATATTCATGTCCTATTAAAATCATTAAAAACGTGAAAAAAGCATTTCACACTTATCTAATAGAATATTTCGTGGCGAAATCATAGATCAATCGGAAGCGTAATGTTCTGCTACTCAGGTGTATAACTGCCACACTTTTAAACTTTGTAATCAGATTTGTGACCACTTTTTTTTTTTTTTTTTTTTTTTTTTTTTTTTTTCTTTAAGTTGGGGTGGGCTTAATTTCAGTATTACCGATTTTTTCTTTTCTTTTTCTTTTCTTTTCTTTTCTTTCTTTCTTTTTTTTTTTTTTTTTTTTTTTTTTTGAGTCGCAGAAAATTCACCGCAGTTTTGCAATTTTACAGCATTTACAGCGCAAATAATTTATAAAAATGATGTAAATTTACAAGATTTTTTTTTTTTTACAGTGCGATCCTATAATAATATACACTCCATGTTATCGTAAAGAAGTGTTACTAAAAATATTCTTTTAAGATAGAGAATTTGTAATATAAGGAGGATGGCTATAATTTTTATATAAAAATCTGCATTAAGATAAAAATGAATAACACTGCTCGGTATGAAAATTGCCATCAAAGCCATTTTTGCAAACTTTTATGTAAAATGAACTCTTGAGTCTGAATATGACGGCCATTTTGCCCTATCATCCACCGTTTTTTGGGAACGCCCCAATTTTTACCACTTTTCGGTGACTTTATAGCTATAAATTTTATTTATAGTGGAGAAAAGAAATATTTTAACTGTTAAAAATATTCTGAGGACCTAAAGATATAGCATGAACATTTTATAAAATTTGAACATTTTACTACTATTTTTTTTATTGAACATTCTATAGCATGAACATTTGCCGCAAGGGGAAGATTTAGGGGGGGGGGGGGAGGGTTCCACTGAAATTATAAGTCACATTTTTAAATTTTATTAATCAATTTTTATTAACACTTACTATACATTATATATATATATATATATATATATATATATATATATATATATATATATATATATATATATTTAAGAGTTAGAATAATTATTTTCTATTCTCCAAATCAAATTCATGGCCATAAAATTACCGAAGAGTGGTAAAAATCGGGGGAGGGGTGGTGTCCCGAGAAAACGGTGGGTGATGGGGCAAAATGGGGGTCATATTCGGATTCAGGAGGTCATTTTACATAAGAATCAGCAGAAATAGTATCAGGGCTCGATTTTTTCTTTTTCTTTTTTTTTTTTTTTTTTTTTCAGCGCAGTGTAATTTATGGGTTTCAGTTCTTTTTGCGTTTTATCATGATCTTTTATTTATTTTTAATTTGTGTAACAATACCATTAAAAATGAAACAAACAAGAAAGCAGTTGAGATTAACATTTTTTGTCCTTCCCTATTCTGGATACCACTATGTGTTTACGACATTTGTATTAATTAACCGAAGAAAAAATATTGCAAATATTTAATGAATTTTTCCTGTAAAGAAAATGTGGCATTCAAAATAAAAATCCCTAAGAATCCTTATCTGCTTTTGAATGAAATATATTTTAAAAAAGTAGATTTGAAGAAACCACTTAGACTATGATATATATATATATATATATGTAAGCAAAATAACTAAATCCAGATGAAAAATTAATCCCAAAACGCATGGGGGCCTTCATCAGGGGAACTCCCCCATGTAGGGAAACGAATATGAGAAGTTTATGAGGAAACGCTTTTAATTTAACCAAAAAACACGTTTCTAGCATCCAAATTCTCACAGATGGAAGCATGACCATACAGCAAACGAATTTAATTAATACAAAACATAAAAAGCAATTAAATTCAGAAATCAAGCACAAAATATAATACGTCAATATAAAATACTATAATAATACTAAATAAATTTATGCTTGGTTTCTGAATTTAAATGCTTTTTATGCTTTCTATTAATTAGATTCGTTTGCTGTATAGTCTTGCTTCCATCTGTGAGAAGTTGGGGGCTAGAAACGTGTTTTTTGGTTAAATTACCAGCGTTTCGTCAGAAACTTTTCATATTCCTTTCCCTACATGAGGGAGCTCCCCTGATGAAGGCCCCCAAATTGTTTTGGTATTAATTTTTCAACTGGGTTTATTCATTTTTCTTATTTATTATAGTTTTATATTTCCTTTTGCTGCATTTGCGCATTGGTTTATAAAAATTCTGTTCTAGCTCTATATATTTAATAATTCAAGTTTTACTCCATCGCATATTTAAATTTTATCATATATGTATGTATATATATATATATATATATATGCAGGGTGATTCAAAATGAAATTAGCGATTATAAGCGACTATAATTTTTTAATGGAAGATAATTTACCGATAAACTTTCATAGAAAGAAGTTAATAAATCATATCAGGAAGTTAATACATAATATATTCTGAAGCATATCTTGAATCACCAACACTAATGCATTAAGAATGCGTATATTGAGAGTTCTGGAACTGCTTTCGAGAAAGGAAATTCTATGAGGTTATCTGAAAGACTTTGTGTATATCATAGTTGCAAATTGTTCCAATTTTTGGATACCGGTAAATTTTTGTCTTAATTGATTATAAAATCTTCTACAAATCTGTTACAAATATTTAAATATAATTTGATTAAAAAGTACCGGCATTCAAAAATCAGAACGGTTAGCAGCTGTGGCAGTGTTGCCAGATTGGGTACATTTTTTATTCAACTATCACCGATAATTTTGAGAAGTGATATTTAATATATATATATATATATATATTTGACGATTATTCTTCCAAGTGATCAGGCAACCATTATAATAAAAAAATATTGGTGGAAATTGAATTAAAAAGTCCCCAATCTTGCAACACTGATGTGGTATATGCTTCTTTTGCCGAAAGCAATCCTAATATGCTTGTGTTGGTGACTCCAGATATGCTTCAAGCTCTGTGACTTGAAATGAGCCACCGCTTAAACGTTCTCTGCGTTACCAAGGAGAGTCACGTAGAATATTTATTAAGTATTTATTAAGTTTTGAACGTCATTCTATACACAATAACAAATTAAACAAAATAATATTTAAACCGGTATGAATGTATATTAAATGCATATTTGAATGTATATTAAATATTTAAACTTGAAAACTTCTTCACCCATCATAAAATTAATATAAACACTACTGGTTTCAAAAGGACGTGATCTTTCTTCTCTAGGTGCAAAAAATACGTGCTACGTATTTTATACAGTTTATTTATAGCGTATAGCACTCAGGGATAGAGTAGCTTTTGATTAGTGAAAATAATTTTTAAATCGTTTCGGTAGTTCTAGAGATTACCCTCCACGTACAAACAAAGTTTGCTCTTTATATAATAGTATAGATAATTGCAATGGCCGACTAATTTTATTTTATTTTATTTTTTTCTTTTACTTATATCATGCCTGCCAATATCCTAATTACTATTCCGTATAGTGTTAATCCCATCCTTTTTTTCTAACCAGTAAATTTGTAGAGTAATATTTTCCAAATGCAATTATAATTAACTAAGACAAAAATAATCTGGTGTGCCACTCACACGACTTTCTCTCACCCTGAAATTTAATACTATAAATACAGGTTGGAAATTAAGGGGTAACATAACGAGTACTGTTGTATAAGCCTATGTTAATATAATTCCAACTAGGTTTCGGAAGAGTTTTATATGATAATTAGTTCTGTGTGAGGGGGGCAGTTCACTTAAAATTATTCAGACAACTTTCACATGCAACATTCCTTGAAACTTATCTTCTTTGAAACTTATCTTGATCAAGTTTTTCTTGCAACAATTTTAAATTAATTTGAAAATAGAACTTTTCAATCGCTTGAAATATTCGTTTTTAAGCTAATCTAAGAGACCCAGACAATAATCAAATTAAAAAAAAAAAACTTGACTTTGGTAATCAGGAAACCTCAAAACGTGTAAATACACAAAAAACAAGCGATGAATATTTAGCTTAAATACATACATTATTTATCATATGTCTATGAAGAATCCATTTCCATACTGAGCAGCTTTCCTGGACATGGTAAAATATTATACTAAAGCACTTCCTTTAACAATAAAAAAGAATGTTATCACTTAAATATTTGAAACACTGTATATCTTTTGAAGAATATGTACATACAAACCACATAGTGTATCTAAATACAATCCTATAGCAATAATATACAACACAACCTGATTTGCACTTCCATCAATTTTCAGCTATTGTCGCACTATAATCTAGTTCTTTTGTGTAGCCCGGTAAATGAACAATGAATGATTTCCCTGCCATATTCTACATGAGGCATGCTTTTATGCATATAAAAAAAATATATATATATTCATCTCATTTTGTTTAGTGCAGTCTATAGATGTTAAACTCTACTTACCTGCAATTTCCCCCATAGACGTAATGTAATACTCTTGAGTGTCCCTGTACACGAATCATTTGCTTCATCTCAACGAAAATCTTAGTGTAACATCCCTATATGATACACATTTAGAATGCCGAGATTGGAATTTCTGCTACTATTTTTCTTGAGATATGCTGATAACACACACACAGACAGATCAACCGCTAAAAACCTGATTTTCGGAATCAGGGATCTCAAAACGTGTAAATATAACAAAAACTCACGTTCGAAAATTTGACCCTAAAAGAATACTTTCTCTGCCTTATGGGTAAGAGAAAATAAAAACACTGATGCGAAATAAAGGTGTGGCTAATGATACTACGGAATATTAATTAGGATGTTGGCAGTTATATCACATGATACAATTCATGTAATAGACAATAAAACTTACAACTGAAATAATATTTTTGGAATTTGCTTTGATAGCTTAATATTAATATTTGTATAGAGCAGATTAAACAAATATTAATTTTTAAATATTTATGAAGCACAACACTTTTTTTTTTTTTTTTAAAGTCATCTTTACTTTTTTTTTTTTTTTTTTTTTTTTTTTTAATGAAAATTTATATTTTGTACTACTCCAATACCTTAGTAAAATTTTAAAGTTACTTTAGTATTTAAAAGCACATTAATGAAGTTTTAAATCATATTAACAACCTGTGAGAAAATATTTTATATTTTTCTAGAAAGCATTAGATACATACTTGATAACAATTTAATTTATTAAGTACATTGTTAGTGTTTGCCCTTTTTTTATACCACTCTTTTCCGAGAGTGCTTATCTTTTTACTTATTCTTAAATACATATTGGGTAAATGTAAAATTACTGCTCGATGGAAGTGCTGTGAAAAAAGGGTAGGTAATAACATTGCTATAGAAAAAATTTAAATGTTGCAGCGCTGATTAGACATTATCAAGACGATAAAAACTGGTTAAAAAGGAAATGAAGAAAAGAATTATTATAATCATTCACATTTAATTGTCTAATATACATTTTGTTTCCTCAGAATCTTCTTTAATGAATGCGAGTTATTTTAAAGCCTAAACGAAAAATTCGTTTAATAAATTTATTTATATAGTGTAATATGAAAAAGAAAGTATATCTGTACTAATTTCAATCAAACTAAGCATATTTTTGCATTTTTATATATAATTTAAGTAGAAATTTTCTATATTCAATAAATCGTAAAATCCGAAGAAAAGCTATCTTTTTTACCACATTGAAATGCATAATTTAATAACATGCATTGCAATTAACATTAATGATATTATTATGCTTTCATAAGACTTAAATTTTAGTTTAAGACAGTTCCTTTTCTTACAAATAAGGCTTTCAAAGTAATTATATATTTTTTTTAATCATTGCATTAATTACCACTCCTCTTTTCTACTCAGTCTGCTGAAAATGACGTGGTGATAATTTACAGCAAATTACTTTCATTGGATATAGAAAAAAAGGTGAAATGTCAGAATTTTCTATTACAGCATTTTTCTTTTCTCAATTTAAGTATTATAAACTTTTAATCTCGTGGAACAATAATTGCTTACTTAAAATTTAAAATAATCACTTTTTCTCTAGCAAAGTTTTTAAATATCGAAAATAAGCAGCATAATACATTTAATAAAAATAGTATATATTCACTACAGAAAATATTTTGTGACGATTAAATTACCATAAAGTAAGTATACTTTAATCGTAAAATAAAAGTGGATCATTATTAAGATATTTTTGAAAGCAAGTTATTTTTCCAACCTTCCGGCTATTTTTATATTTTTCTCATATGTCAAAATCTATTAATTAAGTAATTAATTTTTCAAAATTTTTATAAAAATGAGCGAGTAAATCAATTTTCAGAATTTAATGTTGATTGTAAAAATAAAAACAAAAATAGATAAATATAAAATCATTTAAAAGTATGGTCTTTTGATTTTTGATTATAGTAGTATTTTAATTGAATTGCATAGAATGTTGATTTTGTGACTTTAGGGCGTTTGATTTTGGAATCATATTTAAGATAAAAATATATTTTAGTTTAGTTGTATTTTATTTGTGAATTTGTGTATTTGAAATTTGTTCATTATAAAATATATGTTATATGAATAAAAATTTGTATGGATTATAAGTTATGAATTAGATAAATGAAATTTTTATGTTATTATTTCATAAGTTTTAAAATGTAGGCTTTGATTCTTTAACAAAAGCTACTTTTATTTAAAAAATAAATAAATAAATAAATAAATAAATAAATAAATAAATATTCACAGTCTGTTTTTCCTTAGTGTATAAATTAGAGTAATATGATATTTGTGCTACGAATTTGCTTGATTAGTTTCATTTTATTATGCTTAAACTTCTGCTGAATTAAAAAGATAATAAGATAAATAAATTTTTCATTTAGTTCAAATATTTATGTTATATGTGTAACTTCCTAGTAATTGATATCCTCACTCGTAGCCGAGCGGTTCTGTGCTCAAATCTGGTACATAAGAAGTGCTGGGTTCGATCCCAGGTCGCGCTCATCGTTCAGGGTTTTCCGTGGTTTTCTTCGAAACTCGCGTAAACACGGGCTAGGAACCCTTAGAAAGACCACCGACAGAGGGATCCCACCCATATGCCTAGTACTCTATAGTAGTTAATAGGCCTTAAGCCTAACAACCAAGCTAATAATTTATAGGGTTTTATCTCGTCTATGAGCGACAGACTTGCCCTTGTTGAAGAGTGTTTATAAAAAGAAATGAATCTATTTTTACAACCAATATTTTCCTTCAATCATCTCGATGTTACTTCTCATTACCACAATTACCAAACAAACCTATTTATCTTATATTTACGGTAAAACTTAAAAGGGCTAGCGATTATTGTTAGAAAGAGAGCTGCCAACTTTTAAATTTACTCTGCTGTTTGTGCCAGCCACTTTCTTTGTAATTTTCTCAAATATATTTACGATTAAATATGAAGTAACCGATTCTTAGAGAAAAATAGTGCGGGAAAAAAAAAAAAAAAAAAAGAAATGAGAAACAGGTACTAAAATCGTTACGGAAAATTTATAAAGTTATACACTATGTTGATAGAAAATATTGTTTGAAACGGAAATATTTGTGTGAAATACAGTACGTTTACCATCGCAGTTAGAATTTGTAATTTATACCATATCATAGCCAGTATCCACTTTTTTTCTATATTTCTTTTATCTAAAGTAATTTTTACCAATATGTAACAACTGTTAAATAAGAATGGAAGAACTCTGTTTAAAAAGAAAAAAAAAAGAAAAAGTTGTATTAATAAAAAAAAAAAAAAAAAAAAAAAAAAAAAAAAAAAAAAAAGCTGGGGCTCCGATATAAATCAGATATATTACTAGCTCTGCATTTGCCATGCAATTATCCATATTATTTTCAGACGCAAACATCAGAATTAAATGCAGCAGAAATTTAAAACTAGTACAAGTGAATAATTCCCAAAACGAGTATTTAATTTGGTATTTATATTCTCTATAAAGTTTATTAAAAGCAGTGTTGTGCAAGTTCACGAAAAAAAACGAACTAGTTCAAACTCAAGTTCATCGTGCAAAAAACGAGTTAGTTCGCGTTCAAACTCATGTCTGAAAAAATGAACGCGCTCAACTCAAGTTCATTTTTAAAAAGGAGCGAAACTCATTAGAAGTTCATTTTTAGGTGCTTTTTTTTTTTTTTTTTTTTTTTTTTTGTCTTTTCTTTTCTAAATAGCTCTCCTCTGTGAACACTTTCATAGGTAATTTACATTTTTTTTTTTAATTACCAATTACCATGAAGATTATTTTTAATTTAATGCTTAATTAAATTTATAAACTTATAGTTCTTAATTATAAATTATTAATTTAAGTGTAGTAAAAATTATTTAGCGGACACTTCTGAATAGTGGACCCACTCTTTTTGCGTGGTTTTTATTCTCAAATTTCCAATACGTTTCATTATTCACATGAGAAAACTTATTAATAGGAGACAAATTCCATCATTTGCAGGTTCAGATTCCGTTGTTTTGAAGTATTACACTATTTTAAAAATAGTGTGATGGTTTGATTTAATTAATCTTTGTTTGATTGCGCCACAGTCAATGTCGGTTTTGAGTTCTTGGATAAATCATTAGAAAGTTTCGCTTGCTATTTAGCTTACTATGCAGGAATAAGCATGTGTGTCAACTTGTTAGTTTGCGTACAAATTGTCCCAAGAACAAATTATCTCAGAGGTCAATCCAATTTTAAAAAATATCATTTATACATTTATGACTTAAAACTTGAAAAGGTAGTGAAATCTTATTTTCGAAAATTCAGTAAATAGCAATACTTTCTTTAGTATATAAGTTTAATGAAATTAAAAATAGAAATCTGAATTCGTATAAATTGTTTTATATATATTATATTTCTGAGTGACGGGATTTCCCCTCTTCCCCCCAATGCCCCATTCAATTGTTTACATATTCATAAAAAAAAAAACTTAAAGTTGTAAGGAAGTTTTAAAATATGCATTTCAAATTCTTCAGAGAACTTGTATCAGTAACTTACTGATCTTAGACAAAAATTTCAAGTAACATTTCCAGATAATCTTTAGCATTCTAAATTTAAATTTCTTCCATTTATTTCTTTTCATTTATTGCGATAATAGAACCATACAGGAGCTGTTAAAAGTTTTATTTCTATATTCAAGGCAACTCAAAATGCGAAATTATCCTATAAAGGCAACGTGAAGTATAGAACTCTAAACAAAGTTTTGTGTAACATAAAAGTAAGCGAAAATAATTATCATTCTCAAGCAATTTCCTTTCACAAGGTAAATTTTGGCAATTTCCTCAATTACATCCAATAAATAAATAAATAAATAAATAAAAGTGAGATCTTAACTGACTTCCATAGAATAATTTTTCGACAGAATAAATATATATATATTTTTTGGCAAAATACTTATTTTAAATTTCAAATATTATGAATACAGCTAGTGATAAACACAGAGCATTTTTAAAGTTTTTTTTTTTTTTTTTTTTTGTGGGGGGGGGGGGGGATTACGACATAGCTTTATTTATTGTCTTCTAAATTTACATACATCATCATTACATTAAATCAATCAATGCCTTAGCGTGAGTTATTATTTTGCTCAGTTTTTAATTTTAAGGGGATGCTTTACCAATCGTCGCTGAGAGCCAAACTCGTAATATCATTAAACTGATTTTTGTTTTCCGAAAACGGATTTTTTAAATTTTTAACATTTTGTTTTGAAGCTGTAAAGGGCGAAAAATACTTTTAGTTAATTATGCGCATTTTAAAGCTTTAAAACAAAACATAAAAAAAAAAAAAAAAAAAAATCAATGTGTTGAAAGGATGAATTATTTTAACGATTGTGAAATATCTAAACATTATTTTAAAAAATACATTAGGTGATGGGTAATTTGCATTACAGGTTTCCTCATATAATATCACGGGGTTTCGCTATCAGCGACAACAGTTGAAGAGCCCCTTCTTCCCTTTATTAGTATTGCTTAGAAAAAAAGAACATTTTTCTGTCCAATTCTTCTAAAATCTCGCTGTTCAAACTGTGAATGGTTCCTATCTTAATCTTCAGTAATTTTTATATAACGTTGTTTAACAAGATTTTGAATATTTTTTTTTTACGATTAAATAGGGAAAAAATTCTATGTTCGGAAAAAGCCGTTAGACAGAGAATCGTTGCCAACGTTGGATGAACATATTCTTGATTGAGAAATAAGTTTAATTTTCTAAATACAGATTTTTGGTATTCTGTAAGCTAAATCTGTACGGGACATATTAATCCGAATACGAATTAATTTTTCTCTTAACTACTACTTATTTGAATTACAGAATTAGATAATTTTTTAATACTATATTCATCAAAAATAATCAACTTTTTCCCTCTTATAAATTAATGATAAACAACTTAATATTTTTTAATAAATATGCATTTTCTTATAATATTATAAGGGCCCACAAGCGGCTGAACGGTTCTGCGCTCAATGCTAGTAGATGGAAGGTGACGGGTTCGATTCCAGGTCACGCTCATCGGCCTAGCCGTTCGGAATTTTCCGTGGTTTCCTCCGAAACTCGCATAAATATGGGCTAGGACCCCTTAGAAAGACTCTCACGGAGGGCATTTCCCCTATAGGCCTAGGACACATGCGAAGTCAATCGGCCTTAAATCTTCCAACTAAACTATATTATAAGTTAACAAGAAATCAAATCAGACTAAGAGAAATTCTTATATGAAAAGGAATAAGCTAAAAAAAAAAACAAGTGTTAAAGTGTATTTATAATGAAAAACAATTTTGAAAAAACCATTCTCAATTTTCCTTTTTGCTGGACATTTTTAGATTAGCTAGAATCACAAAATCATGAACACAATATTTCTATTCGGAAGTTTGGATTTTAAACTTTGTAAGTATAATAACAGCAATAATGATATTAATGTAAGTATATATATATGTTTATGGTTATCACGCACAAAATTTATTTTTTATTATTACGATTATTTCAGATAGTTTTTAAATTTATATATTAGGTTGGTTGTATAGCATAAGACCGATTGACTATACCAGGTCCTAGCTTATAGGTGGAATGCCCTCAATGGGCGTCTTTCTAAGGGTTTTAGTCCGTATTTACGCGAGTTTTGGAGAAAACCACAAAAAGCTCCAAACAGTCAGGTCGACGAGCGCGACCTGGGTTCGAACCCAACACTTCTGTTTATCAGCTTTGATAATTTATATTTGAAATATTAAATATATATATGTTTTTTTAATTTTTAGAAATTTAACTAAAGGGACAGTCATTTTCTATTGCACCTTAATGCAAGCATTAAAATGACAGGACATTTGATTTCAAGCATATATACTGAAGTTAAATCTCGGGTGCAAAGACAAATAAAAGTGATAGAATTCGGATTAATTCTCCGAATATATTGAATATGCAAATATTTATCATTACAATAATAAAAAAAATTAAAAATCTTTTCAAACATGAGTGAGTTTTAAAACAAGGCAATAATAATAATGTATAATATAATTCAAATATAAAATTAGTATTTACCTCTTAGTCTTGTTAATGTGTACATCAATATTCGAATTTCAGAAAATGAGATGTGGTGCGTCTTTCGCATGCAGTGAAACTGATTATAAATAATATAATGATTTCATCCTGTTTTGTGTGTGTGTTTTTTTTTCTCATTAATTCTGGAAAGACTTGGTGCCTGGTTGTCCAAATCTAAAAGCTTCTTTTTTTCCAAGGTCGCCCTAAAAGGATGCAATGTATGCACAACAAGGGGGTGGTGCAGCCTAAGGGCAGCAGATCGCAGAGATTTTGTTACCGAAACCGTTGTCTACAAATATAGGAGAACAACAAAAAAAAAAAAAAAAAAAAAAAAAAAACTTATACATCCTCGACGAATTGAACCACCCTCATAAAACTAATTTCCGAGCATTTCCTTTCATTGATAAAAGGATGAAGTGAGAAAACTGAAAGCCCCACTGAAACTGCCCATAGTCCATCTTTTTCTTTAAAAGAATGGTACTTCCGCTATTCCCAAAAGCCATTTGCTTCGCTTGTAGGGTGGGCTGGGAGATGTGTGTGTGAGCCCTAAGGGGATAAGAGTAATTGTACAAAGTTCTATCTGTGGATGTAGATGAAAGATCAAATATTTTAAATCAATTTATTTCAATCAATTTATTTTATTTGTTATTCACAGTAAGAATTTCAAAGATTTATATAATTATTTATATATAGTATATAAATATTATAAATATTTTTAACGATATTTTCTTCATTTAGGACTAAAATTTTTACCAAGTTAGCCGGTTCTGGGGTGGGCTTCAGCCCCTCAAGCCCCCCCCCCCCACCGTGGGTGCGTCTCTGACTTATTTCTTTATTTGTCTTAATAAATAACTATTGAAATGTATGAAAGCTGGAAATTTTTATCACCATTTTCATCTTGGAAAACTCCTAAAACTAAAATTAGAATTTTACAAAAATGATGATTATTCCACTAAACGCTGCCTTAAATATTTCAAAATTTATTTATATTATATAGTTATCGTTTCTGGTAACTAAAAGTTTACTGAATCTATATAAAACATTTTTAAAATCGTAAATATTTATTTAAAAAAAAAAAAAAAAAAGCATCCCGTAAAATACAGACAATTTATGAATATTTCGTAAAATATACAATTAACGAGACTTTGCCATTCTTTGATAACATAATTTCCATAAAAACTTTTAATCTAATTAAATATCACTGTAATACTACATTCAAATTGCAAATTAATATATGCACAAATACCTTCAAAGCTGCTAGGCAGGAAGTGCTGGTGTGCTGGGTTCGATCTCAGATCTATGTTATTAAAAAAAATTTCCTCCCCCCCCTGCCTTCAGTCCCCGAAGTATGTGTGACACTGTATTATTATTATTATTATTTTTTATTTTTATTTTTTTTTCATAAAGAGCAAGTGAATATTAGACACAGTTTCATTAAAATCAAAAAGAAAGTGATATAAAAACAAATATTGTCTTTCAATCTGCTCCTAGACTCCCCAATCCTCCAGGTATATAGTAAGAGAAAGTGGTACCAATTTCATTGATTTAAATTTCTAAAAATGTATTAAGAAAAATCATTCTTTAAATTCATTATTTGATGTTTATTGTATTTGAAAATTGCAAATTTCAAAAATGCCCTTTTTTCTCCGGTGCCCTTTTTTTTTTGGTGCCCTTTTTACCAGTGCCTTTTTTCCCAAGTGCCCTTTTCTTCCAAGCTCCCTTTTTTTTCCGGGATCCATTTTGCGCAATTATTCTCTTTTCTGTTCTTTTCTTCTTCCACTTTCCTTTTCCTATTTCAGACAGAAATATTTAAAATGAGTTTGAGCTTGAATTGTTTTTTCACGCTCAAGTTCATGTAAAAAACGAACTACGCTCAACTCAAGTTCATAATTTAAAAAACGAGCGAAGTTCAACTCAAAACTCAAAAATTTTGAGCTACGCTCATGAACGCGTTCAAATGAACGCGTTCGTGCACAACACTGATTAAAAGTAGCCAATAAAAAATTATTTTTTATCTATAAAAGATAACTGGTAACACCCATTGTTAAAATAGTATAATATATATCCACATCCCTCCCCACGTATTTCGGGATCTAAACTTTAGTGAATCTGGAAGGTAAATAAAGATCATCTCAGCGAAGGTTGGAGCAGTGGAAAATCGTGGCCTGAAGTCACATTAGGAATAACCTCCATTTTGGGATACAATAATGCTCCCGGTCTAGTTGATGAAACAGCAATTTCCACTGTTTTTTCCTGTCTGGCAGATGTAGTATCACTTTCACCGTCGCTGTCACTGTCTGCAGACAATGGTTTGGTATAGGTACCATAAGTAGTCGTAACTCTCGTAACACCATGAAATTAACATTAAGAATTTAAAAGTGCCGTTTGCATTTCCCCTCACAAGGTTCACTTGATCAACTTACAGACGGAAAAAAATGTCCTTGAACTTCAGAAATATAGTGCAGGGCATTGATCTTATTGAATACCTTACCGATCTTCGAACAGGAATTTCATGATCAATAGTCTCGAAAATGTATTGAATCTCTCATATAAGTGTGTGTATATATATGCATGTATGTACTTTAAAATCATAAATAATATTATCATGGATATGTTATTCAACTCTACATGTTGGTAAATCTAACAGCAATGCTGTAAATCCTCGCTAGATTCGTGGCTTGACTCGAAGAGGATAAGTTCTAGGCTGAAATGTAATTCCAGAATTAATCGGTGGTACTGACTGAACGAATGGTCAAATGACACCATGGTTATAAAGCCAACAATTGCAGCCGAATATTGTTTATGTGGTTGTGTCGTTTATATTCGTTATTAAACTGTAATGTGCTTAAAAAACTGACTGATTACGAGGAAGACCATTTTTTACTGGTATCTCACATTTTTTTTTTTCCCAGAAAGGTTTATTTATTTATTTATTTTTCAATGTAATGTACAATTTTACTAGTCATAAACGGTTTCCATTCTGTTATATTGCTTATAATTTCATTTCTTAACTTAACGGCTCTTTCCATTGACGAGGCTATTTCAATCGTTTTATTTCAATTCGATATTGTCTTTATAAAATTATAGATACAAAATATTTTGATCTCGTACACCGCTATCAAAAATATCTGTGGAGGTTTTATCCTCTTTATATTCACAAGGAATTATTTATGACCTTAATTAAAAAATATAATTACGTATTAACTCCTATTCATGTTATTTACTATATATAAACATGAGCTTACTAGGTATTATTAATGAATATTGATCTAAATGATCTTGAAAGATATTTTGTTCTCCCAAATTTTATTTTGGAAGAAATATTCGGAGTAACTCAATCTTATAATAAATTACACAATTTAATATTTAAACTCGACTTCAGAACTTTCCACATTTCGCCTCAGAAGTATTCTGAATCTCCAAAAATAGTATTCCATGACCCATCAAGATATTTAATTGTTTCGATTTTACCAAATGAAACCTAAATTTTACCTCATTTAATTTCTGATTTTTCTTGCAGTGCTTTTATAAAAACTTTGTTATGCTTATTAGCTGCCAAACTACCATTTTTGTGCTTAAAGAAAAAAAAACCCCACTGCAATAAGATTTTTTTTTTCTGTAGTCTTCCGTGTATCCCTTAATCCATTTTCAAAAAAAAAAAAAAAAAAAAAAAATGCGAGCGTTTTGAGCATTTTCTTTGTCATCTGCAGTATTTGTGACTGAGAGTTTAGTGTAAATGCAGGATTCCCACTAAATAGACAGATATTTGCAAAGGCATTATTTTACATGAATATTTACAAGTTAAACCATTTAGAAATACAAGAATTCATTTCACTGGAAAACAACAACAAGCTCATTCTCAACAAACTGATCCTTGTTTCAAGTTCATCGTTATTACACTATTCTCATACTCTGAATACTACACAGAATACGTAGCAAAAATAAGTGTATAAATTATTTGACAATATATAAAAGAAGTATAGATGTATATATTTTTTAGAAAAATATCAAGTTTTTTCTATCATAATTATAATAAAATCTTTTTGTAAAAAAATAGAACCGACTCCAAAAAGCAACTAATTGCGCCTAAAAGTATAAAATAATTTCCTTCGCCAAACAACCTATAACACTACAATTAATCATAACTTTTGAAGTCGGCGCAAAATTAAATAAAATTAAATTAGTTTTTAAAGGTTTGTTTTTAGATCGGTAGCAACAAATGCTGTTGTCTCGAATGATCCATTTTCATGTTTCCTTTATTATTTTATCACCGTATACAACTGGTTCATTAGTAGCATCTATATAGAACAGTGAACATTCTTCACAATGCGGTATTTATGTTTGGTATAACTTTGATAACTATCATCCTTGGTGAATTTTGGATTTGGTGATCAAAACGTAATGCAAAAATATACACGCAATATGTATATTTTCATAATATATATCGTATGAAGTATTGTTTCGTATTATTGATTACTCTCTTAATATACCTTATCAAAACAATCATGATAGCCCAAAGAAATTGAATATGTTTGCCAGATAATTTTGCGATATTTATTTCACCAAGGACGTCACATACCAGCATCTTCGCCAACTTTTCCTGCTTACGAAATCTTATTTGTTTTCTTCAATCAAAGTTGTTTTCGGCTGAGTTTTGCAGGTGACAATGTGAGATTCGCATTTTGAATAGGATTTGATTTTTGTATTGAATAAAGGTATCAATTTTTATTTAATTTTGCGCCGACTTCAAAAGCTATGATTAATTGTAGTGTTATAGGTTGTTTGGCGAAGGAAATTATTTTATACTTTTAGGCGCAATTAGTTGCTTTTTGGAGTCGGTTCTATTTTTTTACAAAAAGATTTTATTTTTCTCTTTTCAGTGAAAACTTATTCATATAGCAGAACATCAGAAGACGTTCGACGGCAGTTTAACAAATCACAACTTCCAAGAAATGTGGCATAACTCAAAAAAATGTTTATGTCACTGAAAAATACATGAAATGTAGCCAATGTGAACAAAAAAGTTACATCTCCATCGAGAAAGTTATTCGCTCGAGAGACAGTTGTGCCAGTTTTATTCTAGTAAAGTTACTTTTAAGTTGATTTTTCTCAAATGTTGCATTTTTAAGTTGGGTCACTTTTGTTGCCTTTATCGGATATGAGCAAAAAACTATCTATTGAACGAACATACGTTTAATTAAAAAGTCTTTAGAAATGCAAAGAACGGATACGCTGTGTTCGTAACCAAAAATTCTGTTAGGCATATATATTGAACTTTACAGTGAATGCGTGTCACCCGCTGCGCTGGAAACTGAGCAGCGTAAATTTCAAACAAAGAGCAAAATATACATTGCAGCTGAAAGACGGAAGTTTCAACATCGATATTTACATACTGCTTTTGCCAGTGTAGCTGCATACGTTCAGCAGTTAGAGTGAGAACAGACTTTTGTGAGTATCCTGTAATTTGTTTATACCTTAATGAAATCATAATGAAACCTATTTCAGACCAAGATCATTACGAGAACAAAAAAAGTATTAAAATTAAATCATCTCTTACAAAGTTATAAGCTATCAAATTTCAACAACAACAACAATGAGAAACATGGTTTGTATTGAGAACCACTTCCTTTACGAAATCGGTTTAAAACGTCTATGCGTTAATCAATGTGACCGCTTACAATAACCATACTTTGAGTTTTACATAGCATAAAAATCACCAGCTAAGCTACAGCATATGCAATGTCGTTCAAGTGTGCACAACATAGGAAATTGTGAACAAATGTCTGAACTATGTTTTCCTACTAGATCGATGATGCTCTGCAATTTTATAATTCACTTTTTTCCGCTGTCTTGAACCGTTTCCGAGATAGGAAAGCTAACTCCAATGTTTTCCACCAGGTGGCGCTGTAGGCGGTTGAATCACGTACCATATGTCCACTTTGCTATACCTACGTACCACGTTTATGACTATAGCTGCAGGTGTTCAGCAGTTAAACGAATCGGGACTGACATTTTTGGGCACTCTGTATTTTCTTTTGATCGTAAAGATATTACAATGGGACTTATTTCAGACCAAGACCCTTACAATAAAATAAAAAGTATCAAAATCAGATCATCAGTTCAGAAGTTATGAGCTAACAAACAGAAACAAAAAAAAAAAAACATACACTTTGAATTGAGAAAATCCTCCTTTTTGAAGTCGGTTGATTAGAACATCTCTTACGAAGTTATAAGCTTACAAACACCACCAACAACACATAGTTCGAATTAAGAACACCCTCCTTTCTGAAGTTGGTTGAAAACGACTTTGCGCTAATCGATGTGACTGCTTACAGTAACAGTACTTTGAACCACAGAGTATACGTGTCATCCACTACGCTGCAAAGTGTGCAACGTCGTTCAAGTGTGCACAGTGTAGTAAATTACGAGAAAACTACTGCACGTTCTATTTTTAGCAATAAGGTCTAAAAACTGCCTTTTCGTAGTAAATCTATGATGCTCTACAACTTCGTAATTAACTTTTCTCACATCTTGAACGGTTTTTGAGATAGAAGCGTTAATGCCGCTGCTTTTAACCAGATGGCGCTTTACTTTCTTTAGATTGTAAAGATATTACAATGGGGCCTACTTCAGACCAAGATCTTTACAACAAAACAAAAAGTATCAAGTAACCGTATTTTGAACTATATAACGTATGTCTCACCAGCTACGCTACAACGTGTGAAATGTAGCTTAAGTGAGCATAGTGTAAGAGTAAGATATTGCTAACAAACAAATGCACGTTTTTAGCATTGCGCTTTTAGCATCAATGTCTAAACTATCTTTTCTTACTAAATCGATGATGCTCTGCAATTTTATAATTCACTTTTTCCCCTGTCTTGGACCGTTTCCGAGATAGGAACGCTAACATGAATGTCTAAACTATCTTTTTGTACTAAATCGGTGATACTCTTGAACTTCGTAATTCACTTTTTTTTTTCTCTAGAACCGTTTTCGAGATAGGAACACTAACTCCGCTATTTTCCACCAGGTGGCGCTGCAAGCGGTTTAACCTTGTACTGCATGACGACTTTGCTATACTTATATACCATTTTTATCACTATAGCTGCAGCCGTTTAGCAGTTAAAAGAGTTGGGACTGATTTTTTTGGGCACCCTGTATTTTCTTTAGATCGTAAAGATATTACCATGGGACCTATTGCAGACCATGACCTTTTCAACAAAACAAAAAGTATCAAAATCGGAGCATCCGTTCAGAAGTTATGAGCTAACAAACATAAAAAAAACATACGGTTTGAATTGAGAACCTTCCTTCTTTTTTTGAAGTCGGTTAATAAAAAATCGTTAAATAGAGTAATCTACGGGAATTTTGCAATTTATTTTTTTTATTATTTTAATCGGTGACCATAAAGTAAATATTTACAATTAACA
Source organism: Salticus scenicus (assembly GCA_963930645.1). NCBI lineage: Eukaryota > Metazoa > Arthropoda > Arachnida > Araneae > Salticidae > Salticus > Salticus scenicus. Next base: position 320,017,265 of record OZ005650.1, read on the forward strand.
AAAAAATATTGCGTTTATTTTTCATATAACTGTCTCAATTAATATACATATATATATATATATATATATATATATATATATATATATATAATGATCTAAAGACAAAAGTAAAGAAATAAGATAAGTTCATATTTAAAATAATAATATTAATAGTAAAAGCGCAAAATAAATCATTGTTATAAACAAAGTTGCAAATTAAAAGCTATAACATGCGAACTGCGTTCAAAAAAAAAAAAACATATTTCGTGTAAAAATCAAGCTAAGCACAGCGTCCTTTCGCGCTTAAATTATTGAAGGAGGAAAATAATAAAAAGTGAAGAAATAATAGAAAAAAAATTAAGCTAATTTAATTTTGAATGTTTTTAGAAGTTTCCTGCCCAAGAGAAATTGAGTATTCTCTTCTGAGAGCGACAGGAAAACCAGAGCACAAAGAAATTCATGGTGAGTACCTTTCGTATGGCGAATCTATCCAGTGAGCATATTAGGCTAAGCGCTGAAAAAATGGGGCTACGCCTCGTACGATGGAATGTCAGACGATGGAACGTAGGTTATCGATTGACTGCACAAAATTTCTAAGCTTATGGGGAGTGGGGAGGGGGGATTTCTAAGGGGTTTTTAGCCCGTACTTATGCGAATTTCGGAGAAAACCACAGAAAACTCTACACAGTTGGGCCGTCGGATATGTTCTGGGATCGATCCTGGCACTTCGGTCTACCAGTTTCGTGGTCAGAACTTTCTGGTCATTGGTTGACTCTTTTGGGAAACGGAACTTCAAGGAAAATGTCGAAATTTTTTTGCATCGAGAACAATGTAGTTAAATCCATTATTAAGCCAAAGGGATGTGCTGAGTTGAAGTATCAAGTAGATTGCTGAACATACAAGCACAAACGCATCACCACCTCCAAGAGCTAAACTTAAAATAAAAATTTTACATTTCTGTTAAAAACAGTTGGTTTATTAACTGGTATCAAGAGCGTCAAATTATTTTTATTCATTAGTATTTTGTGAGGTACTTTAATACCTGAACTGATAGTCATAAGGAATAAAAAAAAGAAAAAAAAAAATCAAAATGTTTCAGTAGTGCACTTAATTTCAGCGAAAGAAAATTTAATTTGCAGACTTATTTATATATTAAATACGTATCTCTTTATGCAATCAAATGTTGATTTTCTAAGCCTCTGTGATTTTGAAAATAAATATGTTAAAAATCTCAGATAGTTGTCCTATTTAAAAATCAGTAATTTTATGTTATATATACATACATATATATATCCTATTTTTCATGTACTCTTAATTTCCTCCTCCACATTTTGCTCTAGTTAATCTTTTGCAAAAGAAAACAATTAAAGAAGACATATGTAATCACCAGTAAAAAAAAAATATATATATATATATAATAAAATAAATAATATTGATAAAAAAGTATTTTTTTTTTTTTAATTATTTTTATTTTATATTTTTCAGAAAGGTCAACAGGAGTTCTCCCAAAACATAAGGAAAAGATCGAATTAAAATTGAAAGATCGTCGATTTCGAGGGTTGTAAGTTCGACTTCCGAGTCAGACAAAGGCCGTCGAGGATATTAATTCTTCTGCAAAATTAGTATCTCCGAATGCAGAAGGGACGAAGTCATTACCCTCAACAAAGGATAAAAATTCTGATGTTATGTTTCCGGACCAACGTTATAAGTGATCGCCAGGCCGTTGCCAATAGCCATTAGCCCACTGGGCAGTGCTAAGGAGACATTAAACTCATTAAACTTTTATCAACGGTGAAAAACAATTTAAATAATGTTTTAGACGGTTCAATTTTGCATATTCATTGAAATTGGTAAGACAAAAAATATTTTCTGTGAAAAGAGGACAAATTTGAAAATTGAGGAGGTTAAATGAAAAATAAAAAAATGAGAACTACATGACTCTCTCTCTCTCTTCTCTATACACTCGTTAAAATATACAACATATTTAGAATACATTGATATTATTCTTTGATTTTTGTCTGCCATTGGTTTTGAGAAGAAAAAAAAAAAAAAAAAAAAAAAAAAAAAGACTACACATTAATAAAGAGGACTGTCTGCTGCAAAAGAAGACGTTTGGTCACGTGCAATAGCATCTCCATCAACTCTTTTCATACTGACATATAAAAAAATATTTATTTAGACATCATAAAATTCGACATCATGTTTCAATGTATAACGGTGAATATTTTTATATTTATTTTAATTATGGAATGTTAATTTTCGCTTACAACAACATATGTTTTTTCTACGTATTTCTATGTTACAGTATTATTATTGTAATTATATTTATTGGCTTTTTTATATCTATATACAGTCGACACTGGTTATAACGTACTGTCAGGGGACCAGAAAATATGGTACGTTATAACCGAAGTACGTTTTAAGCAATATTTCCAATATAATTTAGTGCCTGACGAAAGAAAAAGGGGCATAATAGCACTCGCAATAATAGAGCTTTTAAATAGAAAGTTTATGTTTTTCTCAAAATAAAATAAGAAAAAAGAAGAAAAAAAAAGCATTTTACTACTTACATGTTTATTTAGAAAAATAATCTGTTATTTTTCGTTGTTTTCTTTGATTAGATGACACAGTAAAAATTACATTTTCAATATTTATAATGGAACTTTGCAGAGTCTCTGAATAGTCAGTATGGAATTCAACGAACCGCGATAAAGTTTTAAAGGTATAAAGGAGATATAAGGCGATAAAGGAGACATCGAAAGACGGTATCCAAGAAAATATACCGATTTCCAAACCAGAAATACTAGGTTGACATCCAATTTTGGCTTTTCATTCCAGTCTAAAAAGTACATTATAACCAGATTAGGCTTTTGCATAGTCCGTTATAGATGAAGATGTAAACCATTACATTATATAGGGTTTCATTCGGGACCAAGCATCTGAGTACGTTATAAGCGAAAGTACGCTATATCCCAGGTACGTTATAACCGGTGTCGACTGTATATCTTATTTCAAATTTAGTACAATATATAACTGTCTTCAATTATTGTTTATTTATTTTTTTACTATTTTGTTATAACTAATAAAAAATTTAAATACATTTGCAAATATATGTCAGAAAATTAATTAGAAAGCCATATAAAATAATTATAAATTTGCAATGTGGAAGCATAAATCTCTTAAAAAATTCTTCAATAACTAAGAATGTATCACTTTAAAGAATTTAAAGGAATTAGAAATAATCAATTATTTTACAATAATTTATAAAATGAATTATTAAATTAATCTGTAGAAAGGATGTACGCGTGTTAATATAGAAATTTTCAATTGGTTAATGAGACACATAACAATAACAATAATAAATGTTCTTAGGTCTTTAATTACGTGTTAATATTTAAACAGTAATTAAATTTATGTAAATTACTTATTATTTAAATCTTTTATTTATTTATTTATTTATTTATTTATTTTTTTGAAATAAAATGAATAAACAAAGTATTTTAATTAAAAAAAAAAAAAATGAGATTCTTATTATAACACACATTTTAATGAAAAATATTCTACTATTTTATGCCTTTAGGGTTTAAAATACCAAAGCAGAGAAACTGAAATATATATTTATTTAGTTTGGTATATATTTAATGAATTTTTAATTAAATTTTCTAATTACTAAAAGTCATCCATTTGCTATTTTACAGGAGGCTTATAAATGTTTTTTCAAAAATTGTCTCTTATTAAAAAAAAAAATATATATATATATATATATATAATAATAAAAAAAAAAAAAAAAAAAAAAAAACGCATATTTACAAAAATATCAGTATAAAATTATAATTAAAATTATTTTTATAAAGCTTATTTTAATTACAGAATAAAAACAAAAAGTTTGCTTATGACATTATAATTGTAATGGATTTATTAACTAAATTTTCGTAATTGGATAATTTTTAATGATATTTATTTTGGTATGTGTTATCATTAATTTCATAATTACAATAAAGCATATTTTACTATATTAATCTTTTTTTTTTTTTTTTTTAGATGAGCTGGAAAATAAATATTTGTTAACTGTATTATTATTATTTTATTATTTTTATTTACACATTTAATTTGATTTATGTTCGTATGGTAAAGTTCACTTTGGAGAAAAGTAGTGCAATTTTTATTTAAAAATAAATAAATAAAAATGTTTCGAAATGAATATTCAGATTATATTAACACATGTTTCTAATTATGCTTATTTATCTAAAACACAAAAAGCTATCTTGTAATTCCCGGTACATGTCATTTAATTTATAATTTTAATTAAAAATATTAACAAAACTAAATTTGCCAAGATTTCAGGTTTTGAATACCATTATTTCTATGTAAAATTATTTCTATATTTATCGACTTGATTTCTGTAGTTAAATAAATCTATTTAAATATAAGTCGTATTAAGAAATCGGAAGATTTGGCGATTATGTATAGACATACAAAATTTTAACTTATGCTGCTGAATTGATATTAACCCCCCCCCTTTTTTTTTTTTTTACATCACTTTATTTGTAGTCAAATTGTCTCTAATATGTAATTACGATTAAATGAGAAGAATTTCTTATTTAGTCGTAAGATTTTAATCGTACTTTTAAGTAATAGCACTTTTTAATCGTACTTTTAATCGCACTTTTGTCATATTTAATCGCACTTTTAAGTCATTTTTTTAAAAATTATTTTCTGTTTATCATATGTACCATTGTCTTACCTGCCATTATTCTAATTAATATTTCGTAGTACAGTCAGTACCTGCGCATCAGGTTATTTTATTTTATTTATTTATTTATTGAGAGAGAGATAAGGTGTGTATTTCTTTTTATTTAATTCATTTGGATAAAATTGATTTACAAAATAATGTAATTAATGTTTTAGAAAATTACTCTAGAAAAGAAGTGTTGTGGAAAAAACGACATGCGTAAAAAAGGGTACGGAATATTAATTATAGGGATGAAATGTTCTGCTTTTTCAGCCACCAGTATCTATTTTTTTCATTTTTTATCCTATTTTTACAATTACGTTTGTGATTTTATAGGTTAGCAATTTTTGTAAGGAGATACTATTGGCAAAAATAAGCGACAATCCTTCATCCCTGTAATCATAAGGTTAGCAGGCGTGATTTTGGTGTAACTTGGTTGTTGTTATCGTTATTTCCAGAATTGCCGAGTTCCATAATTTATTCTGGAGCATTTTTAGCCCCTTCTTTTTATCATAAATTTTTTTTTTCTTTTCTTTTCTTTTTTTTTTTTTTAATAAGAATATTTTTTTTCTAATTTTATCGCTGTTATATATTATGGAAAATTATTTTATAAATTGAGTGGTGTGAAATGAAGGCTTGACTAAATATGTTTCCGAATAATTTAAGGACCTTGGCAGTAGCTATAGCTACCAATATTTTAATTTATTTCGGAATCTTTTTAGCTCTTCATTTATTTCGTACTCCTTTTTTTTAAGAGTACTATTATTCCCCTCCCCCTTTATTTTATCGTAGTTATACATTGAAGTGAACTATTATGGAAGTAAAGTGGTACGAAATGAAGGCGAGGATACAAATACTCCGAAATAAATTAAAATGTTCGCAGCTAGGGCAATGGTGTAGCATTGTACACATGGGCTTCCAAGCTCCAATATATGAGAAGACGTAATAAGAAAACTATCCTTTGAAAGAAAGAAAAAATAAAGGATAATAAAAGTAATTTTTATAAAAGTGCAGGTGCAAACAATGTGCTGAAATAAACTAAAATTTTGTCATACGTCTGTATGTTAATGTTAAAGTAAAATTACATTAACATACAAATGAGTATAATGTAATTAATACTTAATACAGACTTGCCAATTTCCTTAATTTATCCCGGAGCATTTTTAGCCCCATCTATTTTTCAATACATTTTTTTTTTTTTCTTTTTTGGTAAGAATACATTTTTTCTTATTTTACCGCAGTTGTATATTACAAAAAAATATTTTGTAAATTACGTAGTGTGAAATAAAGACGTGGCTTAATTTTCTCTGGAACAAATTTGGAAATTTGGTAACTCTGCTTAATGCTGTTTTGAAAAACTGAAAACAAAATTTATTATTACGCAATAAATATTAAAATTTTATTCAATGTTTAATGTTGTCAGCAAAATTTTGTTGTTAATACTGTTGAAGAAAATTATTTAACAGTTAGGCATTTTCCCCCCTTACCAAATAATAATAATAATAATAATAGTAAATAAATAAATAAATAAATAAATAAATCAAAATAAATTATACATAATTATAAAAAAAGAGAGAGAAAGAAATTTAGGTATTGGTGTTGGTGTTCTGATTAAGGCCAATTGCTGTACCATGGGAGTCTTTCTAATAAGAAATATAGGAGGCAACCTTGGGCGTGGAAGCAGTTAGTTTTTGCCTCCAAGAACATGCTTTTCGCACCTGAAGAAGAAAGGCAACATCATTTTGAAACCGGCTGTTCAAACATTTATTTTATGGTGTGTGAAAAAATGTTTAAATTTAAATATTTTCTCACCTATATATGAAAAAGAGATAGTAAAAATTATAATAAAAACGTAGGAAAACAACAATGATTTAGAATATAGGAGAAACATTTTAACTCCCCCATCCCCTTACATATTTCATTTATATTAAAATAAAATCTGTTTTAAAAGCTTTTTTTTTTTTTTTTTTTTTTTACGGTGATGCCAAAATTATTTAATTTATTTATATATTTTTTCATTTCTTGCAAACTTATTAAGAATTTTATATATATACACACACAATTCTTAATAGCGAATTTATCCCATTTACTCCGGATCTATACAAAATTAAATAAAAGAATATTATTTGCATAACTGCCAATTGTCTAATTTATTCCGAAGCATTGTTATTACACCTCCACTCTTTTTTTACAACACTTGTGTTTTAGAGTAATTTTCCCCAAAGCAGAATAGACTTCGGAAACACTTTTGAGCCAAATTCAGTGCATTTTCCTTTCTCCCACAAGTAATTACTATTAAATAAAAAGAAAATTCTTTAAAAAAAAAGAGAGAGAGCGGTGTCAGGAAAATATGTGGGAATTAACAATGCTCTTAAACAATATGGAAATCTTTGGTTTTGTTCAGATATTACTAAGTGGAATTTATGAAGTTCAAGGATTGGTATCCAAAATATTAAACAAAAATTTAAAAATAATAATTAAAGAACACATGTAACATAAAAACAAATGTTAATGAAATTGTTAAAATAAAAATGTATTATAACTAAATATGATTACATTTTTAAATTAATTTATCATTGTACATTTTTAAATTTTGCTAATTTAGAAAAACAGTAAAAAATGGGGACAGGGAATTTTGATATGTAAAATATAATTTTTATTTTGTCTTCTAAATTAAATAAATTGAGAATGTTAAATGTAAAAGAGACCAATTTATAGACCAATTTATGAACTATTAACATAAATCATTATCAAACAATCTGATTTAACATAAAGCATTTGCTTATTATTAACAATTCATTTGCTAACAATTTGTAGTTTAACTTAAAAAAATAAAAATAAAAATAAAAATAAAACTGTTTAATACAGAGATGGTCTAAATTTTATTTAACAGAATAGTGGTGGAAAGAAATTATAATTATGAAAAATCCGTAAAATAAAATGATTTACTCTTTTAATATCTGTTTAATTTGTGTTACATTATACAAATTTGATCACCGAAAGTAAATATTTTGTCACATAAGTCGTTAAATTTAAGCGTTTCAATATTAACTTCCGCATATTTGAGTTAATTTTGTGGACTTATGCAGGGATCGATAATACTTAATTTGGCTCTCAGGAATCTAATTAAACTTTCGATAGGATTTTCCGTGTCGACGATCCCATTTACGAGATAGAATTTGAATGTGGTTAAGGAAAAAACAAAATCAGTTAGAATATGAAAAAAAAATATTTTTGATGTGAAAGCAAGTTTGTAAATATCATGCTATCTAAGTATAATGTAATATTGTAATTGCTATTTAATTTCTTTTCATGTACAATATCTCCCTTTCCTAACATGTAGTAAATTAAAAGCGTGAATTTTTTTTTTTTTTTTAAACATAAGAGTTTATTGAAATTTTAGGCATTTTTACTATAGTATAATTGAAAGAGAACAAGTATAATAATAGTAATCTATATTAATAAAATCAGAGTTTTGTCTGTAAATTTGTCGGAATCGAAAAATTTTGCGATATCTTCACGTTTCACACCCCATGAAAGCCGAAAATGACTTCAGAAAATTTTGCCTGTGTGTGTGTGTGTGTGTGTGTGTGTGTCTGTGTGTATGTCATCGTGTCCGAATGTCGCTTTTTTTGTCCGGGCATCACTCGAGAACGGCTGGACGGAATTCAACGACGCTTGGCAGGAATTTAGGTCTTCACCCAACTTAAAATTATATCTATCAACTTTTCGGAAATTCCCCCCCGTCCCCCCCCCCTAGGGGGTAAAAGACTAAAACACGTTTGTCCGGGCATCACTCGAGAACGGCTGGACTGAATTCAACGGCGCTTGGCAGAAACTTAGGTCTTCACCGAACTTGAAATTATATATATAGAAATTTTCAAAATTCTGATTAGTGTTTAAATTGTGGGTAAAAAACGCCTGCGCATGCGCTATCAATATTTTTCACTAAAACGCTTTGAATAGAAAAATAAAATGCAAAAATAAATTTTTAAGATAAAGACTTTTTTCATTCGCGTGATTCGCACTACAAATTATGAAAAGATTGAAATGAAGTTTTGCCATCTGAGTTTCATACTTTAGTTAATTTTAAAACATCTAATTGTCGTATCGAAAAACTGTTTACATCCCAGGATTCAGAAAAATCACCTCTTTCATTTGGTACTGAATTTGTAACGATAGGTCTGATACTTCTAATTTATTTTCCCCTTTTTCCGTTGCCACTTAAATTCCATACTTTAGTTATTTTTTTTAATATCTAATTGTCGCATCGAAAAACTGTTTGCATCCCTGGATTCAGAAAAATCGCCTCTTTCATTTGGTACCAAATTTATAAATATAGGTTTGATATTTCTAATTTATTTTACCCTTTTTCCGTTTTCAACCTAGATTCGATATGGAACAGCTTTAGTATTGGATCCCTTTGGCAAAATTTGAAATTCGGAACCGAAGTAGCTCGGACGTTTCTCGCCAAGATCTTTGATTGCACAATTGAGGTAACCAATTCAGTTCATCGCAAAAATGGCTTAAAATACTTAAAGTCACCAAAGGGTTCCCATACTAAAGCTGTGCGTTTTGTACTTATTTATTTATATTTTCTATTAAAGACTTCTGTGGTCACGAAATTTGGTGCGTAATTTGTTTGTTTGCATCCGGCACTTATTGTAACGGGATTTCACGAAATTCGAAATCCCCCCCCCTTCTAGGAGTCGGAGGGCAATAAACGGTATAACTTCAGTATAACCCCACAGCTGAATTTGGCGATTTTTCTTTGGCGTCGTTTTGAAGGATAACGATGTCGTTATGGACTGTTTGCAATATAATATGGCAGCCTAATATGTTGCTTATTTTGGATTTATGATTTAGATTATGATTTTATCATTTATCATATATGATTTATGATTTTTAGATTTATGATTTAGCCATAATCGCCAACATAAAAATCGCCAAATATCGTTGTGGGTTTATACTGAAGTCGTTCCCAATAAACATGTGTAAAAACATGCTTTTCCGTTTGAATTTGCTTTGAATTATCTTAGAATGGCGAATTTTGGTGTGCGGATATTGATTAAGTGTACGCATTATGTACATTAGTGGGATTTTGCAAAACTTCGAACTCACCCACTGAGGAAGGGAAAGTATCAAGTGGGTAAGTTGTGCCTAAGGCAGTGAGGACTCATACTGTATATTGATTAAGTGTACGCATTATGTACATTAGTGTGATTTTGCAAAACTTCGAACTCACCCGCTGAGGAAGGGAAAGTAAGAAGTGGGTAAGTTGTGCCGAAGACAGTGAAGACCTAGACTCCTCACTTTGCGAGCGAGAAAACCTCTACCAATCACAGCGAGAACTTAGGTTATTAATAAAGATATGGGATTTTGACAACTCATTTAAGTTTAATGTCCAGCGAAGCGGACAAAGCCTGCTAGTAATATTAATAATAATAATAATCTAGATTTCTTTTTTTTTTTCTTTTTTTTGTTGTTGTTGTTAATTTATTCTATTTCAGAATGTTTAACCGGTTATATATATATGTATATGTTACCGTTAAAGCGCGAAACCCGTTAATCTGAAGATTACCTAGCTAATCTGCAGATTAACCAAAATGACCCGTTAAAGTGCGGAATAAAGGGTTTTCCGCATTTTAACTAGGTAATCTGCAGATTAACGGCTTCTGTGTCGTTAAAGTTCAAATGTTTGTTTCGAGCCTTAGTTTTTTTACATTCACTATGACGTCAAACAGTCATGTGATACAGATACGCGAATCCCAGATTAGTCTGTGACGCGATTGACCTTCAAACATAAACCGAAACTTTTATCCCTTCCTCTCCGCTGTGATAAACAGTAAGCGCAAAACGTGGAACGTCGAAGCTATGACATTAGATTTCTTATTATGACCAACACAAATTTTAATGTACAAGTAAGTTATAATTGTTTTGAGTTTATTTCTTCTCTTTTTTAATTCTGTCAGTATAAGTTTGATAAGGGTCTGCATTTTATTAATGAAATATAATCTTAATTAAAAGCTCTTTCTCGTGAAACTTCATTTTAAATTATGAATCTTAAATTTGCAGCACAGTAATTATTTTCTCCCGAAATAAAACTATTAAACCACAACTTTTTAAAACTACTTTATTTTAAAATTGATTTAAATTACTATTACTTACTGAAAAAAAGAACACATGTATTATTTTTTAACTCTGGAAAATATGGTATTCAATATTATGGCATTATTCAATAAATACATAAAATGAAATTTTTATGCAATATTTAGCATTTCATTACAATTTTTCTCTTTTGTTTCTTTCAATTTCAAGTTTCCTTTATATATTTTATATATCATGATTATATTTTTATTTTTAATTTTGTTCGCTTTTTCAAATAATTTCGTTGTAGTTTATCACATAAAATGTGTTAATAAACCTTTTTTTTTTTTTTTTTTTTTTTAATTGTAAAATTAATATATTTCCTAAACTTGTACAGATATATGTATGCTGCAAAATATAGTTTAATAAAGCATTGGAAAACTCATTTTAATTTTCATGCGTTCTAAAAATTATTAAAGCAGTTTTAATTGTTTGAAGTACTTCTTAAAATGCTTCTGATTTGTCTAATTTAATATTTCTTTAGCTAATTAAAAATTGATGCATATATATATATATATATTTTTTTAAATATAGTAATAGCAATATAAGTTGTTAATAAAACGTTTTTTTTTTTTTTTTTTTTTTTTTTTTTTAATTTTAAATATTTTTATTTGAAAAGAAATCGTTACTGTATTACAATTCTAACATTCATTTATAAAATAGACTTTATTGTAAGCTATTAAAGATATTATATTTCATAATAAAAATGCATAACATCTTCAAACTTATATTTACAGAATAAAAAAGATGAAATAAATAAAACAAATATAACTTTAAAACACATACAGATTAAAATAAGTAAAGAAAGAAAGAAAAGAAAAGCAAACTAATCTTTTTTTTTTCTTTTCCCGAATGATAAAAACAAATACAACACAGCGTGCAGTAAAATTATACCACCAGAGATCGTATTTTCACTTTAAAGAGTGCCTAGTAGGTAATGTGCAGATTATCTAGGTAATTCGCAGAATACCTAGGTAATTTGAGAAATGAAACAATTTTCCTCACTTTAACGGATCACCCTAGTTAATGTGCAGATTGCCTAGCTAATCTGCAGATTAACTGATTTCTGCACTTTAGCGGTAACATATATATATATACATACATACATATATATGCAGGGTGATTCAAAAAATCTTTGATGAAATGACATGGTAGATCAGTCATACAACAAGGATAAAAAATCGCATAGGAACAGAGGGTCGCAAGAGCGATCCGGAGCCGCTACAGGGTGTCTAAAATAATACATAACACAAAGAGAAGAAACAAAACCAATACAGATCATTTTATTGATAATTACTCACTCACATGCAACTAATGCAAGCCAAATGTTGAGCCTACAGGAGAAGCTCAAAGTTTTTGCCAGATGCATCGAGACACGCCTGGCATCTACGTTGCATAGAACGCCGCACTTTCTCAAAGGTCCCAGGTGTATCCCGAACATATCCTGCTGCCACAACGATTCTTCCTACCAAGTCTTACGACGTTGCAACATGTGTTTCATACACAAGTCCTTTTAAATATCCCCATAAGAAAAAGTCCAAGGGAAACAGGTCTGGTGATCGTGTTTGCCATGCGATTGGTCCACCACGAGCACGACCAATCCCGCCGCCAGGAAAAGTAGCCTGCTGATGTGCTCTGACGTCTGTGCTAAAATGAACAGGAGCTCTGTCCTGTTGAAATTGAATGCGTTGACGAATAGGCATTGGAACATCATTCAGAATTTCCGGCAGAACCTCTTGGAAGAATATTAGATAAATGGGACTGTTAAGTCTTTCTGGGAGAATGTACGTACCAAGTATACTGTCTCCTACAATGTCACCCCGCACGTGAACGGAAATTTTTCGTTGTGCGCCGTGCGGACGTGTAGCATGCGGGTTTCCATTCACCCACGTATGTAGGTTGTGAAAGTTCATCACACCCTCTAATGAAAACGCAGCCTCGTCCGCGAAGAGAACACTTGTTGCAAATTTTCTGTCCGCAGCACTTTCTTGCAAAAATCACCACGCAAAATCCAGACGATTGTTGTAGTCTCCTGGTTCGAGTGCCTGGACGTGTTGTAAATGATAAGGATGTAGTCCTTCGTCGTGTACAATGCGCCAGACGGTAGCTTGGGGGATATGGGTGTTTCGGGATTCAACTTGTGTACTCGTTGAAGGATTACGCTGGAGTTTTTGGACAACTCTTTCTTAAGCATCCACTGTTCGAGTTATTCGTTGGCGACCAGCATTCGGCTTGTGCACGTCGAACGAGCCGGTTTCACACAATCGTCGATGCAGAGAGGCAAAGAATGAGCGGCTAAGCACCTTTATACCAGGATATTTATCACGATACATTCACAAGGATTCTCGTCCATTGCAGTTGGCCATGGCGTAAATTAAATGCATGTCAGCCATTACGCGGTGCGTGTAACTAGCCATGTTACGTTCAACGGATCCACGGCTCGAATGAAGACAGTCTCCGTTTGCTCAGCTCGTGTTTGTATCGCAACGCCGTCTCGTGTCTCTAGCGCCCTCTACAGGCGTTTGCGACCCCCTGTTCCTATGCGATTTTTGATCCTTGTTGTATGACTGATCTGCCATATCATTTTGTCCACGTTTTTTTGAATCACCCTGTATACATACATATATAAATTATCTAATATTGAATATCTAAAAAATATCTGATAAATACAAAATAATATAAAGAAAGAAAGTGGTAATAAAGAAAGAAAGTGGCCTCCGAAGAAACTTAACCTTTAAAGTATCTCTATATATATCTTGTGAAGATGACACGTCATTATTTTAACCTGAAACGTTTCTTGCCATTCCTCTTTAAGCCGTAGGTTCCTGTCAAAAAAGTCTTAATACAGTCGACAGCAAAATTATCGGTGCACTAGCAAAAATTCCTACATAAACAAAGTACACTTAATACTGTTTTGTTAAATATCTTTCGCAATATTAAAATTAATAAATTAATTCGGAGTACTGAAAAGTGAGAGAATGGCAGTTATAATAAGAGGATGATATTTTATTAAAATACACTCGCCAAATATGGCAATGCTCATCACAAAGAGGAAAATATATATTTATAGTAATAATGATAATAATAAATTTTATTCTTGCAGATTTGAGGAATATTCTTCACTTAAAATTTCTGTTATTTCATAAATATTCTGCAGCTTTTCAAATATAGAAATTTTTCTGTAATTTGGCTAAGTATTTTAATAAACACATTAGCATTTTAATGTAAAATCGTATGTGTGACAAGTAAAAAATTGCATTAGTTGAATATTAAAGAATTTAAAAATTAACCTGAACAATAGTATTATTAGTGAATTTTCTTTTTTTTGCAATAACTTTTTCGGAGAAGATACTTTTATTTAATAATTTTTGACACATGATTTATGAAATATAAGGTAAGAGAAGAAGAATTTATTTTTTGACCAAATTGGCAATTTAATTTTCTCATTATGCTACAAGAATAAAAATTCGAAGGTTGTTTAAAGAAGAATATGCACTTCTCCAAAGTCGCCCTATTTTCTCTAACTATCGAATATGCATAATGAGATTAAACAACGTATTTAACGGTTTTTTGAAAAAAATGTAAAAAATGCAAAAGTAGCTAATTTTGAACTCTAGAAGAACGAGAGAAATAATATAAAATCTAGAAAATTTAAATATAGCACAGTCTGAAAGTTTTTTTTTTTTTTTTTTTTTTTTTTTTTCGATTATGTACCACTTTCATATGACTAGATGTTAAAGAATTTTTGCATCAGTTGTTGGATTCTTTTTTGAATAAATCGTTTTATAATGACATAAATGATTGTGATTGGTGTTTTATTTAAAAATATTGTTCGATTTGTTCGTTGTTAATCAATGAAGATAATATTAACGAAAATTAAAGCAAACTTTATTATGAACTGTATGATAAATGGAGATAAAGAGAATAAATTGATGATAAATAGGTAATAAAAGAGAAAAAAAATGATATTATCGGATAAAAAATGGTTCCCGGAAATGCCTGCACCTGGTGATAAATACCGTATGTTTTCGAATATAAACCGATTTGTGTATAAACAGAGTATGTTTTTTCTTCAAAAAGTTACCAAAAAAATTCAAAACTCGTATATAAGTCGACTCTCGAAATATAACTTAAGTATATATATATATTTTTTTACAGTATCTTGAATCCAGCGTACGATATTCCAAAAATTGTTTTTTTTTTTTTTTCCCTTCTTAGAATCTTAAACCATTAGAAGAAAAAATTATAAATTCATGATTTTTAAAAAATATTTTCGTTTCTAAACTAACCTTTCTTTCTGTTTTTTAGCTTTATCTAATTTTCAGATTAAAACTAGTAATAAGTATTTCAAACCAATTTTTGCATAAAGTTTGCAACTGTCGAAAAGTAAATTAAAAAATTAAAGCCCTTTCTGACAGACAATTCAGTTCCTGATTTCTTCATCCCGTTTTTTTCTCGTGTTGTTACGAAAACGAAGATGCTTGGCATTGTCAAAAGTGCGACGAAGCTCCAAAATATTCGAAAGCGAAAAGATTAAAGTGATTTTTATCTTTCACTATAGTTTTTATGTGCAAATTATTTACAGTTTTCTAGTAATTATTCCAATGTTTGTTTGACTGTTTTTCCATTATCCGAGAATAAATTTTGGCAAAATTAAGAATTTTTGTTTCGGTAACGACTAAACAAATTTGTATTTTAAACAAATTGGAAAAAAAAAAACACACCTGATTTTCTTGAAAATGATTCATCCATATATAAGTTCATTTAAAATTATTCACCTTTCATATGATTAAGGAAGCGATATAAATATTTCTCTAACAAGGACCAGTTACGATTATTATTTTTTTTTTTTTTTTCTCGAAATGATACGACTTGGACGTACAGTAGAACCTCGATTGTCCGAAGTAATTGGGACCTAACCTACTTCGGATAATCGAGAATTCATCAATAATCATCTCAGGGGTCGTACTCTCCGCCCTCTTTTCAGGACACTCTGAAATATGACAAAGTTCCGCCTCTATTCCTACCACTATTTCTTTACGATGATCTCTAACCAGATTAATCTGGAAACATTTCTATAAAAAGTACCATAAAAATTTCTGCATGAAATTACTGGTGGCAAAATAGGAGAAAATTTCTTATTCTTGAGTGTGTCCTGAAAAAGGGGCGGAGAGTACGACCCCTGTTATCTAGTTTATTATGTACTATCGTCATTGAACTGTTATTATGACTATTTTAACTGTTAAATAAATGAAAATAAATTAATTTCTGAAACAAAAACTCACAATGGTTTAAATGGAAGCTTGATCTTGTATAAACTGGCTATCCTTTGCCGTGCAGCTCTATCCCGAAGTTTTCTTAAAAGCATGAGTTCAAAGGAATCATAAGTGACACAAGGTGACAAAAATTTTGAAATTCTGCTGCAATGAGAATTTTTCTGTTCTTGAGATGACAAAAGAGGTTAAGTTCTTTGCACTTGCTTACAATCAAAGGTGCAATAACATTAGATTGTTCTGGGACTTGGCAGAATGACCTTCCACATTTAGAAATGGGGTTTGTTTTTGTTTAGAACAGTGACGTTTGAAAGTTGGGAAGAGTACACTCATACCGAGAATTGAGTTTGCGAGAAGGAATTCTAAAAAAGGAAATTCCAAAATATTTATCTGCATTCGTAGCTTGGAAAGGACGGCTTGCATACAAAGGAATGTGGGAAAAAAAAAAAAAAAAAAAAAAAAAAAAACTTTAAAAACGCATTTTTGTTAAGAGAAACTTTGGATGATAGAAAGTGAAAAACAAAAAAAAAAAACAAAAAAATGAAGAAGAAACCGACTTCGGTTAACGGCGAGGAGTTTCGGTTAATCGAGGTTCTACTGGAATTGATAAAACACACATGGACAAGAAATGACATTTATATACGGACAACGGATTCAGTTTCGTGATATAGTCAGAAAAATGACGACATTTTTCTGGTGCGATAATTATGTAAAAAACATATTTTTAAAAGTTAATCTTTATAATCATCGCAAGCATACTTGCCAACATCCTAATCAATATTCCGTAGTGCTGTTAGCCCCGCCCTATTCATGACACCGAAAAATATATAGAGTAATATTCTCCAAAGGCGATTACGATTGAATAAGACGAAAAATACTCTAAAAATATACTGGTGTAAATAAAGAAGGTGGAGCTAATGATACTATGGAATATTAATTAGGATATTGACAAGTATGATAGCAAGCATCATTTTGAATCTAGCATTTCTTTAAGGATATAAACAGAATGCGAACTATTGTCAAAAATTGGCTAAAAATGCAATAATAAAAATTATAATGAAAATAGGTGCTAGGTTTATAAAAGAAAAAAGCCAAAATAATACATAAAAAGGCATCGTCATAAATTTAAAGGGGTGACAAAATTTTAAAAGTCACCGTTTAGTTCCTATCTAAAATGGTACTACAAAGGGAAGTATGAAAACTGAGTCTTCAGATATTTCTTTTATTTTGAAACCTTTCTTTGAATAATTTTGATTTCACTATCGCTGAATATTAATTTGGATCAAGTATTAATTTGGCTTCTGATAAATTAAAATTTAAATTTTTTTGCGAAATATGGATATAAGGGTTATGAGTTTCAAATTTTAAAGAAAGATAAGAAAAGAAATAAAGTTCGAAAATTTTGCACGGGATTGCTAGTATAAACTAAAATAGTAATAACCTGCGATATTTGACTATTCATCGCTTGTACTTAGCTAAAGGAAATGCACCTATGTTTTTACAAGATTTGAGTCCGTCGCTGTAAGAAGCCGATCCACGCACGTTAAATTAGAAAAAAATTCCAAAATTTCTCATTTTATACACAGAAATACCAAATTTGCACTTTTGGCTAACAGAAAATATTCAAAGAACAAATCATTGCACAAACCATAAGGAAAAGTTCTATAAAAATTTCCCAGTTGTCAAAAAGTGCTAAAGTAGTATCTATAAATAATCAGTCCTTTTTTTTTTTGTGTGTGTGGGATGGATTATATGGACAGATTTTAAATTCGCCTCTGACGTTTTAGCATCAAGCTTTCAAAATGTAAAATTTAATAATTCTTTTATTAGATTTTTCTGTTGCGCATCAGAAGTTAAAATTTTACTAGTGTTTTAAGTATAATGCAAAATATATTTTGTAAATTTATTAAGCTAAACATAAATTACAGCATGAAAGACTTTCCTATTAAGTAGACATGCCAACTTTTATAATTTATTCAGAAGCATTGATAGCCCCGCCCTTTTTTCATACCGGAAATTTTGAAAACTGATTTCCTTCTTATTTAATCCTTGTCACATATTAAACAAAAATAGTCTACGAAATTTCTTGTGCGGAAAAGAAGGCGGGGTTAAAAGTGCTCTGGAATAAATTATAAAAGTTGGCAACTCTGATTAAGTGAAACTACGAAGAATATTTTTCTTCAGCTAAAAGCTTGTCCACAAAGTTGTCAATGTATTTAACCCTTTGCCGGTCGTATTTACAGGAGTCGTATTCACCGTTCTTTTTTCAGGACACTCTCAGAGATGAAAAATTAGGGCCTATTTTGCCACTACTAATTTCATGCAAAAATCTTTATGGTATTTTTATAGTAATGTGTCGTGATTAAACAGCATAAAGGTTATAATATATAAATACTGGTAGCAATAGAGATGAAAATTTCTCATCTCTGAGAGTGTTCTGAAAAAAGGGCGGAGAGTACGAAACCTGTATTTAATTTCACTCCTGTGGCCAGTGTTTCTAAATTTAAGGACTTTTTTATTCAGTAGTCACCACTAAATTTTAACTACAACGGTTGCCTTATCACTTCGAAGCTTATTCGTCCATTGCATATATAAAGTATTACTCATAAAAAATATTGGTGATATTTGAATAAAAGAGTCTTTAAATTTGGAAACTCTATTTAAAGTGTCATCATAGGGCAGGCAAATGGTTAAGATGATGACTCTGACTGCAGTTTTATAGCAATAGAGTGAATAGGACAATTTTAAAGCATCTTTTAAGTTGATTTCTTTTGAAATCGAACTAATGCAATCATTTGGTTATCTCTATCTATCTATTTATTTATCTATTTATTTATCTATTTATCTATTTATATGTTTATCTGTCTATCTATATATTTACATAAATATATGTACAGGGATGGAACACGGGCGCAGAATTCATACCGGAATCCGTTTAAGAATTTTCTCTGCCTAAAATATCGTTGATTTAAGAAGTAGAAAATTTTCTTACATTGATAGTGGTATGAATTCTGCGCCCGTGTTCCATCCCTGTATGTATATAATGGAAAAAATTGAAATCACGATAACCTCCGAAATAATGAACCGAATTTCTTCAAAGTTGGACAATGTACTTATCCTGAAAATATCTTGGATAAGTTCGTTAACCAAGTTGTACCGGCATTTTATTTATAAGTAGAAACTATTTAAATATTTCAAATAAACATTGTTAAAGGCGTGTTTAAAATCGAATTTCCTTAAATCTTGATATATATTCAGACAGAATAAGGGTTTCCACCAAGTTTATTAATGAACTATATCAGCTATTTTTTCCTTTTCTTCAATTTTTTTTCTATTTTAAATTAAACGCTCTAAAAGTGGATTTCAGGTATTTTTTAACAGAAAATAACTTATATACTAACGTTGATACTTATAAATTTTAGAAAAGTTTAAGAAACAATATAATCTATATATATAAAAGAGTAAACTCACTGATTCACTCACTGACTCAACACGGTTGTGGCGATCCTATGGGAGATAGATTCGCAATTTTTGGTGAGCAGGTTGATTTTAGGACCCTGACGCTCACTAAGACGGGATTTTGCGAAATACCCCCCCCCGTTCCCCCCCCCCGGGGGGGGCAGAAGGCAAAAATCACCTTTATAAGCATATCTCGGCTCCAAATTGCTTCACGGTGAAGAAATTGCAGATGGGGAGACTAGACTTGAATACGAAAAAATCATTTTCTGCGATTTTGGAATTTTGGATTTTTAAGGGGGGTAGGGGGTAAAAATGAGATTTTCGGGGGCGCATAAGGCAAAAACACATTTATAAGTACAACTCGGCACCAAATTACTTCACAGGGAAGAAATTGCAGATGGGGAGACTAGGCTTGAATACGAAAAAATCTTTTCTGCGATTTGTAATTTTTGATTTTTAAGGGGGGAAGGGGGTGAAAATGATTTTCGGAGTTGCTGAAGACAAAAACACCTTTATAAGCATAACTCGGCTCCAAATTCCTTCACGAGGAAGATATTGCAGAAGAGGAGACTAGACTTGAATACAAAAAAATCATTTTCTGCGATTTTGGAATTTTGGATTTTTAAGGGGGGAGAGGGGCTGAAAATGATTTTCGAAGGTGCAGAAGGCAAAAAACACCTTTATAAGCACAACTCGGCTCCAAATTGCTTCACGGTGAGGAAATTGCAGAGGGAGAGACTAGACTTAAAAACAAAAAAATCTCTTTCTGCGATTTTGGAATTTTGGATTTTTAAGGGGGGAAGGGGGTATAAATGATCTAGAAAAATACGGATTTTCGAGTAAAAGTAATAGCTCAAAGATGTAAAAAAAACAAAAAAAAAAAACAAAAAAAACCGCCAAGCGTCTTCTTGAAAATATTTCCAAAAACTCACTTTTTGATTTTTTCCGATTTTTTTTTTTTTTTTTTGGAAGGGGAGGGGAGGGGGGGGGGCAAAAAAATAAAAATAGTGTCACATCATTCAAAATTAGTACATAGAGGTTTTCGATACTTACAAATCGATTGCGGATATTTTCGAATTTGTAAAATTATTAGAAGAGGTGGGAAGGGGGGGGCAGTATGGGGGGGCTATGGGCAAAAACAAATTGAAATACAGTTAGGCCGTTCAAAATTGGTACAGATAGGTTTTAGAGGCCTGCAAGTCGAATGGGGATATTTTCGAAAGTGTAAAGTTATTAGGAGGGGTGAGAAGGGGGGAGAGGAGAGGGGGGCAAAAAATTAAAAATAGAGTTAGATCGTTCAAAATTAGTATATAGAGGTTTTCGATACTTACAAATCGATTTCGGATATTTTCGAATTTTTAAAATTATTAGGAGGGGCGGGAAGGGGGGGTGTGGGCAAAAACAAATAGAAATTCAGTTAGGCCGTTCAAAATTGGTACAGATAGGTTTTAGAGGCCAGCAAGTCGAATGGGGATATTTTCGAAAGTGTATAGTTATTAGGAGGGCCGGGAAGGGGGGGGGGGCGGAGGGGCAAACAAAATAGAATATAGTTAGAGCATTCAAAATTGGTATATAGATGTTTTCGATACCTACAAATCGATTGAGGATATTTTCGAATTTTTAAAATAATTAGGATAGACGGGAGGGGGGGGGGCGAAGAGGGAAAATAATAGAAATAAGAGTTAGAGCATTTTGGGATTTTTTTCCGAAGGCAGTGAGAAACCGGTGCGACATTTTTCCTAATAAGATTTTTTTTCTGTTTTTTTTTCACGTGATAAAAATTAATGCAATTTTGAGAATTCAGTATTTATAGCGATTCATTTAAAAATAGGGACCAGCGAAGCGGGCGTTGCCTGCTAGTCTACATTATAAAATAGAAATTTCAATTTATTATGAGGATAAATTCACAATTGTATTTTATAATTATACTTTTGTCAGTAAAAGCTGTTATAAAAGTGAAACTCATTGCATTTTTAATTATAGAAAAAACAGAGATTATAGAAAGTTAGTTGTGAATAAATATTTTATATTTATATTATTAATCCAACTTTTGCGTTTGAATGTAGTTTCATTTTACCATTTTTTTATTAACTTTGATTCTTGTTTGTTTGTGGGTTTGTGTGTTTGTTAGGGACAAATCTTGCAATCGATTTTTAACTAACTTCCCGACTAGCTAGATATTAGAAATTTTCAGGACAGCTCACAACACGGTGACAATACATTTTTCTAATAATTTTAGTCAACTATTTCAAGTCCCGCTGCCTTCGGCACGCTTATATGATTCGACAGAAAATTTATTTAACTAACTTCCCGACTAGCTAGACATTTGAAACTTTCAGAATAGTTCAGAACACGGTGAAAATGCATTTTCTTAATACCTTTAGCCAACTGTTTCGGGTTCCTGCTGCCTTCGGCAGCGTTATCGGTACAAAGATTGCAATCGTTTTTTCACTAACTTTCCGACTAGTTAGACATTTGAAACTTTCAGGACAGCTCACAACACGGTGACAATACATTTTTCTAATAATTTTAGTCAACTATTTAAGGTCCCGATGCCTTCGGCAGCGCTTATATAATTCGACAGAACACTTATTTAACTAACTTCCCGACTAGCTAGACATTTGAAACTTTCAGAATAATTCAGAACACGGTGAAAATGCAATTTTTAAATATTTTTAACCAACTGCTTCGGGTTCCTGCTGCCTTCGACACCGTTACCAGTACAAAACTTGCAATCGATTTTTCACTAACTTTCCGACTAGCTAGACATTTGAAACTTTCAGGATAGTTCAGAACACGTTGAAAATACATTTTTTTAATACCTTTAGCCAACTGTTTCGGGTTCCTGCTGCCTTCGGCAGCGTTATCAGTACAAAGCTTGCAAACGATTTTTCACTAACTTTCCGACTAGCTAGACATTTGAAACTTTCAAGCTAGCTCATAACACAATACTTTTTTAAAAACTTTTAATCAACTGCTTCAGGTCCCTACTGCCTTCGGCAGCGTTTATATGATTCAACAGAAATTTTATTTAACTAACTTCCTGACTTGCTAGACATTTGAAACTTTCACAATAGTTCAGAACACGGTGAAAATGCATTTTTTTAATACTTTTAGCCAACTGTTTCGGGTTCCTGCTGCCTTCGGCAGCGTTACCAGTACAAAGCTTGCAACTGATTTTTCACTAACTTCCCGACTAGCTAGATATTTAAAACTTTCAGGATTGCTCATAACACGGGGGCAATACATTTTTTTTTTTTTTTTTAATACTTTTAGCTAACTGTTTCAAGTCCCTACTGTATTCGGCAGCGTTCATATGATTCAACAGAAAATTTATTTAACTAACTTCCCGAGTAGCTAGACATTTGAAACTTTCGGAATAGTCCAGAATACGGTAAAAATGCTTTTTAAAAATATTTTTATCCAATTGCTTCGGGACCCTGCTGCCTTCGGCAGCGTTTCCAGTACAAAGCTTGTAATCAATTTTTAACTAACTTCCCGGCTAGAGAGCCATTTGAAATTTTTATAATAGCTCAAAAGACGATAGCAAGGAATTTTTTTAATACTTTTATCCAATTTCTGGGGTTCCAGCTGCCTTCAGTAGCGTTTATATGATTCAACAGAAAATTTAAAAACAATATTTATAAAAAAATTTTTATCGTATAATTATTTATATTAATCTTCGTCTAAATTTTGGTTATATCCTATGTGACGGTAATACATTAAAATGCCAAACGTTTAGTATATCATTTAGTGCATAGCTTGTTAAGTATTTAAACGATTGTATGTAAGTTTAGTAGCAAATTGATTGATATTATCTTAATATTAAATGACGATTATCATTATTTTAAGTGTGTATTGACAGCACATATTTTTTTCTTTTATTTCTCATATTAATTAAGCACATACATTTTGAAATTTACATAGGTGCCAAATCTCCCGTTTTTCAAGGGAGACTTCAAACCGGAAAATTTTTACAGCTGTTTTCGGTAATATTAATTGTCGAAAATATATATAACATGTTATATTTAAAAATACTGGTGTCAATTCTGATTTTAAAGTTAATAATATTGGCAGCTACGAATATGGTTCATTAATTAAACAAGAAAAGTATATAATTAGATTAGAGATATAATCGTAGTTTTTCTGAAGACGTGAGCTGTTGGATTTTCCAATTTGTTAAAAATATATATGTAAATTTCAGACTACCGCAAAAATTCATCGACAATGTCTAGAAAGTAAACGCGATTTTATTATATTTCATTATATTATCTCTTAACAATTTGAAGTTGTATGTATGCATTTATATATATATATATATATATATATTAATACGTATGTAAATATTTCTATAGTATATCAGACTTATTACAATTATCCAAAATTAAATATAATATTTAAATAACATATAAACCCTTAATTGACATTTCATGTTTATTTTTAAAAGATATTTACAATGAAACGTGAAGCAATTAGCTGCATTTACCATTATATAATTATTTTCTTTCCATTGAATATTATCCGAGAAAACAAAAGTCTAAAAACACTCAAATTGACTATCCTTGAATTAATGTTCTCATGCGGATATGCATAATAACAATTATTGGAAATTTTCCAAACTAGAATAAAACTTGAAATTCGTGATATTATTAGGAATATAACATATATTTACTGATTTCACTCACAACCTTTATAGCTTAACTTCAATACTCATTATTCCTTACAGTCATTAAATATTTTAGTTTATATACCATAACTTTCCTTTTACAAAGTTATTGCAAGCTATAATAAGTATAAAATTTAGTTAAACAGCTAATTATTAAACAAGAGCGTTAGCTAGATAAAATTCAACTTGACATTTTCGCAATTAAAAGTTTCTAACATAACATTCCCAAAATAAACTCTATTATTAACGGAGACTCACGATTCATATCTATAATGACAGAGCTCGTAACAGGGGTAGTAAAATTATTGTTAGACACTTGACAAGTTAGTCTTGTCATGAGGTCTGTTCTCTTAAGTGTCGCCAGTAGTAACTCATTACGGGCGAAACCTTGAGGGGTGATGTAGTATGAATCGTCCAGCAATTCAGTGTCTTTCCACCACCTGACGGCTGGAGAGGGATCACCTAAAAAGGAAAGAAATATTATTACAGAAAGTATTAAAACTTGTGATATATATTCTTGTATGAATATAATGAATGTAAAACTTTGTAATTATTTAGAAATTTATAGTTGAATTTGGAATGTATTAAAAATCTAAATTTATCTCTTATCTTATTATTAATCTTAAAATCTAAATTTATTTTAAAGAAATTACATAGTCTCTGTTTTTTAAATATAATAAATATGGTAGGACTTTTAGTAATACTGCTTTCAATACCACTATTTATTTATAACAAACTTCGTTTTATTACTTACAAACTTTGAATAAACACCATAAAATGCAATGAATTCGCAACAATTGTTTCGGGTCGAAAAAACACACCACCCTTCATCAGGCGAATAAAGTAAGCACGAGTGCTGCAGTCAAAGCGGCAGCGTTGCCGCTTTGACTGCAGCACTCGTGCTTACTTTATTCGCCTGATGAAGGGTCGTGTGTTTTTTCGACCCGAAACAATTGTTGCGAAATTATTGCATTTTATGGTGTTTATTCAAAGTTTGTAAGTCATATTTTTTACAACGCCAGTTTTGTGGTGCTTTTATATTAAACTTCGTTTTATTTAATCGAAGCTAAATCCTGCAAATAATTATTGAATTTTACCATAGGGTAATGCCACGTAAATGTAATGTCATTCACGCACAGACACGTTCTGCTCCACCAATATTTTCTAACAAATATGACTATCCTATTTACTCAAGGAAAAATACCGTATACACATATCTGCGAATATTCCAATTAATATTCAGTAAATTTGTTAGCACATGCCCCTTTTTCCATACCAGTCTTATTTTAAAGAATTTTTCTTTTTATTTAATCGTAATTATATTTGGAGAAAATTACTCTAAAAATAAGGTGGTGTGGAAAAAGTGGCGTGTATTGACAATTTTATGAAATGTTATTAAAAAAAAAAAAAAAAAAAAAGTATAAAATCACTTTAAAAAACACGTAGATAATTTTTTTTTTATTAAAACTAGACACAAAGCTTTTCGCTATAATCAAAATAGCATCATCAGGTGTAATTAAATAACATAGTAGCCAGCAATATATAATTGAGAAGTTCAAAACGGTTAAAGTTAAAAAAAATAAGTTCAGTCCACAAAAGGTCGCACAGGAACTATATGGCAAAAAACTTGAAAAAAAAATTTCTATACAATTTTCAATAATCTTACGAGCACAACGTGTGCCATATTTTATGAAGAGATGCAGCCTCCTTGGAGTTATGCCATGTAGTTCCTGTGCGACCTTCTTGGACTGAATTTCTTTTTTTTTTTTTTTTAACTTTAACCGTATTGAACTTCTCAAGTATATATTGCTGGCTACTATGTTATTTAAGTACACCTGATGATGCTATTTTGATAATAGCGAAAAGCTTTGTGTCTGGTTTTAATAAAAAAATGTATTTACGTGTTTTTAAAAGTGATTTTATACTTTTTTTATATAATATGTGTACACGTGAAACGCTTTCTAATTTTAAACTTTCAGTAGTTTTTAATTTTAACTATGTTATTTAAAATGTTGGCAGGTATGTATACATACGATAAAGTTTTCTGCATGAATATAATGGTAAGAGTTCTCATCTTTCTGTGTGGCTGACACTAACATTTATCGTGGAATGGACATTATTCAGGAATAGGCACAATCGACAAAAGCCGTGCCTTTGGGGGTATTTACCTCATGAATAACGATGCTGGCCTATGGAAAATTAATCGTAAATTATTTAACTTTACTGTAATTTTGTATAATTTTGAGTATTTCCATTCATGCTCAAGTCTTGTGCAGCTATCTGCTGTTTGAACAGAAGCGAAAAAACTGTATGGAAAGCAAAAATATCAGTCTTCTCAAATTTCTCTTGAAGGAGAGTAAACATGTTTGAAATGTAATGTTTGTGATGAGAATAATTCAAACAAAATGAAAATTAGTTTATTGGTTAATCTATTTTGACCATTTTTCTGTGGAAGATTTTCAGAACATAACTTTAACACGATTCGTACGGAATTCATCCTCGCTCAAATTTAAATAATAAAATTTTATTTAAAATTATAAGCTTATTTTATGACAAAAATTACTACAAAATTTTACTTGTATTGTAAACTAAGTACTGTGCGAACCCTGTTTCTAGTTGTTTCTTCCATAGCCTCCTAAACTAGATGCCTGTCGCGTGATTCGGAAACTTGGCAACAGTTGAAACGGTAGACAGCGCCACCTGATACAGATTGCACGGTTTTTTTATTCAACAGCTATCAACACTTTTTAAAAGAGGGATATGATATACATATAAAGCGAATAGAATCGAAGAAACGTCGATTATATTTATATTATTATTCTTAAAATTATTGGTGACAGTTGAATAAAAAAGTTACGTAATCCGTACTAGGTGGCTCTGTCTACCGCTTCAACTGTTGCCATGTTTCCGAGCCACGCGACAGGTATCTAGTTTAGGAGGCTATATTACTTCAAATGCAGGTGTTTTTGTGTTCAGGTATTTTTATTTTATTTTCCACCAGTAATTATGAATTGTAATTTGGTTATAGTTAATTGCTAAACTTTACTAGAAAACTACCTGTAAAATCTCCGTTAAAATTTTCTGGTAGCAAAATCCGGGGTTACGAACACTCCTGCATATGGGAAAGAAATTATTGGAAATTTGTTATATTTAATTCATTACATCAGGCCACTCGCCATAGAAACCATAATCAGAAAATAGTAATCAGTACATAACCATAGTTATAATTTGACAATACCAAACAATAATAGTTCATTGAACTAAAAAATACGATAATAACGCATAATAAAACATATAAACTTGTAAAACATGATTGGAAACATGATTAAATTAAAATACACAATTAAAACTAAAATCACATAAAAATCTAGAGGGGGAGAAATTGCGTACTCAGGATTTGAGATCCCTGGCCATCCAGTACAGTTGGCAAACATCTGATCTTTTTTGTAAAATAGAGTCAAGGCCCGGACAGACTAGAACATGCTGCTTTTTCATAATTCTTATATTAAATACAGGGCATAGGCTATTGGCCAATATGCCTATTCTGTTGAGACGTCCGGCTAAACGGTCATGTCTTGTATTGAGTTTGTAATTTGCCCCAGCCATTTATAACTGAATTCTATCCAATCATCTTTTATTTTCTACCAGTGTTTATCCTTCAATTTAATTGATAGTTTTGTGTTATATATCAACATAATATTTTTAGGCATGCTTCTTCTAAGCGTATCCAATCGAATAAGATCATGCTCAATAGAACTCTGTATCCCTCTTTGCCAGTTGATTGGCTTTTTCATTATCACCAATATCAACATGAGATGATATCCATTGGAATTCCCCTGTTTTACCGTTCTTATTTAGTTCCCTAATAAAGTGCTTTATTTTTGTCGCAGGCAGAGATTTAGAAACTTTCTTAATAAATAATAAATGATGGGCGAAATCTGGGCTTAAGAGTAGGCGGAACTAGAGCCCCTAAATAAAATAATAGGCCGGCGCATCACCGCCATTTTTTTGCCTTCGAA
The DNA here is from genome assembly GCA_963930645.1 of Salticus scenicus. Lineage (NCBI taxonomy): Eukaryota > Metazoa > Arthropoda > Arachnida > Araneae > Salticidae > Salticus > Salticus scenicus. The sequence continues at coordinate 320,045,540 of OZ005650.1, forward strand.
GAGGACAGCATTCCCGCTTGGCGTCCTTATTGATTCCCTGATGATTTTAAGAAATCTTGATCTGAAGCTAATCCGGTCAAGATAAGAGCAATAAGCAACAATAATATTTCTAAAAACACATTTTTTTCACAGTACATTCTCAGGATGCCATTTTATTCTGAGGATATCCTATGGATGTACTGGGGTGAAATGTGTTGTTAGGGCGGTTTCTGTTTCTTTTACAAAATGTCGCCAAAACTCAAATGCACAGTAATAGAAGGTCTGTGAACACTTTATATTCACTTCTTGAATGATTATAGCAGTTTATCGCTAAACAAACTTCCATACCATAGTTTACTTAGCTAAAATTATGAAATATAATAAAAGAAGTTACTCTAAAGTAACGTAAGACGATAAAAAAAAAAAAAAAAAAAAAAAAAAAAAAGTTTGCCGTTTGTTTATCAGAGAAACGCGCTGGGTACATGTGGCAACCTTAAGGCAACAAAATGCCTGATGCGCCAGCGAGCCTTAGGCGGAACCAGCTATTTACTACAAGTGACGTCACTGGGATACAGTATATTATCCTATGAAGAAAAAAAAAATATACGAAATCGAGGTCTCTAACAGTTGTGTCATGGTAGTATTAAAAAAAAAAAAAAAAAAAGCAGATTCTATATTTCTATCTGGGCAGCTGTGTATGTATTTTTTCTTCTTCTGCCAGATTTTTCAAGATAGATAAAAATTAATTTCAACGTTTTGTGATAAGCGCTTGTAATTTTATGCTGTTATTGTTGTCATTTATTATATTTAGATGTTTTTATTTGACATTTACTTCTCCTTGTACCATGTGTGTATCTAATTACCTAATAATTTAAAAATTCGTATTTACTTTACATTTTTGAAATACTCTTACAATGGAAACCATATTTCTTATAATTAAAGAAAATTAGTTCTATCTTTTTACTTTTACATTTTGTATTCTTTTTGTTCAGCGGAATTTTTGTAACTTATTTCTACTGATATAAATTTTCCCTAACTTTTTCGTAAGTTTTAATTTCGCTACCTATCTTTTAGCTGAATTAAACAATACCTTCAAAATTATTACTTTCACTTTTTTTTATATATAAAACTGATGAAAGTACTGAATTTGTAAAAAGTTTCAGCTGCCAGTTTTTCCTGGATGTTTTCCTTTGATTTGAGATGTCTTAAACACGGTTTGACCATTAGAAAAAAAAAAAAAAAAAATGTACGTCGTTATGTCCATTTGTTTTTGTTTGTGTGTGTAAAGCTTCTTGATAATGTAAATTTGAGAACTAACACATAAAATTTCATGAAAAGTTTTATTTGTTTGAGAATTGACTTAAATCGGTGTCTATAATCTTTTGGTGCCTACAACTTGACAGATGTTGCTGTCCTCACGTTCTATCTTTCCTTTTAATGTGGTAGTATAGGAAAATGTAGGCAAATAAAATAATTTCTAACCAATCATAGTGAACATATGTATAGCTATAATGGTAATAGTTAACCCGTTAGTATAGTAGTCGCTATCGACAGCGCTACCTATTACAGATTGCGAACTTTTTATTTAACTCTCACCAATAATTTTTAGAAGTGACTAGATCGACGTTAAATCGATTTTATCCGCGTTTTATGTATATCAAATGCTACTTCTAAAAATTTTTGGTGGCTATTGGATAAAAAAATCTGGAAAAACTGAAGGATGGGCGGCAAATCGACCAACTAGCGACTACTAATGGGTTAACCAATCTAAAATTTTCGTATATGCATGACTGGTAACATTTACAATTTTCCAGAGTGCTACTAACGCCGCCTTCTTATCCACATCAGTATATTTTAAAAGCATTTTTCTTCTTATTTCATCATAATTATAAATGGAAGAAAATTTCTCTAAAATGATACTGGTGTGAAAAAATGTCGGGGTTAACAGTATTCCGGAATAAATATTACCAAGTATGTATATGTAGGAGCATCTGTTCTTACCTGGGATGTAAATTTTCTATATGACTAATTTTTCTTCAAAGAATATGTTAATACCTTTAAAATGAGTTGTTGAACATTACATTTGTTATAATTTAAAAAACTAAAGTTATCTATAAAATAAAATAAATAATTTTTTTTAAATACATACCTGCCAATATTCTTATTTATTCCGGAGTACTTTTAGCCACGCCTTTATTTCGCACCACTTATTTTTTAAGAGAAATTGTTTCTTAATTTATCGGTGTTATATATTAGAGAAAAAAACTTTTATAAATAAAGTGGTACGAAACAGAGGCCTGGCTAAAAATACTTCGGAATAAATTAAAATATTGGCAGCTATGGAAATATTGTCTATAGAGCACAGAATTAGCTTTCTCTTGATATTTATAGTTATATTTTTCTGAGATGAAGATCGCCTGCACTCACCTTGGAAAATAATTTCGATAAATAAACATTTTAATATTTTCGCGACCGCATGTTTTTTGTATTTTTGACAGTAAGGTCCGCCTGTGAGCGTTATTCTCAAAAGTTACTAATTTTCAGAACAAAGTTTATGTATTCACATTTATATTTCAAATGGATACGCATTATAATCATACTCTCTCTAATCGAAGTATTTGTATTCATAGTATATTGATTGCACAAATATGAATATTGTGTATATTTTTAAGAAAAAAATAACATACAAATTGCAAAAGAAACGCCCACTGGTTGAGTTTCAGATTTTCAAAAGACGTGAATCTACGTCAGAAGTCGCGGAAGTGTTAATAAATAATTTGGAGTGCCTGAATCTGTGTATAAGAATACAGAAGAAAGTTTTGTGTTCGCCACAACATAGTATTTTTCAAATGGTTTTCTTTATGTTTAGTTTTAAGATTACTTTGACAGTTCTTATCTTAAATATGTGTTTTAATTTTTCTAATAGTTCTTATTATAAAATTCGTCTTTTAACACTTTCGCGACCGCATACTTTTGTCTTTTTTACAGTAAGGTATTGTGTAACTGTGGCCGTTATTCTCCCAACTTAGAATATTTCAGAACAATATTTTCTGTATTCACATTTATATTACAAATGGATAAACAGTTACTGTCGGAAAAAAAAAGAAAAAAAAAAAAAAAAACACTCGACGTAACTTCGTTGCTAGTCGACGCACAAAAATTTAATAGTTATCATTCGACGGAGAATTGCGAGTACTTTCAGAAAATGAAGTGAAATTTTTAATTGGAGGTAGTCTACATATTAAAACGTGCACCAACTTTGATTTTTTTCAGTATTAATGCCCTATTTTTATTTTATATTTCAATTCCCGGGATCGCAAAACGCGAAAAAGTATATTGGTTGTATATTTTACTTATTTTTTCATAGAGCTATAAGCATTCAAAGTTGAAGGTGCTAATGTTAAATTCATATTTCAAACTTTTTATTAATATCGTCACAAAAAAATAACTTGATCGATATATATATATATATATATATATATTACAAGATACAGTGAAAAAACCCAAACATAGTCCATCATCACATTTGATTCTGAAAAATATTTTTAATTATGAAAAATATTAATGAATTCATGTTCATAGAAATTATAAATTATGACCAATATTAATATTTACATTAAATGTATCTCAATGCTGAAATATGTAGGTGTGCAAATCTGCAGCTCATTCCAGTTATTAGTTTTCGAGATATAAATAAATCTTTCTCTTGGGAGGTTTAGGGATCACTTATAATTTTTTTGCATCAGATAACGGAGCAAATCTTAAAAAATAACACAGAAAATTAAAGAAAACATTTTTTTTTTTTTTTTTTTATGTACGGGTCAAATTACATAACAACAACGTTAAACGCAAAAAAAATGAACAAAAAATGATGATTTTTAAACAATAGTTTTAGCATCAAGAATTCTTGTTTAACCCTTATCGCTCGTATGTCCCTTCTGAGGGGACGATAAATAATTGAGCCACGCCTTAAGGTGTTCCTCTGCAAATGAAATGTTATTTTTCTAAAATGTGTAATTATAGGCTACCTTTCGGCTACAGAAAAATTTTAACAGAAAGATTTATTTTATTTAATGATGAAGTAAAATAAAACAAATTATTACAATTTTTCGCTAGTCAAAAGGTAGTAAGTTGGAAATTATACGTGTGACGTTTGAAAGGAAGGCGAAAAGGCGTGTCTTACGGAAAGTATGCCGAGCGCAAAGGGTTAATAAAGAAGACAAGCCCCACCTTTCATCATTCTTTAAAACCAAACGATATAGAAAAATAAAGCAAATGTTACTTTGAGTATTCGTGTTAAACCTCTTTTTTTACGTTGGCAAAAACATACACAAGTGGTATTTACCTCATCGATTACTGGTGATAAATTTTGAATCTTTTAAACTGAATCTTTTGAATGTTTTAGAATAGAAAAAATGAACTGAATAGGCGGTTACTGTTTAAAATACAAAAAAAAAAAAAAAAAAAAAAAAAACGAATGTAAAAATTATCAATTAAAAAAAAAAAAACGAATGGAATTGGAATGCAAGGCAGACTTGTAAAATCGTTTCTTAACTACTGCCTTGGATAAAGGCTTAATCATTTAGTTAGTATATCGCTTTATTTTTTATTTATTTATTTATTTACTTATTTTTTGGGGGGGGGGGGTATTATTTTAAGAATACTTCAGTCATTTACATTTTATAAATATATTTAACGGTATATATTTTTATACATATATTTTCACTCTTTTGAGACCTCAGGGGGGGGGGGGGTTCTCTTCTTGACAGTAAGCTCTACCTGCGAGCGTTAATCTCCCAAGGTAAAATATTTCAGAACAAAATTTTCTTTATATACATTTATATTACAAATGGTTATACATTATAATTACACTCATTGTAATCATATATTTCTATCCATAGTATATTTTATTGAAAAAATATTAACACTGGGTACATGCTGGAAAAATATGTAACACAGAAATTTCTAAAGAAATACCCACTGGCATAGTTACAAATTTTCAAGTGACGTGAATCTATGTCAGCGGTCGCGAAAGTGTTAATATACTCAAATTCCTTAAAAAAATTATTCATTTAACTAAATTTAAATGAATGTTAAAAACGCCAAAATAGAAAATATGATTAACATATTGCTGTTTCGGTAGCGTTAGGCGAACACTCATCATCATCATCATCATCACTAAAATTTAGGGAGCACCTGCGGTGATCTAGACCACCGTTTACCTCCACCTGATGTTGTAAAAGCATGATGTGGATGAGGTGATACTTAATCAAGCCATGTGGGTGTTCTTGACAGGAGTGAGCTCAATAGAAATCGACGTGACGGTATAATGTCTAAAAAATAAAAAATAAATAAATAAAAAACATCCCAGCTTGAGGAGAGGCAGTGAAATGAAGGGAGATGGAAGAGATCTAACATCTGTAAACTACATGAAGGAATCCCAGAAACACTCTCTGTCTAAAAATAAATAAATAAATAAATTTTTCTCTTATAATATTCCTAATAATTGGATCGCATACAGTCTCGCCTCAGGGTCCCGTCGGTCTGTTTGAGACAGTACTGCTTGGAAAGGGCTCCTTTGGACCCACCTGGTTAAAGAACTGTATGCTTTCCTAAAATTTTCCTGACAATTATAAAATAATGACTATATACAAACATTTACAACAGGATACGAGATACAGTTAAAATTAAGCAAAAATAAATAGGTTACATTAAGGTTTAAATGCAAAAATACACTAAAATTATTTACAAAATGAAGAAAAATCCCTACAAGTAAGGTAGCAGGAAGGAAGGTGACCTGAAAGAAGGTGACCTTCCTATACGCGACTGTAGAAAAGTACAGAGGGCTGCAGATGTCGGGTGGGGAGCGCCAGAAGTAGAATAATAGAGATTAGTTCTACGGGAACACAAATTTGGATTTAAAATTCAGAAGGGTCAGAAGGGTCATGCCTCCTACGCTTAAAGATGGGAACAGAAGCACCCTCTCTTAAAAGGATGACAAGTGAACGCTTCAGTCCTCTGCCCATGTGAACGGTCATCAAGAAGAATTACTGTTCTTCCTCTAAACATAACGGAGATGTGTATTCTAGCGCCAAAAAAAACATCCAATAAAGTTATAGGGATTTTGCAGGAGTTAACCAATCGAAAATTGTGAAATACCGAGCTTTGAAAATGGTAGGTAAAAATTAAGGAAACGTGGATTTTATAAATACAATATTTCCGGCAATAATGCAGAGTGGGTAGGGCAAAATTGCAAATGAAATATTTTTATAATTTTTATGAATATGAGGAGCTTGAATAAAATCAGATTAATGTAAATATTTAACAGGTCTCTCAGTAGTCATTTTTCTGAATACCACTTTTAACGTAAAGCAAATAAATAGTAGTATTATTTCGAAGATATGTAAACGATTAATATAGAGATTACTATTAAAATACGGGTATTTAAAATAGTGACTACTGAGAACCCTGTATTTAGGTCTGCATACAGGGTGGCGACAGGCCAAATTTCCTCCCTGTTTCTTCCACCAGTATATTTCTTCTTTTGGGAGGTTGAAACGCCCCGCCCCCAGTTACTACGGGCAAACAAACACAAAAACATCGATTTTCATCAAATTTTGAATGGGAAAGGCGTGGTAAGATAATTTACCACACCTACCTTTATATATATATATATATATATATATACACGACGTATTGTGCAGGGATGAAACACGGGCGCAGAATTCATACCAGTATTTTCATAAGAAATTTCTCTACCCATAATATCGTTGATTTAAGAAGTGGAAAATTTTGTTACATTGATAGTGGTATGAGTTCTGTGCCCGTGCTCCATCCCCGCTTATGTCATATATACAGTATATAATTTATAAAATATTTATAGAAAATTCCTAACCTTTCATAAAATAAAAAAAAAAGAAAGAAAGAAAAGGAAAGGAAAAACATTTTCATTTGGACAAAATCTCTCTCATTAATTATCATTCAAACTTCAGATTTATTGTGTGATATTATTTTGCTTTCATGGTATTGTATTGCTGCAAATCTAAATATTTTTAACGAAAAAAGTAAAAATAAAAATAAAAGTTTATTTGCATTTTATAAAATTCATTCAGACGTAAACAGTTATATGTATGAAATTATTTTCAATTCATGAAGTGGGGTACAATTTATTTATACACTTTTGATGAAGTTTTTCGCTTAGAATTAATAACAATTTTGTAGAATATGAAAGTTATAAAAATTTCATTTCGTATTTTCTAAGAATTAACAATATTATTCGCGCTTTTGTTAATAAAATTAATTAAATGCTTTCTTCTACTTTCGTTTTTTTTTTTTTTTTTTTTATATTTAAGCGAGATTATGTACTTTTTCATAAAGTTATTTTTTAAATGCGATATAAAATCTATTCCATCTCCAGAAGTAATATAGGGATTTTTATGCTTCAGCAGAAACCATTATATTAATGTGCTATGCTGTTTTCAAAATTGAATTTTGTCATAAAATAAATTTATAGCATTTCCTAAGCGATATCGAAATATTGCGAGATATCACTTTGGGAAAAATAAATTTTGGGGCATTTATGGCATTTAAAACCAGATTTTATTCATTTATTTTTAATCGGCAAAGAATGTTTAAAAGATCAAAAAATGGAAAATTAATAAACTTTTATTAGGTAAATTATTTTTGTGCTTTTTTACGATTTATTACGTTTAAAAACTTATATTAATATTTAATTTAAGCCATATTTCTATAAGATATCGAAATATTATGGAATGCAAGTATATCATTAGCAATCGCAATGTTTTTAAAATTATAAAATTTAACATCTAATTTGAATGGAAATAATAATTAACATTACAGAACATTTAATTTATCTCATAATAGAAAATTTATAAAATTTTCATCGGTAATTGATGGTGATATAAAGTAGTCTATAAGTCTATGTAAAATAATGTATTTATCTTAACGGTTTGATGACCGCGCATTTTTCTATTTTTATTTGTAAGCCCTTTTGAGTTCCCTTAAAACGTTAGATTATTTAACAGAACAGGACACCGCCACTGGGAGGTCACCCACCTTTCGGTTTAGATTGTGGACCTGCAAGCAGGGACCCCAGGGCAAATCCTATATGGGGTCGTACGAGCCAAACCCTTTCCCTCCAGCGATTTCACAAACCTGGCTGCAGGCCCGGAAATCAGCAGGGAAAGACCCCCACCTTAATTTTAAAAATCTTTCATGATTACAAAAGATATAAATTATACAATTCTTTGTGATTTTCGTGGACATAATGTGAAATTTTACATTATTCTGGGTTGTTCGATAAGATTTTGTAGGCATTTCATGTCCATGGTAGGTGTGATCTAATAGTGGTGCTATTATTATTATTATTATTATTATTATTTATAAAAAAAAAAAAAAAAAAAAATGTCTGCAAGACAATAAAATAAAGTAGAGGGAAGCCAACAGTAAATGAATGATGCTAATACGGTTGTGGAATAGTTGAATAATGTTTGATTAAAACATTGAAGATTGATTTCAGTTGATTATAATTGTTTGGATTTAAAAGGACTTGTTGTAAGGTTTTTTTTTTTTTTTTTTTTTTTTTTTTTTTTTTGAAAATTAGGTTTCTATTCAAATTTTTATCAAAAGACAAATTATTAGGGATAAGTTTGCATTTTTGGAAGATATAGCGAAAAGGTGATCCCAAGCTTTTATTATCCCATTTACATTTTTCATTTGGTAGGACTTTTATTTTATTTAATAAGTTGGGAATTGACCATAACTTGAGATAAAAAACGTTGCTATTCTATTTGGTGAAATAAAGATAGTATCAACAACGTTAAGAATCGCGCACCCCAATGCTGTTGCCAATCTGATATAATCTTAAAATAGGATTTGACTGTTGTGAATGGATATGGGAGGGAGACCTGGCAGTTAAAAGTATTTTCAGTAATGACTTGTTTTGCAAATGCATCTGCTTGTTCGTTGCCTATAGTTCCCACATGTGCGCTTGTCTAAGAAAGATTAATTGTAAAATCTGTTGAGATTAGTTGTTCATATACGATTTTTTTAAAGTTAAATTTGGGAAAGGGATTATAAGTATTTTTTCCTATTCGTGTTTAAATTATTTATATTTTAACGTCAGCTACCAACGTGGTAATTGCTACTGAAGAATATATCCGCCGTTTACCATTTAATGATTTAAACACGAAAGCACAAAATCCTTTTTTTAAATAATTTTTTGTTTTTGAGAAACTTCTTCAGCAGGGGTAATCTTTTAATGAAACAAGTTAACTCATGATGAGTCAATAAAATATGACATGCGTGGAATTATCAGTGTAATTACTGTAACTGGTTACAAAAATATCATTTAATAATGTGATTTTGGATTAAGCCTGTTTTCGAATTGCATTAGTGCTGCAAAGTATCATTTTTTGCTGTTAAGGACAAATAAATAAATAAATAAATAAATAAAAATCTTATTTTTACGACTTATTTAATGGATAAGAACTAAATGCCAATTGTTTCTCAATAGCATAGCTGCCAACCGTTCCGAATTTTGGATATCGGTATTTTGATTTATTTATTTTTAAATAGAACATTTTTATGCGCTTCTAAGCCATTTACTATGATAAAAAAATATGAATATTTCTATAAATAAATACTGGTATCTAAAAATCGGGATGGTTTGCAGCTGCGCATTAGCAATCAATTTCACAACGAGAATATTTTGGAAAGAGTTTAGACGCGTATTATTTATAAGTATTCGCATATTATTTATAATAAACCAAAAAGTAAACTTTTTTTTTTTTTTTTTTTTGTTTTTTTTTTTTACTGAGTACACAGTACTACTATTTTCGAATGGAATATTTTAAAGATATTTTTCTTGGTTCAAATTGATTGTGAAAATAGTTATAACATCGGGGTACAAAATTTTGTTTTAAAAGTATAGATTATAACTGTGCATTATACATGCATTTATTAAAAATTGTTGGCGCGTTTATTATATGGCTTTGATATAAAAATCAAATAAAACGCCAAATTGGATAAAGTTTTTTTTTTTTTTTTTTTTTTTTTTTTTTTTTTTTTTCGCTGTTTACATATGCAATATTATGCTATTTTATCAGATGAGGAATTTGGTAAAAGCTATTTATTTTTTTTTTATTTACTAAGGACACTAAAATAAAAGCACATTTGCCATCATTGTAATTAATATTTCTTTTTTTTTTTCTCTTTTTTTGACGCCTCTTTTTTTCTCTACCAATCTGTTTTTAGAGTATTTTTCTTAATCAATCGAAAATATTGAGAGGTGTGGGAAAAGGAGCGGTACAAACAATTTTACGGAATATTAATTAGGATGTTACAATGTATGTTAAAGTGTAAATATTAAAATTATAATTATAATTAGTTCATTTATTATTAATATATTCTGTTTGTATACAAACTCACAAATTTCTTTTTTTTTTCATTCATTCTATCCATTCATTGATATGATTCTGTTATTATTATTATTATTATTTTACATTATCCTGCAGCCGTAGGTATTGTTACTTTTAGAATCTATTAAAATGAAAATAAAAGAATCTGCTATTGTTTATGCATATTTAAGTATTACTTTATTTTTTCCTCGATTAAACCATTTACATGAAAAAATGCTTGATGTTAATAATAATAATAATAATAATAATAATAATCTATATATTAATTTGAAACCTGTTTTTGTCTGCCTCCACTATATTGAGAGAACTACTTGGTGTAAAAATTTGTTTGAGGTGTCTAAATAAAGGTCTTGATCTGTAGATGTGCTATGAAAAGAGAAAAATAAAAAAAAGTCGAACGGTTTCTCTCCCGGGGGGAAACAGTTTCCCCCCCGGGACAAACGTGTGGGAAACCGTTTCCCACCCGTTTCCCCCTCGTGTCTAAAAAAAGGTCTTGGTCTGTAGATGAGCTATGAGAAGAGAAAAATAAAAAAAAGTCGAACGGTTTCCCCCCCTTAAAAACACGTTTACGAGCTTAACTAAGCTTCAAATTACTTCACGGTGAAGAAATTGTACATATGGGGACTAGAGTCGAATACTAAAAAATCACTTTCTGCAAATTTGGAATTTTCGATTTTAAAGGGGGGAAAAGGGGGGAATTAGTTTGAGAGGGAAATCCGTTCTAGACCCACGCATGTAGCACCTAATTTTAAAGGTCTTGAAATTTCATGTCGACTGGGGATGTTTGCATACAATATAGTGCGACCCCTGGTGGTGAAAAATGGAACTAGGTGATTTTGCTGCAGACCCTATCATATTACATCTTATTTTAAAGGTCTTGGTATTTCCTGACCGTTGGTGATGTTCGTACAGAACACTATGCGCCCCCCTGGCGGTGGAAAGTGCAACTAAAGTAATTTGCAGTTGACACCATCATGTGACACCTTATTTGAAAGGTCTTGGAAATCCAAGGCGATTGGTGATAGAGGTCTTGAAATTTCATGTTGATTGGAGATATTCGTTCACAATATACTGCACCCCCTGGTGGTTAAAAATGGAACTAGGTGATTTTGCAGTCGACCCTATCATGTTACACATTATTTTAAAGGTCTTGGTATTTCCTGACCGTTGGTGTTGTTCGTATAGAACACGCTGTGCCCCATGGCGGTGGAAAGGGCAATTAAGGAATTTTGCAGTTGACACCACTAGTGACACCTTATTTGAAAAGTCTTAGAAATTCAAGGCGATTGGTGATGTTTGTATACAACATACTGCACCCCCTGGTGGAGAAAAGTGGAATTTGCAACTCGTGTGTAGAATGCATGCCTGCTATACAGTGCAGCAGTCACAGGCAGAGGTAACACGAGTCAGAGGTTCGCTCGGTTCAAGGTTAATTTTTGAGAAAATTTTCATGTTATTAGCGGCCTGTATATACGCTGCCGCAGGCACCGGGTCACGAGCCCAAGTTCCGTTTTGTGTGAGGTTTTTTTTTTTTTTTTTTTCTTTTTGTTACAGATGATTTTTTTTTTTTTTTTTTGTGATGCTTTCATTTAAAAATAGAAATTCAAACAAAATCGAGTTAAAGAGTTAAAGATATAAAATCATACAAATTTAAGGTTCATTTAAGGTATCATGGGTCTGGACAACACAGAGCGGGTTCGTTCGGTTCCATGTTAATTTTTGGGAATATTTTTATGTTATTAGCGGCCGGCGTATGAGCTACCGAAGGCACCATGGTCATAAGGCAGAGTTTCGTTCGGTTCGAGGTAACTTTTCTGGTTACAGCTGATTATTTTTTCACGATGTTTTTATTTAGAAATAGAAATTCAAACAAAATTGAGTTAAAGATGTAAAACCATACAAATTTAAGGTTCATTTAAGGTTATTACCATGTGCCCGGGAAACGCCGGACGGGTCAGCTAACATGTAGTCTTAATATTCAATGAAATAGAAAATAAAAGATTTCAGCTGTTTATTTGGAGTCAGTTTGACGTCACATTGACTGTACTTTGTTGAAAGTGATGTCATATATAGTATTTCTATTTATAAGCATTTTTCTGACTTTCTTTTTTTTTTAAGTGAAATGTCGTAAATTATATTAGATGTTTTATCTTGGAATACATTTAAGTAATGATGCGATGTTTTTTTAAACATTACGGTCAATAAAATGATCGTCGAATTCGACGGGTTCCAGCTAGTAATAATAATAAAAGCAAACGTGCTTCGTATTGAATTTGTTTGAATTTTTCCACCATTAAACATATTGAGAAATTTTTCTTAAAGAAATGCGCATAAATTTAAAAGGGAAATTTATTGCTAAAATATACTGGTGAAAGGAAAATTTAAATCACGAATTTGTGAAATTTTTGAGGCATCATGGACTGCCTAGTTGTCGTCATTTTTACGCGCAGGAGATACATAACTGGATAATTCTGTATCACGAGCCATAAAAATTAAAATAATATGTTTAACCACCATTGTGAATGACTGCAATTAATAATTAAAAAATAGGTGAATAAAGCCACAAACTTGAGGCACCTCACGTACCTGCCAGTATTCTCATTAACTAGTTCACTGCCATGAGCATCACCAGTGTGATTTACATTATTTTACTCTATGGAAATAAGATAAGATTATTTTTTTCTTACAAACCTTTACCTATTTTACAAATTGTTTTACAAACTCTGTCTACATAATAAATGGTGTATTTTCTGGTGGTGTAAAAAAGTAAAGGGTTTTGCGGCATAGTTTCAATCGCAAAAGGATTTTTACAGAGGAAGAAATTGAAAAGTTCATGAATAAGGAGGATAGGGCGAATTTTTTGTCTGATTTTTCAAATGCCGATTACGAATAGGAAATTTAGAAATTATTGATAATAATGATCAAAGTATAACAGTTGATAGTGAAATACCGAAAGAAGTTGAAAATATGGACATAGCTGAGGAATTGTATGATGTAGATCGTTCATATCTCAGATTCAACATTATATTAGTTGAAAACTTATGGTGCAATGACCATCCTGGCGAATATCCAGATAAGTCTGACTAATGTCTCTCAAAATTTCTTGATGTATCAAATATAGATTTAGTTGTTCGAGAAACAAATCGTAATGCTGATGAGCAGAGAAATAAAAAGGATTTTACATGTAATTCAAGAATACAAATTTGGAAGCCGATCAACTATGATTAAATGCGAAAATTTCTACGTATCGTTTTATATATGGGTCTAGTCAAGTGCTCAGAAATAAACGACTGCTGGAAGGAAAAGATTTTGTACAGGTATCAACTAGTACCTAAAATCATTTGCCGTAAGAGGTTACAATTGTTGGTAAGGTTTATTCATTTAGGTGATAGTGAAACTGCAGATACTAATGACCGTCTTTACAAAATACGTGAAATATTTACAGTGACCCAATAAAGTTTATTGAGAACGTGACTTTTGGAGAATTTCTTGACATTCATGAAACCATGGTTTATTTAGAGGATGACTGATATTTATATACCCACTAAATATACCCACAAAAGATATAAATATGGATTAAAAAATTTCAAAACTTGCAGTAAAGAACCACCAAAACTAAATTCAAAACTGATGTACAATCGATAAATAGATTAAAAGACTTCTTCACACACGAATTTATGGTTTAAAATGGAATTGAATTGCAGTGGATGTTTCAAAATACGTAAGCTTCTTGTAAGGCTCTCTCATGATCAGAAGATCGGTACAACCCCACCCTGCGGTACGCAACAGTATGTGAAGTATTCATAGTTTTATAAGCAAATGAGGCACGTTTACGTCACACAATTAAAAATAAATTACGTTTAATATATATGTGTATATATATATATGTTACAAGTGTTTATTATCTTTCATTAGATATGCGGAATGAAAGTGTGCGTCTTCTTCCTGCGAAATAGTTACAGAAATGAAATTTTCTTTAATTATCATTGAACAGCATTTACTGAAATATTATTTCCACTTTTGGACTTTTCTTATTTCTGTTTATACAGTTTATTTTAAAAATTATTTATATATATTGCTTGAAAACCAATAATGAATAATACATATTTTTATGTAAGCATATTAAGTTATACATACCGCCTTCTCCTTCACATGCTAAACTAAGTGGAAATCCTTCATTGTAAGGTCCTATTACACCACGTAAATGCTGGCCATATTCGTCCATAATAATGGCCTCCCTAGGAGGAACTGTAAAGGGAAAAAAAAAAGAAATGTTAACTTCATACCTATATAACAATAAAACAGATCATAAAAGATACTGCTACTTGCTGTTTGGAAGATTATAGAAAGAAAAAAAATATATATATAGTAATATTTTTATTTAAGTATTATTATTTTATTTTATTTGTTTATTTATATAGTTGAGATTATTGGCTTAAGTTTTGTAATGTATCTTTATTTATAAATTTTTCTTTGATAAGGAACAAAGCGTTATGGGGAAAAATAAATTCAATTTTTAAGGTTAATATTTTTAACAGAAATTTGAAAAGTTTGAAGTACTTTAAGTTGTTCTCTATATTTTAAAATCTTTATTTCTACATATTTTTTTAATGGAAATCATTAGTGGATCCGCAAATCAGGAGCGTTAATGTCCTAATTGCATCACACACACACACATATACAGGGTGATTATAATTAAAGTTACGATTTCAAAACGCTATAATTTTAAAACTACCCATCAGAACGATTTGACGTTTTTACCAGAGCAATCCCGAGGCAATGAAATTTTTTTTATGGGAGGAAAAAAGTAGTTTCAACATGTTAACATGGTCGGCCAAGGGTCAATGTAGCAAAACCATCAACAGGTCTTTCAGTGGTCTTTTGATTGTGTTTCAAAAGTATACGGCAATTTTATAGGCCAAATGCTACTTAATAGAATAATTCATTTAAACGAAAATACATAAATTTAAAAATTCAGATTAAAATACTTTTATAGTTCATACATATTATATCCGTTTATAAAGAAGAATATATATATATATATATATATATATATATATATATATATATATATATATTCAAATGATGCATAATGCATTACAATGCTAAACTGAAAAATTACTGACTCAAGTCACAACTATATTGACTAAGTGTTTAAAATATTTGTATCTGATTTATAAAAGTCACCATACTGACTTTGTCTTATTGAAAGCGAGTTCGTGATAATTTAATAAATTTTTTAGAAAAACGCCAATTAAATATGATAAGAATTTTGCTTTTTAAAGGAAGCTCTTTAATTTTTATCAAGTTTAAAGTCCTATATTGACACTTATCTTTTTGAATCATAATTTTTGATTTATGTAAATATGAAGATGCAAAATTTCATTTGAAAAATACATCTTAAACCTATTCGTGCCTGGCGTCTTTATTTTGGAACACTTTCTTTAAAAAAATCCTGGAACAACAAAAAATATTCTAGCTCTTCTAAATTTTGCAAAAAGTATCCTAAGGGTCTATTTGTAACATTTCGTTATAAATGGCAGCACATCTCAGGAATAAAATTGGTAAATATATGCTTGATTGTAGCGTAAAGGTAGATTTTCTTGGAATGAAATGACTTATATTTTATTAGACGTAGCTATTTTATTTTTATATTAATTAAATTTTTTGTAGATGCTATATTTTATTAGAAGAAACATTATTTCAGAATATGTGTTTCCACGTTTTTTCATATTTTGTATTTCTAAGTTATATCGTCCTAATTTTGTGACGCTAGGCACAAAAGGGTACGTGGTTTTGCTTTCATTGCATTAAACATATGTTTTATGGCATTTCTATTTATTCAAAGCGCTTTGACATGTGTTATTAGAGGGGATGATTTGTCGTTTATATATATATATATCTCTCTCTTTATTTTTTTATTTTTATTTACTTATTTATTTTTGAGTTCTATTTCTCTCTCTCTCTTTTTCTTTTAATCAAATTAAATTATTTACTTATTTGGAAGGAAAAGTCTATACTAATTCCAGTGATATATATATATATATATATATATATATATATATATGTGTGTGTGTGTGTGTGTGTGTGTGTATTGGTGTTAGAGAATTACTTAATAAATAATTCTATATAATATTAAATAATCTAAATTCCATATAATAATAATATAAATAATTCTAACAATTATTATATATATACATATATATATTACTAAATACTTTAGGATATTTAAAATTTATTTATGTTTGAAAATTTTGTGAATTATTTAAAATATTTTATGATAAGTTATGCATTATGTATATAATAATTAAAATTATGAGTTATATATTTAAAATATTTTATTACAGTATCCATTAATAGCAATTATACTGAAAATTTGTTTTCAAAATGTAAAAGAATTCAAAAAAACTTAATAGAGTTTCTCATGATTATAATTTTGATGAGTTGAAAAATTATATTATTATAAGTTGGCAAGATATCAGTTACAGTTACAGTTTGTTCCAAAGTGCATGGAATTTTTTCCATTGTAAAATAAAAGCGATGGTTTAACTCAAAAAAAAAAAAAAAAAAAAAGTATTAGAGATTAATTAACCTAATATTATATCTCAATATATTAAATTCATTTATATAGGTGAAAATCTAAATGCATCTCGTTGTTCCATACAATTTAAGAAATGTTGGTGACCATTATTTGTATTTGGGTCACGAAAGAAAATTTAAAATTAAAAACTCATGCAATGCAAATTATACATATCACTTCCTCATTGTAATTAATGACGTAAAGTCTGCCATGGGAATTCATTATTGTAAAAAATGTAAACTGATAGCGTCGAGTTGGGATAAAATGTTTGGTCTAGAGTTGGAAGGTTTCTAGCTGGATCCAGCATATTTTGGCGATGTTGTTGGGGAGATAGCTAGTTGAAGGTGCCGACCGTAGGTGAATTTGGGTTAGCATGGAATGTCTAGTTATTGGATAGTTAATTTTATAATTTGAAACCAGGATCTACGTAGATTGTGAAAGGTGTTTAAAAATTGAATGCGGATAGTCTATAAAGAAGTAGTTTGGTTAAATGAAGTGAATCGTATTTTCTATTTTGGAGGATTTTAAATGGAGCATTTAATGAAAACCCGGTGGTCGTTGTTGTTGGTGGTTATGTGTTGCATTGATAGTTGTGTTAATAGAGACAGAAGTATTTTCAGTTGGTCGTTGTATTGCTGGTGGCATAAAGTGCTTTTCTTCACTCTCTAAAAAAGATACTCGGCCCTTTCAACTATTACCTTTGCAAGCTGCAGGTGGTGAGCTACTTTTTATGATAGTTTAAATTACTTAGTTTAAGTTTATTACTTCGTTCTTTCATATCTCTACGCTGCTCGTCACTTCACAGTTATAATAAAGATAGATGTCTCTTCAAATTAAGGGCCCGCTTCACTCACCGCCGCCGGAAGCCGAAGCTAATGTTATTCTATGGGAAATTTTTCTTTACAAATAACTTATTAACTAATACATATTTTTAAATTCTGTTTTCACATTCTGAAAATTCCCAGCTGTTAAATTGACGGACCTTTTTGAAAAAAAATTATTTTTTTAAATTTTTAAATTTTATTTTGAAGCTGCAAAATACGAATTTTCGATGTGTGAATTTTTTTCATTTTGCAATTTCAAAATAAAATTGTAAAAAAAAAAAAAAAAAAAAAAAAACAAAACATTTTAAAAAGAGGTCCGTTAATTTAACAGTTGGGAATTTTCTGAATGTGAAAACAGAATTTAAAAATATGCATTAGTTAATAAGTTATTTGTAAAGAAAATTGGCTCGGGCTTCCGGCGACGGTAAGTGAAGAGAGCCGTTAAGTCTCCTGATTGTGTCCTGCACCATTCAAGTAGAAGTCGGTAAGAAGGCTGCACAAAGTGACTGGACTAGTTTAATCCATTCTAGACCGCGCATCTTTTGCAGACTGTCCCCAGAATCAGAAATTCAGAAATTTAATATTATTCAAGAATGGCACGATCGACAAAAACCACACCTCTGGCGGGATTTATCTCTCGAATGCTAATGTTAGCCTATGAAAAATTTATCGCTAAGTATTTAAATGTCAGTATACATCTGTTTAGTTTAGCAATATTTTCAAGTATGATGCTCTAATTCTGAGCTGAATTACAGTCCGTTAAGAAATTATAAGACCACAAGCGTATAGGTGCATTTCTTGAGAACAGAGCATAATATGCAAATATCTAGTTGTGTATTTAAAATTGATCGTGAAACACATCCTATACTAATTCTAACTTTTAAAATTAAAATAAAATTCACTAAAACTTATTCATTTTTCTAAAAATTAAAGATAGTGACTGTTAAGAAATTATAAGACCACTTGAGAAAATTAGCATATTACACATGACGTCAAACTCAATATGAAGCGCATGCGTCGGTATTTCGTAAAAGCATTACCTAAGAAGCAAGTGCTTAGGTTTTGAATGTGTTATCTACGATTAATTTGATGATGACTTGAGGTAAAGAATTATCGGAGTGCGAAGTGAGAAAAATTTTAATTTATAAAGGATCTAGTAAATCTAAAAGAGGTATTGCGAGGTTAATGAACCGTTCTAAAACTTCCATTCACAATGCCATAATCAGAAAAGATTATTCAAACACAATAAAACGATCTGGTAGAAAAAATATTTTGAGAGCACGTGATAATAGACAAATTTTTTGACTAACAACTAATAAAGGTCTTTCAACTCGTGAAATTTCGAAACGTTTCAGCAAGAAAACTTCACATGTAACAGTCTGAAAGAGTCTTAAATTAAATATTAATACGTAATTTATGAAATTGAAGAAAAACACAAAGTTATTGAAACGCCATCGAGAAGAAAGACTAAAAAGGTCTTAAAACGTCATGTCATGGAACGATGAGTGGAAACAAATTATATTTTCTGATGAAAAGAAATTTAAACTTGACGTTCCCGATAGTTACAAACACTGTTGGCATGACTTGAGG